>JAJOZX010006574.1:0-263919 GCA_023014485.1 Bathynomus jamesi
TAGGACTAGGGCGACTGTCCCGTGCTCTTCTCTCATACCGACTGAGTGACCAATTGGGATTGATCTGTATCTGTTGCCGTTGTGTAGAAGAACACATTTTAGGCTCCGTTTGGAGCTATCTATGAATAACCGCCATTCACTTGGTGTGTATTCCGATATGCCCATTTTCATCAGCAATCCGCGCACATTGTTGCAGAAAACTAAATCGTTCTCTTTTGAGAAGAAGGACAGTAAATCCTTTTCTCTGTCGCGATATAACGTGATTTTGGTTCCCGGCAGCAGTAAATTTTTTTCTCCCAGCCTGGAAGCTAACAATTCAGACGATTTCTTCGAAAGACTTAAGTCCCTTATGAGGTCGTTTAATTCGTGTTGACTAAAACCTTCTGCAACTGATGACGGTCCTTCGAAATCACTGTCATTTTGCCCACATATGCTTTCTTTGTCAGTAGCAAATTCATCATCTTCTTGAGGGAGCTCTGGAAGATGGCTGAATGATGGGACAGGTATCTCATCTGAATCTAGCTGAGTCTATGTCAGGATACGTCCATTTACTCCGGTTACGTCCATTGATGCCCTTTATATTCACCAAACAAAAGTAACAGTCATCACTGTGGTTTCTCTGTTCTCTCCATACCATTGGTATACCAAATTTCAGGCACCTCCTCTTTCCGTTGGTCCATTGCCGCAGATGCTCCGTACACGTTTTACACACAACATGAGGAGCCCATGGCTTATCTTGGTCCCCTAGTTGTACTTTGAAATAGGCAAAATAAGCTTTTTTCACAAAATCAGTAATAGTTTTTCTCTGTTCAATGAACGTGTACTCTCCGCAGATAAAACAAAACACATCTGGATGATTTAAACACTTTCTTCGTGATGAAGCCATGTCAACACCTGTAACAGGAAAGAATTCACGTTAGTACATGTACAATACACATGCAAAACAGCAACATCAGCAAAATCATAGCTACAATTTAATTATACAGATGCATTTAGATTTACGAGCAACTCATAATACCGTTCCAGAAGGGTAATAAAGTAGATAACGACGTATGCAATATCTCAAAAACTAGAGCTGCTAGAACAAAATGGATGATATTTTCTGAATCAGTGGCATGAAAATATCCAGAATAAGGTCTAAAATCTCAGGCACCAAGAAAAAATATTTTTTTGTTCCCCAGTGATATAATAGAAGCACCCTCAGATTTGGAAGAGGGAATCAGAGTGGGGGTAAATTGGTCAAATCTGTAAGGCTTACAGATGACAAGGCATTTGTTTGTAGTACTGAGGAAGGACTGCAAAGAATGGTGAATAGCTTGACAACAACGGCGGAAGAATTCGGGATGAGAATTAATGAGACCAAGACAAAGGTAATGAAAATTGCAAGAAGGAAAGGAGCACAAATGAATCTAACGATAGGAAATCGGACCTTAGAAGAAGCTGAACAGTTTAAATATCTGGGAAGTTTATTAACCAACAATGGAGATTGCAATAAGGAAGTAAGATCTAGGATTGGTATGGGTAAGGTAGCTTTTGAGAGACAGAAAAGACTACTTACAAGTAAACTTAACTTGAAACTGAAGAAAAGGTTAGTAAAAAGCTTGATATGGAGTGTGGTACTATATGGAGCAGAAACATGGACACTGAAAATGCTAAAGATAAGCTGGAGGGAACACCAAAGTAATGAGGAAGTACTGCAACAGGTGAGGGAGGAAAAAAGACTCATTAAAGTGATAAGAGAAAGATAGAAGAAATGGATCGGACATGTGTTGAGAGGAGAAGGATTGTTGAAGGAGGTGATAGAGGGTAGATATGAAGGTAGAAGGCCGAGGGGAAGGAAAAGGAAAGCAATGCTGGATGATTTGAAGGCAGGCAGGAGCCACCATGAAATGAAAAAGCTAGCTCAGGATAGAACACTTTGGCGGGACACATGAGTTGGACCTGCCTGATAGGCAGAACACAATGGATGGATGGATGGAACCTAGAGACATCCTCTCTCTAATAACATCCTGACCTTGCCCGAACTCGGAGAGAGCAGGTTATTATATATATATATATATATATATATATATATATATATATATATATATATACACACACACACACACACACACACATATATATATATATATAACACACACACACACATACATATATATATATATTACAACTCAGAATGGTCCCCTGAGAAACTTTTATGCTACACAATAACCGTGCATAGAACAAGGAACTCTCTGCAAAAATGAAATCCACCATAGTGCGAATAAGTAATGGTAAATGGCAAATACTATAGTTTTTCTTTTTCATGATGGAAGGACAATGCGGGCAACGGGTCACTCGCAAAGAGGCCCCAAAATGTAGCTTCCCTCACCAGCTATCTGCATTCTGCCAAGCAGATAGGATCCAACTCTGGGATAGGATCTGGGTTTAAAGCCACCTAACCTACTGTACTACATTCAGAACCTCAGTATAAGCAAGAAACTCGTTGCATTCGTGAAGAAACTTTTATGTTAATGGTGAACCATAAAAGTTTCGCAGGGGACCATTCTGAGTTGTAACACACTAAACGGACATGTTATGTGCTTTGAAAAGTGGACGCTCAAATTTTCCAGTTAAGGTTTAAGTTTTGGTTTTTGGCTAAAAATACAATAGTTACCCCTTTTTCTTTAATGTATTCAATCCGACGTGAATGCAACGAGTTTCTTGCGTATGTTGAAGTTCTGAATGTAGTAGACTAGGTGGCTTTAAACCCTAGATCCTGTCCCAAAGCTGGATCCTATCTGCTTGGCAGATAACTGGTGAGGGAAGTTACGAGTATATTTTGGGGCCTCTTTGCGAGTGACTCGTTGCCTTTGTTGGGCTTCATCATGAAAAAGAAAAACTATAGTATTTGTCATTCACCATTACTTATTCGCACTATAGTGGATTTAATTTTTCCAAAAGAGTTTCTTGTTCCATGGACGGTCGTTATGTAACACATATATACATATAAAATGCGCCGCGGTGGTGTAGTGGTTAACATCGCTGACTACGAATCTATCGGCCCCGGGTTCGAGACCCGACGGCAGCGGCGCGCAGCAAATCCCAGCTGTTCATCCTTCCACACAATAAAGAAAGTGGTTGGTAGATAAATGGGTACCCTAGGTGGCCTAGTGGTTAAGACGCTGGGTTGCTGATGGGGCGTGGTTTGGATTCCACGTTAAACTGTAGGTCTAAGGTGGAGTGAAAAGCTTGACCTTCGTCAGAATGAACAATTCGGGCGGAAGGAAACCAAAGGTTATATATATATATATATATATATATATATATACACACACAGTATATATAATTGTTCGTCCTCTTAGGGGAAGAAGGATGCTTTTTGTCTGAGTAATGTATCATGCGAAAATTAAAGCGATACCTGTTAAGTACATATTTTGAAAAAGTAGTGATTAAGAACAGAAACTGCAAAAGAGAAGGGAATGACGTTGGTTCAGTGGTGAAAGCGCAACAAATGTACAAATTTTAAGAAATTTTGTAGGAAGACAGGATTTTTGAGATTAATTTACGAGTACAAAAATTGTTGCGTAATGCCTGAACAAAGAATAAGTGGATGATGTAATGACTTAATTGCTAATTGCACGGTACTATTTTATTCGCAAAATGTTTTTAATGTCGCGTTAACGTTCCTCGTTCTTTTAAAAACTCCTTTCGTTAAAAAGGTTATTTATACGCGTGATTTTATAAAATATATTCCTAATGCGCGGACTGAGCATTTTCCGCCGCAATTTAAGACAATAATACATTGTTTAAAAGTGGCGACTGGCGCGTGTTTATTCAAAAGCAAACTCTAAAACGATAATTATAATTCGCGATAATTTTTTATTTAGTTGAGGAGGACTTTTGCGATGTAAAATATCCCAAGATAAATTCGGCACAAAATGATTTCTCTCTTTAAATCCTAAATGAAAACCGCAAAAGCTAAAAGTAGAAAAAAAAATTATTTTTAAATTTAAGGATTATTTATAGAGAATAAGGCTTAAGAATTTCCATAAAATTATTATTACGTATTTGTAAGCAAACGAGAGTGAAGCTAACATTTAATGTTAACAAATCGTTGCTGTTACTGAATTTACATATTTCAAACGATTTCGAGTGACCGTAATAGGCATTTTCGTCTTACTGTCATTACCATATTGAATAATGTTACCAAATTCTTGAAGTGATTCAATGTTTTTCACGGATTTTGGAATCACATTCGTCACGGAATTTGTGACGTTTAAAAATGGAAAAGTAAATGTTTCGGATTCTCTTGTTAAAATGTAAATTTTGAAGAAAGGTCGTCAATTGATGACAATGTCGAGGGCAAAGCGGCTAAAAAATGAAAAAGTCTCAATTTGGAGAAAATTCGACTGAAAGAAATGAATAATTCAAAGGATAAAGAGGACTCGGAAGATGAGTACTTTTTCCTCCCACAGTTGAGATGCGAAAGGCGCTTCCGGGACTGAAAGCGCAGTCCAACGCGGAGTCGGCGTTGGATTACTGCAATGTGGAAAATTACAAATACGATTCGTTGCCTTCAGATATGACACGCGGCACAGTTTCATTAGTTTAGCCATGACGGATAAATGATTAGTATACGTATGAAAAATGCGATAATGCGATACGTATTTTTAGCTTCACGGATTTGTCATCTCGCTATTTTTAATTTGTCGCCTTGTTTATAACGCTGAATAGCTCCGATTAAAGGAACAGAATTTGTTCAGTCTAACATTTATGTAATTAGCAAACTACCGGATATTATCAAAAGTAACGTGTCGTAGAAAATTTCCATTAAGCGGAGTGCAATGCACTACACCAGAATGAAACTCGTATGACAAACATATTTTTATTTATTCATAACAAAATTTCCACTTTATTCAAGTTCAAATAAACGGCGGTAAAATGTCTCATTCGACCTTTATATTTTATTTACACTCGAGAGGGTATCGAAAGTGAAGCCGCTTCCAAAACTTTTTCACTTCTCCCATTTCACAAAATGTTCTGCTTCGGATTCGGATCGAAAATGGAGAGACAGAACGCGGATGGTATTCCACGAGTCATTCATCCGCGCTCGTTTGATTCGCCAAATAAAACCAATTTATAGTCTGAATAAAAAACGATCACCTTTCTATTAAAACTTTTAGGTGCGTCTCAATTCTAAAGATGGCGCACTTTTTTTTAAGCCTAATTTGCTTCACGGAATTAACTTAATATTAAAAGCGAGTAATTTAATATTAAAACGCGTATATTATAAATAAATAAATAAAAACGTAAAATCATTGAATTTTTAAAGTTAGAAATGAATATTGAAAGAACGATGGTCTCCCGAGGTTGGTTTATTTTTTCATCATTCGTGTGTTTAGGGCAGTGGTTATCAAACTGGGGTACGACGTACCCCAAGGGGTACGCGAAGGGTTCCTGAAAATATAACCCGTTTTCATTTTATGTACGATTAACAAACAGCCACGAGTCACACGGTCGTAAAGAAAGCAAAATTCCTCTATCTCGAAAATCCAGAAAATCCCGTGAAAGAATTCAAGGGGTACAGAAGAAGAAAAAATTTGAGAACCGCTGGTTTAAGGGTTCTTATTTCGGAGGTTCACTTTCAAGAGTAACTGCCCATTATGAATAAAATCAGAACTGTTCTTTTTCACTCACTATATATATATATATATATATATATATATATAGTGAGTATATATATATATATATATATACACACACACACACACACACTGTATATATATATATATATATATATATATATATATATATACAGTGGCGGCTCGTGCTCATAATAGTTGGTGGGGCCCGACTAATGCATATACTTAATATCAAAATATTTATGTATCCCATCACTATGTATGGAGGCAAACAATGAATTTACTGCAATTATTATTGGTTTTTCCGCTTTTTAAAGTACGGTAATAGTTCGCAACTGCATTCTGTTCAATCAGTGTAAATCATGTAATTTTTGCACTTTTCTGTGCGTGTACACACATACACATTATAAAAAAGTAAAATAAACTTAGTTGAGAATGAAATAAAATTAAAAACAAACAGAAATTAGTTAATATTTTATCATAAGGTGTATACTCACGTTTATTTATATAAATATTCTCCTCTTCTGTTTTTTCTGTTGGCAAATTTTTCAATTACCTTTTTATTGTAGTCCGGAATTTGCGATATAAACTCTTTGTGTATTGAACAGACAGCCAAAGCATTTAGGCCAGTGGTTCTTAACCTTTTTACTACCATGCCCCCTATTGGTCCTTCCCTCCACGCCCCCCTTCAATCAAAATAACATTCTCAATAACTTCTCAATATTAGCCCATGCTCTCGTTAAGAGAATAACAAATACAATTAGAGAAATTCCTGTTTCTAGGGGGGCGCGCCCCCCCGGTTAAGAACCACTGAATTTTAGGCGATCTTGTGTCATCGTGTTTCTTTGAAAATGTCTTTATTCGTTTCAATGTACTGAAACAGCGTTCAGAATCGGCAGTAGAAACAGAGGTCACTAAGACAATTTCCAATAATTTTGACACTTCAGAAAAGGTATCTAGCAGTTTGTTTTCGTATAAGAAGCGCATTAAAGCGCAAACGCTCGAAATATTAGCAAAGCTTTTGTTTGAGTACACGATTTCTAATTCAGAAGACAGTTTTTCTCCCCTTAGCATAGGATAATTAGTTTCAATAACTTTGCAGTATTCAACTGGGAATTGTCTAAGATGATGATTAAATTCTTTGGGATCTATTACAGCAAAGGAGCGAAATATTTCTGATTTCCCAAATCGCTCATTCATCTTGTCAGTAATGCGAGTGCATGCATCTTTTGCAAAACTACAAAGTTTATCAGTTTTTGTCCCAATTATATCCCTTTTTGCCTTTTTTATTGGACGTGATGGGATTTCATTATGATTTTCAAAAGCTTTCGAAATAAAGACTGGAACCTCTTCTCTTAATTGACTCATAGATAATTCAGTCTTTTAATGCCTGTACAGTGGTAACACTGGTCGTTTTTTTTGCTTGCAGGACATTGTACAAAATTTCTACGTGTTTCATTCCAGAATAAAAAAATAAGAGCCAAAAATTAAACTCCTCATCTTCAAGCGACCTTTTGAATCCAATAGACTCGCATATACTTTCATCATCCCAACCCTCATCATTCTGAATTCTTCCAAAACATTCAGTGAGCTCCTCTTTGTTCTCTTTAACACTATTAACCACTCTGGAATGAAAATTCCATCTTGTTTGGGACACATGAGGAATACGTGTTTGACAAATTTCAAGAAGCAGACTACTTCGCTTTGGAGACATATTAAAAAATGTGCTAATTCCATTTAGGATCGAGAAAAACAGTTTCATATTTTTATTTGATGAGCAGACATTTTTAACGGTAATATTTAGCTGGTGTGCGTAACAGTGAATGTAATGTGCATGTGGATAAATTTTCTTCATTTGAACATGTACACCACAATGTAGGCCACACATTACGGCCGCCCCATCATATGCCTGTGCAACGAGTTTATGTTTGAGATTAAATTTTTGTAGTTCTTCAGTAAGCACATTTGTAAGTCCATTTACAGTCCTATCTCCAACTTTAGCAAATATTATGAATCTTTCAACAGGTTCGAAGTTTTTTAGATATCGTAGTATAATTACAAATTGTGAATTACAAGCCACGTCTGTTGTTTCATCGGCTTGGACAGAAACAAAACTTATTTCATCTATTTCCTTTTTTATTTCATCAATGTAAACTTCATACATGCATTCCAAAAGATCATTTTGAATTGTTTTAGATGTGTTTTTTGCAACTTTGTTGTTTTCAAGATGGTCACTCAGCGTACTATCTAAGGTAGCTGTATAGCTAATCATGTCTAAAAATACTCCACGATTGCAGGATTGTTCACCATTATGTCCTCGTAATGAGAGCTCATGCGTACCACAGAATTTTAAGCAGTTAATTATTCTTGATAAAACATGCCTATTTTTGTCCACAATTTCATTATGTCTCTGAATGCCAAGGCGATATCCCTCATTAATAACAGATAAAATATTTGTGGTTCCAAACATTCTGAACTGGACAGTATTGTTTATATGAGATTTACTAGATTCGTGTCTCTGGATTCGTTCAGAAAGATGTTTTAAATCTTTACAACCAGTTTTAGTCCACAAACTTTCTCCTCCATATAAAGACAATAAAAACAAAATAAGGAACTCTTTGCACTACTAACCGTCAGCCATTCTTTCTTACCAAACCAATTGCTTGAAAATGTTCTCAGTTTTTTTCCATCTCGCTGTGTAATTATTATGTCTGTAGGCTGATATACGCCCAGTCTTTTTATTTCTAATTTTTCCTCCAGTTTTAAGGAGGAAAATGGCTTTTTTAATATCTCGTCTACTCTGTTCATCATATACCGGTAAAGGTAGACAAACTTTGGTTAAATATTAATGATATTATTCGCCACCAAATCGATTAGAACACTATAATTAAGCACTACCATACCATTCACTTCCGGTTTCCTAAACAGACTGAATTCAAATAAAAAGAGAAGCTAATCAGCTGTTCCGTTTTCAATGACATAATCTTTGACTATTCAAAGAAAATGTAATTGGAGTGTAACTAATTAAAATTACACATTGAAAAAGGTAAATATAAAATGAACTGTAAATAAATAAAAACATCTTTACATTGTGGGAATTAATGACCCCCATCTGTTCATTAAATAGATTAATATTTATTCATTGACAAAAAAACCCACCGTAAACAGTCATATTTGTTTTAGAGATTGTGATAATTTAAACGAAAATTTTCAGCCTTCCGGGTCACTTCACCGTGGCCCCAAGATCAGCATATTAAACCAATCAGGAGAAATCAGGATCCGCGCGGTGCGTCAATTCTCGTAATACTGTGTTATAAAATAGTGAATATAGGGCCAATTTAAATGAGCCCTTTAGATATAAGATTTCATGCTCATGTTGAAGAAAGCGTCTATAACTTAGAAAAAAAATATGTTGCATATCTAATTCGAAAACTTAATAATTTATTTCATTTTTTTGCTTTTGTGCAGAGATTACTGGTGGGGCCCGGCCCCTATGGCCGTTATAGAGGAGCCGCCACTGTATATATATATATATATATATACATACACTGTCTGTATATATATATATATAAATAATATATATATATATATATATATATATATATATATATATATATATATATATATATATATATATATATATATACAGTATAGTAAGGAACTCTTCTGGGAAAATTAAGTCCACTATAGTCCGAATAAGTAATGGTAAATGACAACCACTATAGTTTTTTCTTTTTCATGAAGAGTTCCCAGAAGAGTTCCTTGTTCCATGCACGGTCTGTGTCTATCATGAAAAAAACCTCAGCGGACCATTCGTTCAATCCCATCATGAAACCGACATGTTATGTGCCTTGAAAAGTGGACGCTCAATTTTGCCAGTTGAGGTTTAAGTTTTGGTTGTTGGCTAAAAATACAATAGTTACCACTTTTTCTTTGATTTATTCAATCCAACGTGAATGCAACGAGTCTTTTGCTTATATTAAGGTTCTGAATATAGTAGGCTAGGTGAAGCTGTAACCCCTAGATCCTGTCCCAAAGCTGGATCTTATCTGCTATGCAGATAGCTGGTGAGGGAAGTTATATTTTTAGGGCCTCTTTGCAAGTGACCTGTTGGCCACGTCGAGCTAACATCATGAAAAGGGAAAACTATAGTGTTTGTCATTTACCATTACTTATTCGGACTATAGTGGGTTTAATTTTTCCAGAAGAATTCCTTGTTTCATGCACGGTCTGTGTGTTTCATGAAAAAAACCTCAGGGGGACCATTCTGAATTCAATCCCATAGATAGATAGGTAGATAGATAGATATAGTGGGCCAGGGCTATTGGCCTACTATAATGAAGGCAAATTTAAATGAATGCGATGTTTAAGCGGCGGGGTCCCCAATAGTCACGCGGCCATACAGCGTATCCCCACTTTAAAACTTCAGGCATGCCGTATAGCTAAGAGTAGAACCCTAGCCATACGCAGGTATACGGCGTATGGCCAAGTATCTTCACCTCAGGTCACGAAAAGGTCACCAAAATAGCCAATTTGGTGACCCCCTCCCCCTTCCCTCGCTGACCAATGGTGGGAGCAGCGTATGGGCAAAAAAAAAAATTACTCTTACACCACTGCTTTTAACCATAAACAAATAGATAATACTCGTATATTTTATGAAGGAGATAAAAATAGTTCTGTGGTTTTTTATTTAATTAACAAAAATAAAGGAAATATCTTTTCACAGTGAATAACGGTTGTTTACATATACGTTTGTACAATATTATGAAATGATTGTTAACGACAGTGAGAAATTTATGCAGAACATAAATTAATTATGCAATAATCAGAGATGGGCATAAATACTTTAAAATGTATTTGAATACTAAATACTAACTACCAAGTAAATATGTATTTAAATACCAAATACAGTATTGTAAGCTGGAATGTAATTAAATACTAAATACATTACTTCAAAAATGTATTTAAAAATAATCTAAATACATCGTAAATACATTCCATTTTCAGTGTTTATTATTGTTATAGTATTTTGAGGCTTCCTATCCGCAACAAAGGCAATCCAAAGAGAGGCAACAGAAAGAAGGGACTACATAAATCATAATGAACATAACACAATACAATTTAGAACAGTTACACGAAAAATTATTAAATTCGCTATTTATAAAAAATATGAGGCCAAAATACTCCCAATAATGTAAAAAAAAACATGATTTTTTGCAAATGTATTTAAAAATGTATTTGAAAATATGTATTTATAATTACAAATTACATCAATAATAATGTATTTAAATACGCATTTAAATATCCTGAAAAAAATGTATTTATAAATACAGTATTTAAATACATATTTAAGTATTTATCAAATACATGACTGCCCATCTCTAGGCCAATAATATTAGTTACAATAATAACTAGAAATATACGGTATGGCTTATCAACACGAATAAACTTTACAAGACAATATTGAGGCCTATTAATGAGGATAGGCCTTACAAAACAGTATTGAGGCCTATTAATGTGGATAGGTTTCACAAGACAATAATGAGGTCTACTCACGGACACACACTAACGAAAAGTTAAAACGTCTTGAGTCTAGACGTTAGGAGTCACTTTTATATAGCCTAATCTCGCATAGGCGTCGATCACTAGTTCATAGGCTATTACGCGAGAGCCTAAAACTACACTGTAGGCTAAGACGATTGGACCTATTCAAAAGTTTACCAAACTTGGTGGAGTAGATTGTGTAGGCGGTGGCGGATTATCACTGAGGCTATTGAGGCTGAAGCCTCAGACTCTCATGCTTGAGGGGCCCCCAATCAACTGAGTTTCGATGATATAATTCGAGATTTCGCAAACTTCTTTGATTAAATATGACAGAGTACACAAACTAACAAATTCCCTGTTTTATTTTATGTTTTATAGGCTGTGTTAAGGTTCTTTTAAGTTTGTTTCTCAATTAGCCTGAGCACCGTACGTATAATTAGTGTAAATGTACTATGTACTGTACATGTATTGTTAATAAAAAGCTATAGAAAAGGGTCCCCATATTCTTCAATGCCCTGGGGCTCCGAGGTGTCTTAATCCACCTCTATGTGTAGGTTGTTGAGATGAGGAGATAAATTTGCAATTTGGAATGAACGCTGAAATCCTGGAAGCCGTTAGTTTGTAGGCGTGGAATCGCTTGCAGAGGAATTCACGTCGATGCTCCGTAGGTCTGTCGGTTTCTGATAGTGGGAAACTATAGGCCTTGTGTCGGTGATAAAAGTAGGCTAATTTTGACGGTGAAACCTCTCGATCAGCTGGATGATGATGAAGAGGAAAACCGGGAAAGCTTGGAGGAAAGGGGTTGCTTACTTTGTTGCTTAAAGAGTTGTAAGCCTGCATCCAGTTTCAGGAGTCCTTATGCGAGTGTGTGGATCTCTTCTGGGCATCAAGTGAGGAGAAAAAATGCCGATGAATGGATAAGTGAAAAACGTCGTCGGGAGAGAAAGACACTGAAGTTGAAGGTGCCAAGGTCGAGAGAAAAATGGAGAGCGAGTCACTTTACAGGCTTCCGGGGACGCCAAAAAAACCCGTTAAAAGTCGCGTCCTTGCCCGCTCCTTCGGAAATCGTTAAAACAAAGCTCTTCTACCCACGTACTCTTTCTTTCAAGCGGACAACGGGAAATTAATTAACTACAGAATTATGTTAATGCTGTAGATAAAACTTGAAACCTTTGCTTTGCATTTGTTACTACTGACACTTCATATATATTACTCATACTTATACCGTCCAGAGATAAATTAAGGTTCAAGCAAATTTCCTCAGCATGTTTTTCTTTTATCTTAAGAGAAGTACATTAATAAGTTTCACATTATTTTTATTATTAATTGCCTCAGTTATTTCGTTTATCTTGATGAAACAACTTTATAAAATGTTTTCAATCCACATAATGAACTCTTCTTCAGTATCGAAGGTTGAGGATCGAATTAAAAGTAGATTAATTAATCATTAACTTCCAATGACTCTAATTAATATTAAAATCATACAACCAAGTCCAGCATCAAGATTAAATGTAGCGCAGAGTTGTACTCACTTCCTTTTTTTTTTTTATTAAAAAGGACGTTTGGAAAAAGACTTCCATCGTCATTGGGATTTAGGCAGAGAACGAATTTATAAAGTGTTTTAAATCTTTAAGTCACAACATTAGTATAAAAACAAAAGAAGCAACTGAAGCATTCATAAAATCGAAGAAGCGAATTAAAATTTCAATGAGTTAAAATTAAGGTTAAAAAATTTTACGAAAATTATACAGTTGAGATTCATTTCAATGAAGACGAATCAAAAGATAAAAGGCAGTCGTTGGGGTTCGATTACTTTTAAATAAATGGAAGAAAATGTGTCCGTTCAATCTTTGTGTTTATAATTTTGAAAGGAAGGGAAAGGTTGGAGGAATGACAGCATTCCCGGATGAAGGATTTGGCTTGCTTATTTAAGAGGAATAAGGTCCTACTCCAGATGCCACGATGCTCATCCACTCTCAGTGAATAGTGTCAACAAGTGCTTGACAACAATTGCAACTGATGAAGTAGACGGTGTAGGAGACGAAGGAACTATATGCTTTTTCCTTGGGGCTGAAATTTCTTTTGAAATTTTGGGTGTCTGTCTATGTGTTTGGAAAGGACATTCATCTATTGTAGGACAAGAATGGAACGAATAGCCCAACATCGAAATATTCGCATCGCTACAATGATTTATTTTTTTAAGGGGGTTACCATGACAACCAATATATATATATATATATATACACACACAGTATATATATATATATATATATATATATATATATATATACACACAGGGTGTTTCACAACCGGTCTGCCATACTTTCGGGGGTGATAAATGGCTTTCATATCGATCAATACTATTTTTGTGCCCACTTTACATTCGGTTGGCAAGTGGCTAGAATACAATCAAAAGCACGCACAAAGAGGTCATCGTTAGCCACAACATCATTATTAAATACAAGTTTATAAACATTCTTTTCCAATCGAGGGTTTTTTCTTACCGTACCGAGCTTTTCAATCGTGAACTCTTCTTCACTCTGCATAGCGGCAATTGAAATAATCTTCCAAGTCGTAAAGACAGCTACTCATTATACAGAGATACAACTCTTCAGGGTGAACAGTGTAGGTGAGCTCTGGCCTGTATCGTTCAAGTGCTTTGTACCAAAGTTCGGGATATTTCGAAGAGTCTAAACCTTTTAAATATGCATCCAGCTATAGACCATTCTCACCTTGTTCAGTTCTACACTCGATAAACCCGTCGAGCAGAGCGGTGTATGTGTATTCAAGAACCGTGACAAAATAAATCATATCCGTAACACGAGCGTCTAATATAAGCTTCAGCTTGCGGCATCCGACGATTTCAAACATTCTGTCGAGGATGAAACGGTTTCGCGTAGGGACAAGAACGTTATTATCAGATGCATTCTTCCACATCAGTCGTATATCAATGCATGGCTGATCGTTATTTACACACAACGTGCAAACAACGGAATATGAGGGGGCATCACTAATCTGTTCTCTTCTTGTAACTGCACCTGCAGGTATTTTATAATGGTCCTCACCCCACTTCTCAACTATCACGAAGACTATTCATCTCCTCAACACTTAAATAAATAACATTACGTTTGCTTGCTTGCCTGCAAATCATTTCAAATACATAGTTAACGGTGCCGGTTTCATGCCTGAATACGCGCAGTTGACCGTACGCGGCATTGAGAATGCTTTTCAAAGGAAGTTCCATCGTATTCGCACGTCCAGTCGGTTCAAACTCTGAGATGACTATGAGCCACAGGTGGGCGGATCGGCTCGACGGGCGGAGTGAATCACGCCGATGAAACGTGTACGGGTTTGTTCGAACTCGTGTTTTGGAGGGGTGAGGTACACGGGTGGGCGAGTCACACCATAAACTGCTGAAGCGTGTATGGGTTTGTTCCAACATGAAAGAGAATACTTGTGCCCATTATACCGGGCAAACAGAATTTTTCGCTGCATGAAGCAATACCGGTTTTAATGTTTTATCACTCACCAGACGTTCATTTCCACAAACTAAACATCTTCACAATCCGGTGCACTATTTGAGAAAAACATATGCTCATATTTATCCTCTTTGTTTCACAAGCGATACTCGTCTTTAAAGTCTGTTAAAAACTCACACAGGCCATTAGCCACAACCTCGCTACAAACCTCGTCATGATATATGATATATTAATATAGTCGTAAAATACTTAAGATTCTCCATGATGACAAGATTTACATTCTCAACCGTAGGGTACGAGTAGTCGGTATGATGTAACATGATATAATATCGCTTGTCACACCACTCATCAACAAGACTCACTATCTATAACCGTTTCTTATCTTCTGAACGTGTTGCTTCTTCTACTTCGCGGTATATGTGAGCCTTTATAAAGGTTAGGTCTACAACATACTTCAATACATCGTTTGTACTACGAAATCCTACAATGCCCTCGCCAGAATACCCGTAGAGTATTTGAACATCTTGGTCCTTCGCACGGCTCAATGTAGCCTTAAAAGTATCAAAGAAGGGTGGAATAGGGAGTTTTTCAGTATCCACCACATCTTGGCACTTTGCCGAATACCACTTCATAAACGTTGAACACGCAATATTAAAGGTAGCCATTACTATTTTTTGTCTACGCGGGAGAATACACGACTGAACTCAAGGGTATGCAGAGGTCAACTGAGCACGCAGAGATAGAGATATGCTCAGGTAGTGGCAGGAGTCACGTGACCGATCTTACAGTGGGCGGAGCTTAACTTTTTACTGTACATACACACGCACACACGCAAAGGAGAAAATGAAGCCTTAATTGAAGCAAATATAAGTGATAAATAAACATATCGTTAACAATACACATATATATCAATACAATCAAGGATTAAGGTAGCTAAAGGGTACGGTATCATAGGTACCAGGCACCTGGAACGCTTCCTATAGGTGTTACGGCATACCTTCGTGCCCATAAATTCCTTCACACACCCCAGTTTCTGCACCCGAAAATTATGCGTCCCCACAGTCAGTTGGGGTGGCTGGTCACCCTCATCTTCCAAGCACACTAGATCCTTCAACGAGTCAAAGTTAACGACTCGGCGGTTCGCATGGTTAAGCGCGATGCCCTTAGCCTTCAGGATATACTTCATATCATCCCCCACCCTCACCCGTACCCCATAGGTTTTTGGCCCTGTTGATACAAACGAGTCTGCGTATGCACCATCACCATACTCATCCTTGATCTCGTCAATTAGTTCTCCGAGGAATTTTCAATAGCAGGCATGTATTCACCCTCCCTCGCTGTGAATATCACACTATCTGTGTCAGTATACAGCACCCTCCGCCCAAGAGAGTGCAGTACAGTAGACCCCCAAAGTTTGATGCGGGCGTAGGCCGTTGTGAAGCTGGCTACAGGTATGTTTGTAACCCGTGAGGTATCTGTGGCCAATTCGGTGATGTTGTACTTTATTATGGAAGTATTGCCTACATTCACGATCTCCATAAACTCTTTATCGGAAGCGTTGGCATAATCCCAGAATTCACTATAACTTTGTGCCAAATGAACGTTCCCTTTGCCTGTATTCTGTGCAAATTTCCCCCAAAGACTGTTTAGACACAACTTTGCACTAAAGCGCTTGCCAGGATTCTTAACAATTTGGGAACGGTCAAGCTATATACCTTCATGAGCACAGTAACGCTGAATATAAGCCGTTTTTTTCATCTTCGGTATCAACCCCTCGCGGATATCCTGATGCTTTTACTTTATCCTTCAAAAAAGCGTTTATATATGGTGTGAAAAGGTTGGGTAGCTTCTGAAACCACACCTCATGTATTTTCAATATTCTGTACCCATGGCGAACGGCTAGGGCCAGCTCAGGGATTGTATACACACCTCTGAACTTACGCTGGTTGGTTGTATGGTTACAATCACCGTTGTTCTCCTCTGCGCACTTCACGCACAAGGGAAACATGAGCCTGTGATCTATAACGACGGGTAAGATCGGCATCCATAAATCGCGAGGGGGTAGCACGTCTACGAAAGAGAGTCGAAAGTAGCGCTCATTCAAAAACGAGCAATAAGGATATTATCTGATGCTGATTTCCTTGATCACTCTAGTGCATTATTTAAAGAGCTAAACCTACTAAAGCTCAACGATATAACCAAACTGGCACATTTTATTTTTATTTACAAGTGTAAGAGCAAAATCATTAATTTGCAATGGGTAAATAGATATTTTTTAACTCATCAAGAAATCCACTCGTATCAGACCAGAAATAGAGCAAAGCTTGTTATACCTCAATTTAGATTGTCTTCGTCTCAAAAACTACCCATTTTCATTGGATTGAAACTATGGAATGACTTGCATGCCGATATAAAAAATATTGTGAATGTAAATTTGTTTAAAACCAAGTTGAAATCCCGATTAATAATGGCATACTAACAAAAATCTAGGATTAATGTCCACTAATATTGTTTAATATTGTCCATTAATATTGTTTAATATTGTAATACATGTTTTAACTATTAATAATACTTATTTACTTATTTATTTATTTATTATTATCAATTTATAACAACTAGCTGCTTATTTTTAATAAGAGCCCAGTAAAGCCTAAAGCTTAAGGGCCAAATTAAATTAAATAAATAGTCGAGAAAAAAAAATAGTCGAGCTGAAAACTCCTCGATGGTTGGTATGGTGGGACCCACCATTTTCTCAGGCGCACCTACTGGGTACGGATTGTTCTTCATCACGTAGGGGTATAAAGAGCAGAGGTCGTAGTAATGGAGCTTCACGCCCTCCGTAGGCGGAAAGTAGAGCTTGAATGGGTTTGCACACCCTCCAAACAAGCTGTCACCGCATTTGAGGGGGTCCAACACCATTGAACGTTTGATGGCCCTTATTTCTTCACGGTACTGGTCATCTGTTTCCATCCATGCATCATACTCATGCTCCCACACGATTATGCGAGTGAACTGGGAGCCTATAAGTTAATCACGGTTACGGGTCCATGCGAGGCTGTCGGCGGGGATCTTCTATAAAGGTCCCCTGTGACGGCACATTCAGAGCGCGGGCAACCATGGCACCAGCAGCCGTTAAAGAAATACACAGTCTTCACACCAGTGGTTGGATCCTCACTTAGGCCATCAACCCAAAAAACACGACCATTGACCTTAACGGGTACTTCCCGTGTTACGGGCATGTTTTATTTATACCACGGTCTGTTGCTGTAGGTGTATGAGCCAGTAAATAGCCTTATGCCCATAACTGCGGGGGTTGTTTCTGTGAATGACTGCTAAGGTGTCTTTAGGCATGAAGTTATTCTTGAACACTGTAAAACATAATGAGGCGATCGTGGTCGCGACTTGTAGCGGATCGCATTTGAAACGGGCTATGTACAGTGCTTACAATAAGTCTCGCGCCTCTGTCTCGTCCCAAGCTAGTCTGTTAGGTATAAAATGGGCGGTCCTTATGGCAGCGGAGGTGTGTTCGGATTGGTGCACATAATTGCTCTAACCCCATCAATGTCGTCCATTATTACGTCACTTCTGCTACATTTTAGTGTTTAAAATACAAATAAATGATTAAGAAGCAGAATGACCAAGTTTCGGGATGTTGGGATGGTTATGGAGCAATCCTAGTCATCATAATATTAGCTGGGCATTACATTATACCGTCTCAATATATACTGTAGACTATAGAGAACGACTAATTCCGCAAATATCCAAAATCATGGCATGATACCTAAGTTATTTTGACGCAGGTCTAAATTATTTGCTCAAATGCAATGATTGATATTAAGTAATTGTTGGGAATTGTTGTCAATATTGTTGTTTGTGATACATATCCTACGTGAAGAATCTAATGATCAAATTCCTCAGTGAACCTCTCACGCGCTCGCATTTCGAGGAAGTCACGGTCGTCTCACTAATAGATAGTTTATCCATTGTTTTAAGTGGTAACCTATTCCATCTTATGAAAGTCATTAGTCTAAAGCAAGACTGGTGGGCCGTGAATCGGAGAAATTTGCATTTGATTTGTTCATCGTAATTATTACATAATATAGTATACTGTATATAGTAGTATATAAGAGTTTATTGGTGCATATCATATGACAATTCCCATAAACATGTGATGGCCTCGATGTTGCCAGTTTTTATTTTTTTCCTGAAACTATTACCTTCTCATAGTTTGTTTCAACAATGCATATATTATCATCCACGAGCGTAAACATTGCACGAAAAGATTCTAACTAAGGATAAGTAAAGTTCTTTTATGGTCACAATATATACTTTTATAGATGTCAAACATAAAAATATAATAAAATTCTATATTAACATAAATATATATTCGATACACATTTACGTCATGGCTTTAACATCAGTATTTCGTATAGCTTCCTTCGGCATCAATAATTTCTTGCAATCGTTGCGGCATAGAAGAGGCGAGATTGTAGGGAATGTTTGGTGTTCGACGTAAGCTCTCCCAACTATTCCTCGTGTGAGCTAAAAGTGCTTCAAATGTTCTTTCATTGCGTTGCTCCCATTCGTTAATCATTATTGCCCAAAGGTTTTCAATCGGATTCATATCAGGAGAACGTGGTGGCAGAATTAGATTAATAATCTCTGGCTCCCTTTCCTCCTCCCTTCGTAATTCCCCACCCAACCTAGTTTCCTTCGACATAGCAACGCTTACCTCCATTCTCGTTCCACTTCCTTCATTAAACCTATTATCGCGTTTACTGTCCCTTCCTTCCATCCTTCAATGCTAGCGTTCTTAAACCTAGCACATAAATTATATAATATGGAATCTAACACCTTAGATCTCTACGCATTCATGTTACTTGAAGACGCCTGTGTCTTAGGGGAATCTAAGTGTTGAGAGTGGGCTTGAGGGGGTAGTCTATAGATTACTACAGATGACCTTGAACGCTCCAACTATTTAAAAATGATTATTTATTACGCACATTATATGGCATAATACACACATGAATTTAAGTATCTTACACTATAGGAATGGAATTGAATCCTACCAGAGTTAAAAAGTCGCAAAATATGATAGATTAGTTTGTATTAAGAGGTTACTAAGAGAAAAGGATTTGGGATAGAGCGGAAGGCAGAGTATATATTTTCTCGAGTTTCGGTTATTATTAACGTTATATGGATACATTGCCATGCGGTGTGATCAGAGAGAGAGAGAGTTACAAGGAGTTACAAGGAAAAGAAGTACCTCAAAAGGCCTTGCGGCCCATACCGAGGAGGTACCAATGGCAACGGGTGCCAGGGAAAATTTTTTGCACCCTCAAATAGTGTGCAAGATTTGGCCTAACCTTTTCTTAAAATGATCCACAGAGGAACTGTTCACAACTTCTGAAGGTAACCTGTTCCACATGTCACAGATCTTATACGTAAAGTAATTCCCACACACACTAGTCGTAAACCGCTTCAAATCCAACTTCCAACCATTGTTGCGAGTTGGGTTATCATTTAAACTAAACATGCTTCTAAAATCGACATCGTTGAACCCGCGTAAGAGCTTGAAAACCTCGATCAGTTGACCGCGCAGCCTCCGAGTTTCCAGCGAAAACAAGTTCAGGGCGCGTAACCGTCGATTGTAGCCCAAATTCCTAACGGAAGGGATTAACTTTGTGGCCCTCGCCTGCACTCGCTCCAGCCTCTCAATATCATTCCTGAGGGTGGGCGACCAAAACTGCACAGCATATTCCAGGTGCGGCCGAACCAGGGAATTGTACAGAGAGAGCACAATCTCCTTGTTCCGAAACTGAAATTGCCTCCTGATATAACCTAACAGCTTCTGGGTTTTCTTTTCAACCTCTACGCACTGTTTGGTAAAGTTAAGGTCGCTGCTAATTAGCACACCCGTCCTTTTCCAAATCAGTCACCTCGATATTACTCCCCAACATTGAGTAGTCCGACTTGGGATTGGCATAGCCAATGTGCATCACTTTGCATTTACCCAAGTTAAACGGCATTTGCCACTTTTCGGACCACTCTCCTATCCTACCTAGGTCCGCACGCAGTTCCTCGATCGCTTCGGGCGTCCCAACATTGGCCCCAAGTTTGGTGTCATCAGCGAATTTGGCGATCCGACTGACGATGCCACCGTCGATATCATTTATGTAAATGATAAACAACAGTGGCCCCAAAACGGAACCGTGAGGAACCCCACTAGTGACCGAGGCCCAACCCGAACTAATCCCTTTAATTAAACCCTCTGCCGCCTATTCTTCAGCCAGTTTTCAATCACAACGCACCCATCCCACCAGCCCTACGAAGCGGGCCCTACCTTTACCCTTGTATTTTACGACACCTAAAACTTCATCAACCAAAGCACAGCGCTCATTGTTTCAAAATTTTTTAATATGTATCTGTGTAGCGGTAACGCCAACAGATGGAACTGCTTTCGCCATATCGTCAGCTGAACCTACTTAAATATATACATATTTCGCATGTCTACCTCCGTCTGTGTAACGATGACGCTACCAGATCGAAATCTACTAAAACGCAAGGAAACGCCTACACTAACTAGTCTTTCTAGCAAAGAACGCAGCGTCTCGCTGATCTGAGTATGAACTGCAAATCACCCAGAACTCACCACGGGGAGACAGACAGACAGAGAGAGAGAGAGAGAGAGAGCCAGAGAGAGAGACACACACACAGAGAGCTTTTAAATCACACCTTTTAAATGGTTTGTGGGTAAAGGCTTCACGTATGTTATTTTAGTCCAGGGTAGTTTATGTGGAGGTGTTAACGTAACTTGCACTTGGTACTGTTAATTGTAAGACAACTACCATAGCTGGGACTGAGACACGTTATCCCCTGCATACTCTATATATAATTTATCTATATACAGTATGTCTCTATATATAAATAGATAGAGTGATCGACACAATGATAATGTGGATGTCATTGATGGGGTTAGAGCAATTATGTGGCTGCCATAAGGACCGCCCATTTTATACCTAACAGACTAGCTTGGGACGAGACAGAGGCGCGAGACTTATTGTAAGCACTGTACATCCTTCTAAAGGCGTGGAAACATACCCTAAGCACACGCACATCATTCACGCAATAACATTCACATTCATCAGCTATATTGTATGGACTAGCTTCATTAAAACTGTTGTACTAGCGGTCAAAATCTTCACGCTCACTATCACTCATGTTGGTGTTGTTAAAGTAATGTTTGGGTGGAGGTAGTCCTACGTAATTCAAAGTTTCGTTAGTGAGGAATGTGTAAGGGAAATACCCTTTTGAAACTTCAGCGGCTACCCCCATGACCTTGGGTAGCTTTGCTAATTTACAAGGTGTGAACAGCAGGGTGTCTTTAAACTGTACATTACCTCTTATCTGCATCTGTATTAGTTTGTTTCCTCTTTTCAAGGGATCACCTGTAAATATCGCAGACGACTCGTGTTCAAGCAACTTCTTTTAAAGGAACTGTGTGTCAAATTTCGCCCCGTTTTGGGCAAGCATATACAGTCATTTTTTTTAACTTGTCCGTTAATTTGACAATATAAGATACAAGGAGTTTCACAGGGCTGCCGTGTGCAGTCGTTTTAAAAACGCCTGCTCGTTTTCCACATTTGTGGCACTCGCCAAACTCGATCTCCATACACTCATCACAGATAGTCTGACGTACGACTAAATGTGGAATAACCTCTTTGGTTTCAGCGTTCGTGTAAGTCTCTATATCGTAGTACACGGTTATACAAGGGCTGTATTTAGGCTTAGCATCTTTCATATAACATACATGCTTCACTCCATCTGCCTTATATTTTTCATAACATGTAGAACAGTGAATTTCATCGCATTTATGTTTGAAATTCCCCAATTATTCATCATGTGAAACATACCGCACTTACAAATCCTCATTTTCCTGCAAGTCCCAAGTGATTTATGGAGTTCAAAGCATTTATTATTGAAAAATGTACGTCTACACACATTACATTCCCTCTTCTCCGTTTCACCTACACGACTTTCACATTTGGGGTTTTTACACTGCTCACATACCATGTAGCAATCCTTACAATGTTTCACCATATCATCAGCAAACTCGAGACATCCCTTACACAAATCATGATGCCTTCCATATTTTCGACTTTTATCATAACAGGCGTAGAGAGCCCTTATGTTACGGATGGGGAGATACGATGTTCCTGACAATCCTAAAATAAGTAGCGGTCTTGTACGATCTCTCACGCTGCTTTTAAAAACATACACAGTCCTACGACGATCATCCATTCCAAATACGACTATACGTGCATTCATCTCCTGCTCGGCCCTTCTCAGTTCTTCAGGACCCATATTACACAAACTCAAGCTTACAATCTGAAGCCAGTTTACGGGCACGCTGCACAACGGTGGGCAACCAAATTTTTGCGTCCAAGTATTTAGAACAGTGAACATATGAGCTATGACTATTGCTATAAAGCCACAACCACGATTGACGTTTAAATGCTTTCTGTAAATAACCGGAGAATTGAAATTAAGAGTATAAGGTGTAGCACTATGACCCGCAACCCGGAATACTCTGTCAATATCTACCATGAAGTTGTCCATATTGAAGGCTGTACTACTTTGAGAGGCCTGCATTATACGGCCCAAGCTATATTCTATGTCTACAGCCTCCAAACGTCTGAACGGTATTACTACCCAAAAAAAATCTACGTCCCCGTCATCTGACCCGAACTTGAAGGACAACCTCGTCCGGACTTCACGTTCGTCGCGGTTCTGAAGGGCAAACTCTACAATACGTTCAACTACGCGTCGCAGTCCGTTGGTATACAAGGATCCAGAGTCAACCCTGACCACGTACCTATTTCTATTCAGGGCGGGGGTGGGGGTAGCGGTGCGCACCAACTCGAATGTTATACCATCTTCCACAGTATGAGAAGCTGCTGTGGAGGAAATACCCGGGAAATACAATGGGGCATATTTGAGGAATACTATTGTGAGGGTTGTGTCGTAAGATGTAGAGGGTTGGGGCTCTATTATTGGGGGTCTAACAACCGGCGCAATCCTGGCACGCTTTATACCTGACGTGGAGGGCTCTTCATCATGCTTCCGCTCTGAACTGTCGCATGCTACAGGTGTCGCTTGTGAGGGTTCGTCAGCGGGGAAGGATTCTGTAGCTACACAGCCATCGGGTTCATCTGTGATATCGATGATGGGGTGTTGTACATCGTCATCATTCACGGTTCTGTGGAAGAAGAAAAACAAAATATAAGGAGCAGCACTCAAAATTGGTAATATTTTGTAAATGTCCCACTTACGGGTGTGACGTATTAAAGATGGAATCTGTAGAAAAATTCAGGTTCACGAGCCCCTCCACATGTATTATATCTGGCCCTACAGGATGTGGAAAAATTGTATTTATGCTTAAAATCATTAAAGATAAGGGGGAGATGTTCTCAAAATTTGTGCATAAAGTAATATGGTGCCATTCGACATATCAATCAGTGTTCAACGAGTACCAAGATGAAATTTTGTTCCACAAAGGTGTATATGACGTTAATTCGTTAAAAGGTAATGAGCATACAGTTATTGTAACTGACAATCTCATGCTGGAAATGAATAAAACGTTTTGCCGAGACATTTACAGTGTTCTCCCACCATCTTAACATAAGCTTATTCTTCATCAACCAGAATCTATTTTTCAAAAATAGACATGCGCGATGTGTCGCTAAATACACAATATCTAGTCTTATTCGCACAATGTAAAGATGTGTCACAAATTGGGGTATTAGCCAATCAAATGTTCCAGAATCAACGTAAGAAGTTTTTGGAGGTTTATAAAGAAGCCACAAGTCAGCGTTATGGATATTTGCTTTGTGACCTTCACCCGTGAAACACGTTTAGGGTGCTTCTAAGAACGAATATATTCCGAAACGAACCTGAAACGGTGTATATTCCAGAATGACAAATAGGCTGAAGAAATATCGTGAATTAATAAAAATCTATCAACGACTGCCTCGGGCACTGCAACAAATGTTTGTTAAAAATATCGACTCCGACTTTTAAAAATGCATCTGTGAAATCTGTCTTAATGTTATAAAATGTAATGTGCCAATGAAACCCCCTCAGAAGGCTCGTTTACGTCGTTACAAGAACATAATACGAGCGCTCGCTCATAAAAGTCAAACTGTAGGGAAGAAAAAGTGAATTATTGTACAAAGAGGAGGATCATTCCTACCCATCTTATTTTCAGTTTTGAGTCCTTTACTGACTAGATTAATATAATGAAGAAGGTGGTAGTGATTCCACACGAGGTGTATGCTTCATTGCAAAGTTCAAAGATTCCAGACACGGCTCTAGAACACCGTAAAAGTAGGCTTAAAAGAATGGAAAGCGAGTTGCTAGCCCTAACCAAAGAATAACGGAACACAGCACATGGAACATGTATTAAAAAGCAGTCTCCCACATACATTGAGGAATAAAGGCTTAAGTCTTTATAATCTATTGAATGAGGACCCCATCATACAGTGGGCCGAGACAGGCGAGGTCATTGTTGAAGGAACAAGGGTACAAGGATCCAGCATCGTTGACATTGTTCATGATCTGGTGAGAAAGTGGGATAGGCCCTCCCCAACAGGATGGAAGCATATTAAGGCAAGACTACAACAAATAAATGTCCCCAAAACATTGATAGGTAATCTGAATAGGTTAAAAGACCTGGATCAAGTCTCGCATGTGTCACAACTGAGTACGCCATCGCCCCCAGCAGCAGCGTCTCTGAAGAGGAGAAAGAAGAGAACAAACGGCCAACCTTATCCACGTGTCTCTAAAATACGCAAATGGCTAACATATTAAGTAAACGCTATTATGACATTTCTAACCCCGCCTCCTATGGCGGCGTTAATAGACTGTACAGAGGTGTTTACGGAGTAGGGAAAAAAGATGTTGAGAGTTTTTGCGGGAGCAGGATGCTTATACACTTCATAAACCGGTGAGAAAAAGGTTTAAAACGGCCAAGACAACAGCGGCTTCGATTGACTCTATTTGGCAAGCGGATTTAACAGACATGCAAAGATATTCAGTGTATAATGACGGATACCGCTACATCCTATTCATAATAGATGTATTCTCTAGATATCTGTGGCTAATTCCACTGAAAAATAAATCGCCTGAAACAGTTGCTAAAGCGACCAAAACGTTGATGTTAAAAGAAGAAGGGTTCCTGGCTATTTTTGTACGGATATGGGGAAAGAATTTATAGGTCGCGCTTTTCAGAACATGCTGACAGAGTTTAATATCAGTTACTACACTAGCAGTTCTATACATAAGGCCTCTTTAGCTGAAAGAGTTCAACGTACCATAAAGGAACGCATGCATCGCTATTTTACACATAAAACACATACAGATATATAAACGTTCTCGGTCATTGGCTGTCATACAACCGTTCACACCACCGTACGATTGGCACAACACCTAACGAAGTTTTAGAAAGAGGTACGCGTCCAGAGGTGAGAAGAGATGGAGCACCGCCACCACACTCTACACATTTCAAAATCAATGATTATGTAAGGCTATCACGTTCGGGAAATAAATTCGCGAAGGGATTTGAGCAAGGATGGACACGTGAGATTTTTAAAGTTCGTGCTATGAGACCTAAAGGTGAGATAATGATGTATTACGTTGAAGATTTGAATGGGGAAGAGATCGCTGGAGGCTTTTACCGCGAGGAGTTGCAGAAAGTGACATTTAATTTAGGAAAAAGTGTTTAAAATTGAAAAAATTTAGGCAGCAAAGGTTCAGGAAAGAGAAAAATGTACCTGGTGAAATGGCTGGGTTACCCAGAAAGCTTCAACACCTATATAAAAGCTGCTGCAATAATGAAGCTTAAATAGTATGCAACATGGCGCCTAGCCACTTCTATGTCACACTCCCGTCCTCTTCTTCTCTGTCTGTACATCCTAACAACACCCTCGCCAACTTTGTGACAGAACTCCACGGACCCATTGAATTGGAGCGTGATTCGTATGAGGTGGGTTTATGTGAACTCCAGTTAGTCTCCAAATTTTTAACTCTTGAAAATGAGCAAATCATATTTCTGATCCTTAGAAGAATCGATGAGTGCGAAAAATTAGACATAACCTTAGACAATACTATGCGATCAGTCCTGTTCGGTGAGGTGCAGTACTATAGCACAAATGTATCGCTAGGAATCGGCCATTATGATACAGCCATGGACATTGTGACGGGGTTAAACAAGAGTCTTGAAAAGTCGTACCTGACAAACGATTTACTTTTTGAAGTCGTAAACATAGACACGCCTGCATGCACATTGAAGTTAAAATCAACGCTTAGTAGAAATATTAAAGATAAAGAGCTGTTCACAATTGTGGCTGAGGGCCGATATAGCGCAGCTCTCCAAAGAGATACCTTTCACGAGGCACAGCATGACTTGTCCAGCTTAATGTATCATTGAAGATGGAGAAATTGGGTGAAAGCTCTCCATCCCCAGACATGTGCTATATTTACAGCAATATCGTAGAGCACCAATTTGTTGGGGACACCCAGGCGCCCTGCTGCGCATTGCACACATCCCCAACCATAGAGGGAAAAGTTTGAGCATTACATATGACAAGCCCCATTATGTGAATGTTGCGACTAATCTATTAACCAACATCTCGATATATATAAGAACGATTGAGGAAAAAATTTCCCATTCGGTGATGGGAGCTTAACAGTGAAACTACACTTTCGTCGTTTATAATGACCCGAAGGCCATTCACAGTCTATCGAGGGGTGAGATATCAGCGTGGATCCATTTTTTCATCCATACTACGCACCGCTGTCCCACTGTTGAAGAGGGGTGCTAGATACCTAGGGAGGAAGGCGTTACAAACAGGTTTTAACGCGGCAGAAGACATAATGGGTGGAACTAACCTAAAGAAGCTCTAAAAAACATTTAAAACGTACAGGGACGAAATCATCAAAGATGCAAAGAGAAAAATGCGTGGTGGCGGAAAGAAGAGCTGCCAGGAAGAAGGGGTTACCATCACGTGGCGCTAAACGTAAAAGGAAATAAAAAAAGAAGTGCTCTAAGCGTATGAAGCCTATGGCTGATCATTTTTTTAACTGATATAAGCTGAGGACACTACTCTCACGAATCATAGGCTGATTACTAGTTGTCGAGAGAGGTGGCACTATTTCTGACTCGTCATGGCGCGTTTCATCCATCCGTGTAGTTCACAATGCTGTAAATCGGAACTGTCCCTCTTTGATATGCCCCCACTCAGGTCTCTATTGAGCATAGCGACTTTATTACAATTAACCCATTAAACACAATTAGTTCGCCGAGTGCCCCTATAGAATTCGTGATACCCAGCTCAGGCCCTTACTTTTTTGACCCGAGCTGCATGCACATGTACGCTAAACTGCGTATAGCCCATTCAGATGGAACGGACTGCGATGATAGTTACTCTGCATACCCTGAAACCAACTTTTTACACTCCATATTCAGCCAGTGTGAGGTGTATTTAAATCAGGTTAACATCTCGGCAGGAACGGGGTATTATCACCTACGAGCCTATCTGGAAAATGTCCTCAACTTTTCAAAAGAAGCGAAGGACACCTTTTTAACCGCCGAGGGATATTACCAGACTAAAGATGAAATGGTATAAAGGATAAATTTAAAAATTCTAAAAAAAAGATATACGTGTTTTGGACGTCTTCATACAGATTTCACATTCCAGGAGAAACTGCTTATGAACGGTCGATCTGAAACTAAAGCTCAACCGCACGAGTCCTGAGATCTGCATAAATCTGGGGTCTGATCAAGAAAGGGCGCGAAAGTGATTCACATAATGGAGACGTATTTGCGTATACGCCGAGTGAAATTAAGTTCGCCAAAACAAATAGAAATTGAGAAAGACTTAATACACGCCACAGTAAAATACCCAATTAACAGGGTACAGATCAAACTATACACGGTGCCCCCGGGTTGGCCTCGAAGCAACTAGAAAACGTGGCCCTTGGAGTCTACCTAAAAGGATATTAATTGGAATGCAGGACCACGCCTCGACGAATGGAAAATATAAAAAGAGTGCCTTTAAATTCGAGAATTTACGGCGCTTTGGGAGGGACTATGATTACGGACTACTCATCAGACGCTGTGTTCCCGCTCTGCGCGAGAGCTTATAGTAGTCTGGCTCATAATGCAGGTGCTGTGACGACTTGGGTTTGGCGTAACGCAGAAAGAATTTGTCGAAGAATTTAACATTTATTCATTTGATATTACCCTGACTTGTCTGCTGGCGTAAATACGCACTTAAGTCCACAACAGAGTGGGAATATCTCAGTCAGGTTGGAATTTGCCAAGCCTATAGACGCTCCTATTAGTGTACTCGAATCACAAGCACTAATAGAAGTTGATTTTCAGGAACGTGGTCACAGACTTTTAAAATGGACGCGAATACACTCCAGAGAGTAATGAAAAGTGACCGAATCACACGCTCCAAATTTATCGGCGTGTTTGCGAAGAATGAAATATTGAAATTGCCAACTACGAGAAACTGGTACGGGATTATCGTGAACACCGACATTGTGGGGGGTGAGGGGATTCATTGGTTTGCAATCTATTTTAAAAATAGGGAAAGAATGTACTATTTTGACTCACTCGGCACTCAGCCCTGGAATGATCCTGTGGTTGTACAATTTATCGAACAGATACATGTACCTGAAATTGTATGGAACCCGTATCGCTTTCAAGGATACTATAGTAACACGTGCGGCATGTACAGTAGGGTGGAGCGAAAAATACTTTTTTTCTAGTATGACGTTCTAATAGTGATTAAAAGTTGCATTTAGTGGACGAAATATGCCTGCCAAAATATGAGTTCATTTGTTAAAAACTTTCAGCTGCCACCAGGGTGCTAAAGTTAACACAATTTTGTGTAAAAAGGAAAAAAATGCTTCTATTTTAGGTTTTCAAACTATTATAAAATTTTATCTTAGAATTATCTAATAGTTTGATTAAGATTCTTAAATGATAGGAATTCGTTTTGTAAAAATGCCTTTTCATATGCTTAATATCTTCAGCTGCCACAAGAGAGCTGAAGTTAACACAATTTAGAGTAACTGGGTCATGTTGAGACTACACTGAATGTTGTGGGGGAGGGTTTGGGGAGGGTTGTGGGGGAGGGTTTTGGTGTGAAGGAATTTCTTTCTGTGAGTCATTAGAACAGTGTGTTAACACTTGTCTTCTTAGGTAGTAGGCCTATTCGCTCAGTTGATCGGAGAGTTTTTTAATATGATCGGAATATTATAAAACTTTATTTTAAAGTGATTTATATAGAGATAATATTGATTTTATTATAAAATGCTTGTTATAATGTATTATATAATTTTAGTTTATTTATATAATATATTACATATTTATATAATATATTATATATACTTATAAAATATATATATATTAATTATATAATGTTTTGATGTTACAGGATATTTTGTGATTGTGAATTTTTCTTAAAAATATTATGGCATCAAATACTAAATATAAACATTTCACTAGAGAACATATGAAGTGTGCCATATTTGAAGTACCTTGTGAGATGAGTGATATGCAACTACCAACTTATAACTGCATTATGAAAGATTACCTGTTCACAAAACATTTAGTGAAGGAGCAGATGAATAACAAGGAGCCTTCATTTTCTGAAATAGCATAGGCAGTTTCCAAAAAGGTAGAAAATATTTGGAAGAAGGCCTTTTTGCCAATAGTTTCACATACACGCGTTTTACAGATGATGCGAGTGTACCATGATAAATAGAGGTCCTTATTAAAGCCATACAAGTCACGCAAGGATCAGCCTAAGTACAAAAATCAGCTTGAAGAATTTGAAAACTCTTCAAAATGCACTTTGTTTGACATCTGCACCTGCAAATGTAAGGAGTTTAGGAGATGCTCATGTGAAAAGAGTAAGAAAGTCCCTCCAAAAGAGCAGGATTTTTTAAATGACCAACGAACACGCAGAATAATGGTGATAGGAAGCATTGACATAGCACACACAAGACGATTACAAGCAAGAGAACATCGAAAGGAAATGGAAAAAGCACGTCTGGAATCCTCACAAACAACTAGTGTGCTATAACCAATACGTCCAACTTACAAATCGAAACAGAGACAAGTGAACTTCAACAACTAGAAGAGATATCTGAAGATAATGAGGAAGATACAACCTCGACTCAATATGTAATATCAGAACAACAGATGCGTGAGCCACTGCCTTCATTAGCAATTACTTGTGATAGATTTAAAATGTCGGACAGAGCTGGGGCTGCTATTGCTTCTGCAGTATTGGCAGATCTTAAAATTGTTACTCCCGAAGACAAAGGGAATATTATAGACAGAAGTAAGCTAAGACGTGAAAGACAAAAACAGAGAAAGGAACTACAACAGATAGGAGAGCCAAAAACCATGCGGGGATTATACTTTGATGGCAGAAAGGATAAAACAATGATTAAAGTCCAGGAGAGTGATGGCTCTAACCACCAAAGAACCAAACGCGAAGAGCATATCAGCATAATATCTGAACCACACTCTCTGTACTTTGCACATGTGACACCTTCCAGTGGCAAAGCTAAATACATTTGCACAGCGCTAGTGAATTGCTTGAAAGATATAGGGAACATCGTTGCAGTTGGCTGTGATTCGACAGTGGTTAACACTGGTAGTATTGGAGGCACAATAAGATTACTGGAAGAAGCCTTTAATAAGCCATTGCAGTGGCTGATATGCCTTTTACACCTTAATGAACTTCCATTGCGCCATCTGTTTCATCACTTGGATGGTACCACTACTGGACCAAGAGCATTTTCAGGAGAAGCTTCCCATAGTTAACTTCAAACCCATTGAAATTCAAGAGGATATGTGTGAAGTTGATGTAGATGACATAAGTACTGACCAGAAATACCTTCTTGAAATTCACAAGGCTATATCAAGTGGAACATTCTCAAAGAGTCTTAGTCATAAGAGTCCAGGCAATATATCACATTCAAGGTGGCTCACCACAGCAAACAGGACTCTGCGGTTATATGCAAGCACAGAGAATCCTTCAGGCAATTTAGAATTAGCTACTTTCATTGTTAGGGTATACGCACCAATGTGGTTTCAGATAAAGCGTAAACCATTATGCCAATATGGTGCTAAACATATGTGGCATATGATTGCAAGAAGCCGGTATCTCCGTGAAGAGCTTAGGAGAGTACATGACTCAGTCATTCAGCGAAATGCATATTACGCAAATCAAGAAAACATTCTCATTGCAATGATAGCTGATGAAAGGGAGCATGTGCGTCAGTTGGGATTTAGGCGTATCATAAAAGGAAGGGCATGCATTCAAGAAACAGATGTTATCAGGTATTTTAAGGTGCCAGAAATAAATTTTTATGCCAAAGACTATACAGATCTCATTATGTGGCAAGATTTTCAGATAGCAGAACCACCGATAACCAAAGGAGTTTCTCTTGATGATATTGAATCATGCATCAAACGTGGTACTACTCTTCATTCAGAATTATTTCAGTTTCCATGTCATACACAAGCCGTAGAGAGATGCGTCAAGCTCGTTACAGACGCTGCTGGATCAGTCTGCGGACCTACAAACAGAGACGGTTGGATTCGTGCTACATTAGAATCAAGGAAAAAACAGCCAAAATTTGACACAAAAGCAAATTACTAAATAGTCTTCAGCAAGAACCCTTTCTAGAGGGAGGTTGGTTGGGGAAACGGTGGTAACTCCGCTAAGGCACGAAATAACGTTTCTTAACTGTCTCAAGCCAGTATAAAGGAGGAGAGACATCCTAATTTATTACTGTTCCCTTTTTCAAGTAAATACAGAATCATACTTAATTGTCATTTTTAAGTTAACTTCAGCCCTCTTGTGGCAGCCGAAGATATTAAGCATATGAAAAGGCATTTTTACAAAACGAATTCTTATCATGTAAGAATCTTAATCAAACTATTAGATAATTCTAAGATAAAAGTTTATAATAGTTTGATAAACCTAAAATAGAACCATTTTTTTCCTTTTTACCCAAAATTGTGTTAAATTTAGCCCCCTGGTGGCAGCTGAAAATATTAAACAAATGAACTCATATTTTGGCAGGTATATATCGTCCACTAAATGCAACTTTTAATCACTATTAGAACTTCATACTAGAAAAAAAGTATTTTTCGCTCCACCCTAATGTACAGCCTCTCATTTCTCATTCACATGTCACGTGGGAAGGGATTTATAAATTTTTTAAAATTAATCGATTTGTGCAACACTGAAATGAACGATAAAACGGTATGCAAACAAATAAAAAAAAAGTTCCCATATGTTAGCACCCGCTGTATTGTGCAAAGGTGTGTCTCTATATTGTGTAAAGGCGTATTTGTCGCCATTAAGACTTATTTAATGGACACTGGTTCCGCTTTGTACATGTTTTCTACCATTTAATAAATTAAATGAAAATACGATGTGTTTTGTTCTTAATCCCAAAAATACTTACATTAGTTCCTCGATGACCTCCATATCATTTATTCCTCTTTCATCAAAAGGAAAAGTAGCTATAACACGCTCAAGTTCCGTTTCGCTCCTTTAAATGAGAAGTTAACATGATTAGTTCATACTGACTGAAATAAAGTTAAGTAAAATTAAAGTTTAATTATGCCGGGGTATGCTACGCTAGGTTAGGTTATATTAAGAGATGAGTGGCAAAACGCTGGGTGATGGAATCTCCGGTAGGTCTAGGGTGGGGTGAAAAGTTTGACCTTCTGTGCTAGGTTAGGTTAGGTTATATTATACCCGGATAGGATACGCTAGGTTAGGCTATATTATGTCCGGTTAGGTTAGGTTAGGTTATATCCGGTTAGGTAATGCTAGGTTAGGTTATATTATTATAAACGAGAAAGAGCTCTAGGCCGATATATATATATATATAAGCTAGGTTGGTTAGTATATAGTATTATAAACGATAGAGTCCTGGGCCGATATATATATATATATATATATATATATATATATATATATATATAGGCTAGGTTAGGCTAGGATACATGTATATTATGTCCCGGTTTGGCTCAATTGTGTTAGGTTAGGTTAGGTTCAGTTGTGTTAGGTTATATTATTATAAACGAGAAAGAAGCCTGGGAATAATTTTTCGTTGTAGAAAAACTCAGAATAATGTTAGGTTAGGTTAGGTTATATTATATCCTGGTTAGGTTCTATTGTGTTAGGTTAGGTTAGGTTATATTATTATAAACAAGAAAGAGTCCTGAGAATAATTTTTTCGGTAGAAAAACTCAGAATAAACTAGGTTAGGTTAGGTTATATTATATCTGGTGAGGCCATGCTAGGTTAGCTCGACCTCTGGACAGATTTCCTTTCACTTCGCTTTATTACGAATTTTAAAAATTATTTAACACTGAATGAAACGATGTATATAATCACAAATTAATCACTTACATTTCAAATGAGGTGTCCGTTGGATCTTGCAATGAATCGCAACTTTCTGCAACAGTCTGCGTTGAAAGTAGGGTGTTAGCGTCCACAGCGTTGAAAAGATAAATTGCAGAGAGTGATTGGACATCTTTATCTTCAGACAATTCGGGAGAGTTGTAGCGTGACTCTTGGCTCATGGTGGGGATATTTCAAAAGCACTGAGCGAAAAAACCTACGAATTGAGGCTCTGAGATGAAAGTGACCCCTTTTATAAACGGGGTCGTGATTGTAAATACCCGATTGGCTGCACCGTGAAATCTGGGGCGTGTCAGATATTCCCATTCGTAGAGAGAGAGAGAAACGCGTTGTTTTTTGATCGTGTATTCTGCCCGATGTGTTGGTGGGGGAAGGGGGATTTGAACGTATGGTAAGACTGCATTTAAATGAGGAACTTAACTAGTTTCGTTTGTGAATCGGTTTATGGTGCCCTATCTAACATAAGATCGGAAAAATTTATTTCCTCTGAAATATAAAACTGGAAGGTAATTATCCATGAAGGTAAAATTCAACAGTGCGCGAAGCTCGTTCTCGCACCTGTAAAAGTTTATTGGGGGCCCCAGATTTCGCGAACGATACAATAAATAAATTTAAGAAATTGATAGAGTATTCCGGGTTGCGGTCATTAACCCCAAAGTTTATGATCTCGAACAGAACGCTGTTTAATATATATATATATATATATATATATATATATATATATATATATATATATTAAACAGCGTTATATATATATAATATATATATATATATATATATATATATCCCATAAATATTTATGTCCTTCTATTGTTCAGCTGTTTACTTCGTTTAATTAGGAAGTGTTCAGAAGAGACTTCGTTTATACTGCCCTACCTTCTCTCCATTTTCCTCAAGCTTTACACTCCGAATTAGGCCTACTTTTAAACGGGATATATATAAACGTTAAACTGAGAGTCAATTGCTCGTGAAGTTTAGCGTTTATGATGCCTCGAGACAATAAAACTGCCAACCGTGGAAGGATGTTTACACTCCAACTTAGGGAGAGAGAGAGAGAGAGAGAGAGAGAGAGAGAGAGAGAGAGAGAGAGAGAGAGATTTGTACATATATAGGATCACCTTTTCTTTCGATGGCTTCGGCCCGAATTGTTCATTCTGGCGTAGGTCAAACTTTTCTCCCCGCCCTGGACCTACTTTTTAACGGGTGTATATATATATATATATATATATATATATATATATATATATATAAAGGAGAGAGAGAGATTTGTACATATACAGGATCACATTTGCTTTCGATGGCTTCGGCCCGAATTGTTCATTCTGGCGAAGGCCAAACTTTTCAACTCGCCTAGACCTACTTTCTAACGGGGTATATATAAGAGAGAGAGAGAGGGATCCATGCTAGAGAATCCTGGGTACCCATTTATCTAGCAATCGTGAGAGGATGTTTACACTCCACCTTAGACCTACAGTTTAATACGGATCATTAGGTTACCCTGGTTTCCCATTTATTACCAACCGTGGAAGAACGCGCCGTCACCTGGTCTCGAACCCGGCGCATATAGTTGTGTGTGCGTAATATTTTATGGGCGTATAGGCGGGTGTGTACGTGCCAAAATGAAGTATACACTGTGCCAACTGGCTAATAATAGCTGGAGGTACTGGCTGGTTAAGCCAACTGGCTGATTAGGGGCCTATAAGACAGCGGGCGCTCGGGTGAAGTCTTAATATGCGCTTGGCTCCTGTCAAGCGAACACCTCTCTTCCTCTCTCTCCTTCTCTCTTTCTCTTGGGGGATAACTCCGCCTCCAAGTTGCATAACCCCTTGTTGCTCTTGCAACATCTACCTCTCCCTTGGGGGTCCCTTGCAACAAAAGAGGGTTGGCACTGGTGCTGGCACTCTTCCAACATTTCCTTTGCAACATTGATCAACATTTGCAATTGCATTGCACTCTCCTTTTGCGCCCATCCTACTGACAGGTATCACTTTGTTACTTTTTGGGGTACTGAATACCGATTCATACTGGGCTATCAATGTTTCAGATATTTCTTTTAGATCGTTTGTTAGTTCATTATTTCCTTTCCTTAAGGGCTCGATGGTAGTGCACGTTTTGTTTTCCTTTTCGCATACCTGTAGAAGTATTTTGGATTTTCCTTTACTGCTTCTACCGCCCTTTCCTCTTCCCTCTCTGTAAGGCCCTTTATCAGAGTTTGTACTAGGGGCACTCAATATATTTTGCCCCATCCTTTTTTCTTAGCTAAATAATAGGCCATGGGGCTGAAATGTCTTTTGGGCTGTGAGTTTGAACTTTCTGCGCTTCACATAACCGGATTTTTCCAGTTTGAACCTCTCCTCCTTCTATAAAACCGCTTTTAAACGCCCTTGTATAAAACCGATGGTTAACGCAGTTTCGAAAATGGCGTCTGACAGTGATGTGTGTCGTAAACAGAAAGCTGCTATCGAGTTCTTAACCGCAGAGAAGGAAACAGTTGGAAATATTCACAAACGTTTACAAAACGTTTACGGAGATGCTGTTGTTGATCGAAGCACAGTTGGACGCTGGTCTAAACGTACGAGATCATCGGAGAAAGGGAGAGCCAGCCTCGATGATGAGCCACGCAGCAGTCGCCTGGCATCGGCTGTGACATTTCACACTGTGCAACGTGCTAACAGCATCATTCGATCAAATCGGCGCGTCACATACAAGGAGCTATCACTGGAGCTAGAAATTAGTGAAGGAAGTGTGAATACGATAATTCAGCAACTGGGATACTCAAAAGTGTGTTCACGGTTTGTTCCTCGCGAACTGATTGAAGATCACAAAGCCCAATGAAAAGAAATTGCTTCTGAGTCGTTGGTTCGATACGAGACAGAAGGGGATGACTTCTTTTCACGAATTGTGATTGGAGATGAGACTTCGAACCTGAAGCAAAACGCCAATCCATGGGGTGGCATCACGCAGACTCCCCACGCAAGAAAAGTTCAAAATGGCTCCTTCTGCAGGAAAGGTTATGGCCACCATTTTCTGGGACATGAAAGGGGTGATTCTGGTGGACATTATGAAGAAAGGACAAACAATCAACTCAGAGGCATATATTGCTACCCTGCAGAGACTCCAGAGACGTATAAAGCGAGTTCGACCGGAGAGAAAAGTGGCAGACGTCCTTCTTTTGCACGATAACGCAAGACCACACAACAGTTTGCAAACAAGAGAGGCCATCACAAAAATGCGCTTGACTGTGTTACCCCACCCTCCATACAGCCAGGATCTGGAACTTTAAGACTTCCATTTGTTTGGGCCAATGAAGGATGCTATTCGTGGAAGAAAGTTTCAGAGTGACGATGAGGTTGTTGAAGAGGTTAAGAGGTGGCTCCAGCGGAACCCACCGGACTTTTACCAACAAGGAATAAAGGCCCTTGTTTCGAGGTGGAGGAAAGCCGTAGAAAAGGATGGAGACTATGTGGAAAAATAAAAACTTGTAAAAAAGGTATGTAACTACTTGTGTACAAAATTTTTGGAACTTACAAGGAAACTTGGAGAGGAAAAAAAAAAGTGGCAAATATATTGAGTGGCCCCCGTATTTCCCAATCGATTCTCTCCAGTTTTTCTTGTATTTCTTTCCTGGCATTGTTGTCTCCGCAATTAGCTAACTTCGTCGCTACTGTCTTTCTTTTGCGGAATGTTCTTCTCTTTTGCCTCTCTAGCCAGTTCCTCTTTCCTTTTGGCTGTGTTTTCGGACCATATTTTTCCAAAATTCTCAGTGTCTTTTCTTCCAAGGTTGTTAGCATTTCCTCAGTTGTTTTATTCTCGAAAACTGTTCTCCACTCTATTTGGGCCATGTGTGATCTGATTTCTTCCCAATTTATGGTCTTGGAGTTTAAGTTAAAAGCCCCAAATTTGCTTCTTCCTTCTGTATGTGTATTGTCTTTTAAAGTTATCGCCATATTTATTGATAACTCGATTATATTGTGGTCTGAGATAATAGTTGGAGTTATTTTTATATCCGCAATCAAGTTCGTGTTATTTGTGAATACCAGATCGAGGCAGTTATTTTTCCTGGTATTTTCTATCATATTATCCCCTGTGTCAGCATAAACTCGTTTGTGAGAGCCATCAGCATTCTTGCTTGCTTGCTCCTGGTCCTCTCTTTTGCCTCCCTTATCTTGCTCTCTAAATATATTTCTACCCACCTTTTTGTATTTTATAAATGGGAAATTTAAATCGCCCAGAGTATTATATTAGGGGATGGAGAATTTACGGACTTTATTAGGGTTCTGATATCCTCAATGGCATCCGAAAATTTTTCATTTGGAGAGTTTGGAGGTCTATAGATGACTATCAGTACCACGTTTAGTTTCTTTATTTTCACTGCAAAGGTTTCCACGAAACTGTTGGATTTACTTATTGCTGTCTCTGTCATATGCCTCTCATGTATATAAATAGCACAGCCACCTTTACGTCTCGCTGTTCTATCCGCTTTTAGTAAGTTGAATCCATCGATATGCAATTCTTTCTTATCGATACAGTGTTCGCAGTTATCGCAGTTTCCTTGACAGTCTTTAAGATGTGTTTCTGTGAGGCATGCGATGTCCGCCCTTGTTTCGTCCATAAAACCTTTCAGGTACGAAACTTTGTTTAGTGAATTGTTCGGTTTTATTCCTTGAATATTGCCAGGATAATGTTTATGTTCTTTGTTTTGCATTGTCCCTTGTGCAATTTAAGTTCGTTGTCCTTTGATATTGCGTGTTTGTAGCCTTGTGGTCCTCCGAGATGGATCCGTTCCTGCCTACCTGTTCTGGTAGCTTCTTGCCATGTAGCGGTCCGGCTAGCGGGTTCCCAGCTATGTCAGATGCATGTGCCGTATAAAACTTAGCAGCCGTATTGTGTCCGAGATGTTGAAAATTTTTTGTGTGCTATGTGTGTTTTCTTTGCTATTTGGGTACATATTCTTTTTTCTCACATTCCTTCTGTTGTCATTTGAGACTTGTCCTTTGTCCTTTGAACTTGTCGGGAGATGATGGTAGTAACATTTTCTCCCGTACTGGCAAGTTCCATATGTCGCGTAGGACTTGTAAATGTCCGGATGGTAGAATTTGCATTTTCCACCAAATTTGCAATGACCATTATTGTAGAAGTAGTTGCACACAGGAGGGTGTTCGTAAATACATTCTCCTCCCTTATATCTGCAATATTCCTTTCACATAGTATTTACATATATTTTCTTCCCTATTTTTACTTGGGGCCCTTGTTTTTGGTGGTTTCAGTATGGTTTCTTTATTGTCTACTTGTTTTTTCCTATTACTGCTAATGCCCTTTGTTTGAAAACTTTGGATTTGGTTTTGTGCCTCTGTTTCCTCCGTTGGTGCTTCTTTTATTTCTATTATTTCTGCTTTTGCTGTTTTCTTTTCCTGTTCGTTTTTCGCAGTTTCCTCTCGTACTATCTTCGTTCCTTCTATTTCTTTTCTCTGTTCACTATTCATAAGCTCCTCTTTTGCCTTTTCCTCATAGTCTCGTTCTGCTTTAAAAACTGTAAACGAGTTTATTTCGATTATGCAGCTTTTGCAGAAGAACTTTATTCCGTTCACTTGTTTAACGCCCGTTAGAAGAGAGATTTCTTCGTCGCTCCAATTCAGGCATTGAAATTTGACTAAGTAGTTCTGGCGAAAATCACAGCGAAGTGTTTTTGATTCATCTGTTTCTTTTTCACAGTATCCACAGGGTTGTATGAGTTGATTTACCATTGCCATGTTTCTAATGGTATGTAAATGATTGTGCTCGAAATATTAACTCAAAATGGTAATTTATTAAGTGAGGTATGTGACTCAACTTTAGAAATGAGGGAAGGAAAGTTTTTCCGTTATTCCGTGGGGTGGGGGATGGGGGATGTGGCACACTGTAGGTTCTCACTGATTGATGCCCTGGAGTGTACCGCGGGGGATACCTGAGGGATATTGCCTTTCGATGGACAGTTAGATTTCCTCCGAGAGAAAACACTCAAAATAGATTGTATAGATTAAGTTGCTTTAATCTTATTTTCTTTATTTCAACAAACGCCGCTATTTTATCACTTAAATAAGCATACGACTGTGTTCACTGAATATTCACTCAAAATTTGGCACTACTTAAAAAGGATTAACTGCTGGATTTTTATTGTAATATCACTTTTATTCGGACTTTTCAACGAAACACGTGTAACCGTCACACTGGGCAGGAAAACTATATATATATATATTTCACAACAATATGATCTACCATTCCCACGTTCGGACTGTATCCAGTTTGTGCCATGCGAAGTTTGCCCGCGAATGTCGCTTAATTTCATTCCATTAAAGTACAAAGAGGACAATCAACGGTTTAGATTGTTTTAGATTACCATCAGACTATTTCCCATATCCCCATTTTCCATCTGTTATGGAAGTAAATATAATTAATTGATATTATCTTGCATCAAACCCTCCTCTCCCTAAATTTATATTAGATTAATGATGCACATTTAATGTAGCATGGTTAAAAGCCTTGTTTGTATTTTCTTGCTAATTTACCCTATTCCATCTCCCAATGTGGAATAATTTAACGAGTATTTTTCACTCACTCTCTACTACCGTGTCTCTCTAATTCATTTTCTCTTATGTCTCCTTTAATTAACGACATAAGTCTGAATTGAGTAACGTATCATACTAATTATGAACTTTGTCATAAAATAAATTAATTTCTCTCTCAATTTTCAAATTGAATACTTAATACTAAATTAAACACCATACTGAGTACTAAATAGTTCCATATTTCGTATTCAGGTATGATACACACACACACACACACACACACACATATATATATATATATATATATATATATATATATATATATATATATATGCATTTAACTGCAATGACCACGCAGTATATAAATGAATAGAAACGACATAAGTATTAAGGAACGTTTCTGCACACGCGGAAGAGAAATAACGAATAAATGAAAAATGAGGCGAACCGCCCGGGAATCGAACCCAAGGCCTTCCAATTGCCGGTTGGATGAGCTACCATTACACTACGGACCTCAATCATTCACAAATCGAAATTCTCCTACATAGGGCAGAAACCAATGCCCTGAGAGGGCACCCTCGCAAATCGTGAATATGTGAATGATTGAGGTCCGTGGTGTAATGGTAGCGCATCCAACCGGCAATTGGAAGGCCTTGGGTTCGATTCCCGGGCGGTTCGCCTCATTTTTCATTTATTCGTTATTTCTCTTCCGCGTGTGCAGAAACATTCCTTAATATTATGTCGTTTCTATTCATTTATATACTGCGTGGTCATTGCAGTTAAATGCACATATTCACGATTTGCGAGGGTGCCCTCTCAGGGCATTGGTTTCTGCCCTATGTAGGAGAATTTCGATTTGTGAATGATTGAGGTCCGTGTGTAATGGTAGCGCATCCAACCGGCAATTGGAAGGCCTTGGGTTCGATTCCCGGGCGGTTCGCCTCATTTTTCATTTATTCGTTATTTCTCTTCCGCGTGTGCAGAAACATTCCTTAATATTATGTCGTTTCTATTCATATACATATATATATATATATTCAGCACACCGGCCTGAATAACTTCAAGAATCAGCTGGATAGATTCCTGTGCAAAGTCCCTGACCAGCCATGCGTAGCTGGCTACGAGGACAGGAAGAGATCAGAGAGCAGTTCCCTCCTTCACCAAATCCCGAAAATGAGGCGGGATGCTGCAGAGGGGTCGGCCGTAGGTCGATCCTGAACCGTCGTTCGAACTCATCTAAAGTAACCTAAAGTATACTGTATATATACTGTATATATATATTTTTTTAATTGGGTAACATGTGCGAGTCTGTTAAATTTAGTATGTGATGTAGAAGCATTAGGTGTAAGTAGCAATAATTTTAGATATGTTGGTGATATGAGTGGTACACAAGATCGATTGATCACTGTTTCACTAGTAATAATGTAAAGGGTCAAAATATGATAATAAAAACCCACTCTAATAGACAGAGTTTATTTCCACAACAGTTTCGATGCCCACTGGCATCCTCTTCGGGTGGATACAGAAAAACGAATGAACCAAAAACAAGAGGGAAAACAGTTCAGGGACCATTAAGAAATTCGCACCTAGGTTAGATCCCGTTCTCCCCACACTGGAAGGGCATCTGGATTGTTTCCTTATTCGCTTTTGGTTTATTCGGTTTTTTTTTTTGGTAAAATGTAAATAGAATAATAAACGTAAATGTAAATGTAATAATGGAAGTGATAATTGTGGAAATAAATATAAATGCGATAAATGTAATAATAAAGGTAAAATAAATGTAATAATTAGTGTAAAGGTAATAATAATAAATGTTAAAAAACGTAAATGCAATAATAAATGCAGTAATTATGTCAAAATAATAGAATCTGTATGTATAGAACAAGAAGATAGTTTTAATTTGTGCGAATGTACTTATAAGCGGGACCTTTTAATAAAAAAATGCCCTTCTGGGGTCGGGGGAACGGGATCTAGCCTAGGTGCGAATTTCTTAATGGTCTCTGGATTGTTTCTTCTCGCCTTTTTCATTCGTCTTTCGGTTTATAATTTCTGTATAATAAACAATGTAATAATAAATTTATAATTTCTGTAATAAATAATAATGCAATATTAAATGTAATAAATTTAATAATAAATGTAATAATTATGTAAAAAAATAATAGAATCTGTATGTATAGAACAAGAAGATAGTTTTAAATTTGTGCGAATGTACTTATAAGCGAGTCCCTTTAATTTAAAAAAATAAAAAAATGCCCTTCCAGTGTGGGGAGAACGGGATCTAACCTAGGTGCGAATTTCTTAATGGTCCCTGAACTGTTTTCCCTCTTGTTTTTGGTTCATTCGTTTTTCTGTATCCACCCGAAGAGGATGCCAGTGGGCATCGAAACTGTTGTGGAAATAAACTCTGTCTATTAGAGTGGGTTTTTATTTTCATATTTTGACCTTCACGTAGAAAAAAGTGAAGTTTTTTGCATTTAGTAAAGGGTCAAATTGTCACTGTTCATATTCTTTATGATTTCTTTCTTTCTGATCATAGACCGTTAGAATTATTAATTAATTTTACTAACTTATAATACATGACACAACAAGAACTCAATAGATAAGAATAATTGCGTCGATTGGTCTAATTTTGATATGCAACAGAGAACAGAATATAAAGATAGAACATTTCACCTCTTTAATAATTTAAAAATTTTGCATCTTGCCCGTAGTAATCTTTGTTGAAATTATTCTCATTGTAAACTGATAGATGGGTGTTATAATGATAGAGTACCCACTAACTCTTACAACTGTCATATTAAAATTATTCCTGAATGGAATGATTTTATTGCCCTTCTAAAGAGGAAATCAAAAGACGCTTACGACTTCTGGTGCCTTCTTGGTTCACCAAGAATAGGACCGGTTTATATGAATATTTGCAGAAGTAGGGGTCACTATAAAGCAGCCCTAAGACGGAGTAAACAGGAAGAAGATTCTGTTCGAGCAGTAAAATCCTGTGAGACTAATTTAAATACAGTAATGATAATAAAAAATTAGGGAAGTTTGTGAAGAAAGAAACGGGTGCCAAGAATGCCCTCCCACCAACAATTGATGAGGTATCGTAGGATGAAAAAATTACAAGGTTGTGGCAAAAACAGTGCTCAAACGTTCTTAATAGTGTGGGAAAGGTTAATCTTAATGTAGGCTGCAACGGAACGCCCTTGGGAGGGACCGGAAAAAATAAATGGACTTCAGTTTCAGAAGTCAAGAGCCTGATTAAAAAGTTAAAGACAGATTCTGTTTTAGAGATACATGTCCTATCGAATGAGCACTTAAAATATGCCAATGACGAGGGGGAGTCTACATATCTCTTTGCTTGCTCATACTTATATTCCTGCAGAGCTTATAAGGGTATATTTCATGTCCTTTGTCAAAATAAGTATGGGGGAATTCACTCCAGCAATAATTACAGACCTATTGTTGTTGCCTCCTTCTCAAAACTATTTGAAACTTTTACTACGCCGATTAAATTATTATTTATGGTCATTTCCTAATCACTTTGGTTATAAAAGGTGCCACTCAAGTGATTTATGTATCTGTGTATTGAAGGAAATTGCAATTAATTGTAATTTAACTCTGTGTAGTTGTTTCTTGGATAAAAATGAGGCATATGATAGAGTGAATCACAATATTTTATTAAAGCAAACTTGAGGACAGGAAAGTTATTTTGTACATAGTAAATATTTTGAAATTTTGATACACCTACCAACCAATCTTTTCGGTTGATGGGGCAATGTACCAGGTGTGTTCAAAAAATTCACGAACTGGTTATGCTCCGCGCGCATCACATAACGCGCATGCGCGTCATGTGATGCATGTTGTAGTGTGACTCAGTCTGTGTCCAATGACGGCCACCGCTTGTTGATATCGTATTTTGTTTTCTCGATATTTACTGTTTTGTGAAGTCATTTTGTGTGTTTTGTCGCATTTTGTGTATTTCAATAATGGCTACTGTCGCGCACTTCCATTGCGATGACTGCTGTTTTGTTTCAACGACATACCCATACACCCAGGTCTCGTCACCCGTAACGATGTTTAAGAAAATTTTCGTCAAGATTGGCACGTTGAAGGAGGTCTTGAGACTCGTGGCACAAATTTGGCTGACACACGACGCATCCCCAAATTCTCTCTGAGTATCGTGTGGCATGATCCTATCGAAATGTCCATTTCGTCTGCGACCTCCCTGACTGTCAGTCTACAGTTCCCTCGAATCATTTCACCAACACAAGCAACAGTGTCATCAGTTCTTGAAGTGGAAGGTCGTCCTACTCTTGCATCGTCTCCGTCAATGTTCAGCCTTCTTTAAAGCGCTTGTGCCACTCAAAAGTGGTTGTCTGACTTAAGGCATCATTACCAAATGCTGTGTTCAGCATGGCATGGATTTCAGAAGCAGTCATGCCCGCTTAACGCAAAATTTTATGCACACACGTTGTTCTTCAACAGTAGCCATTATTCAAATGCACAAAATGGAACAAAACACACAAAATGACTTCACAAAATAGTAAATATCGAGAGACCAAAATAAGATATCAACAAGCGGTAACCGTCTTTGGACACAGACTGAGTCACACTACAATATGCATCACATGACGCGCATGCGCGTCATGTGATGCGTGCGCAGCATAACCAGTTCGGGATATTTTGAACACACCTCCTATTGCTCAGTGTTTTGGTCCCTCCTGAGGAGTGAGGCAAGGCTCCTTGTTCTTTCCTACGCTGTTTAATGTCTATATTAATGGTTTAATTGCTTCACTTACGACGGCAAAAGTTTGATGTTGAATAGATAACATGAGGATAAATATCTTAGTTTATGCTGGTGTTATGGTATTAATAAGTCCTCTGTTTAACTTTGGTTTGTTTTCTAAAACTCTGCGAATTATATTCGCAGAACCATGACATTAATTTTAATGTTACAAAAACTAAGGTTAAGCATTTTCATCCCCAAACCTCTGATCAGTCAGCTAATATTAGTTTCAAAATGAGAAGTGAACTAATAGAGCAAATACAAGAATTTAAGTATTTGGATCACATTATCACCAGCTCCTTGAGTGATGACTCAGATATAAGAAAACGATATCGAAACTTCTATGCTATAGCAAACAGGACTATAGGACACTTCCAATTCTGTACAAGCAAAGCTAAAGACACTCTTTCGTACCTTCTGCATTAATGTATATAGGCAGTAACTTTGGGTTAGTTATAAATAAAAGTTCTGGCAGAACCCTTAATTTGTCTTATAACATGTTTTGAACTGCTACACAAGTTACCTCCAAGATGGTCAACTTTGCAAATGCCAACTAACTACTAACCACAATGTCTCGAGTCCCCCAGAAGTAACAAGACGTGTTCAGTGCAGTCTAATACTAAGAAATAAAAATTCAGCCAACCCAGTTATCCAAACTATTCATCAGTCCTACCATATGTCATCTAAATTATGGACTTTATGGTATGAAAACGTTTGTCTGTAGTTCCATTTAACATCGACATTACTATTTTTCATTACTTGTATTTTCATTCTTAGTATTCGTATTTTTTCAGTTTGTATTATCAGTGCTGTAATGGTAACCTTTTCTTTCCCATACGCTGCTCCCACCATTGGTCAGCGAGGGAAAGGGTGGTGGTGATGCCTTCCATAAAAAAAAAAAATTGTTAATCTAAAATCTTTATTACCAAAGCTTACAAATTATAGAGCTTGTATCCCGCAGAGATCTAAATCTAGTACTTTTACATATCATTTCGAACCATCAAGAAGCCATTCTTGGAAATTTCGCTGGCAAATAGATGCAAAGTGAATTTAAGCAGATATTTTATTGTTAATTTCAGTAAAAACGAGCCCCCATACGCCGTATAACTGCGTATGGCCACTGGCCAGGGTTCTACTCTTAGCTATACGGCATGTCTGAAATTTTAAGGTGGTGATACGCCGTATGGCCGCATATCCCTCCCCCCCATTACAGCACTGATTTTTACTCTTTGTCATATGAATTATTGTTCTGTCAATAAACATTTTCATTTTCATTTCTATATATATGGAACAGATACGAATGGAAATAGTTCGACTGAAATGAAGTAGAGCCAAAACCTGTGAAATGGAATTGGTTCGAAATGGATTTAGTTCTGATCAGAATCACTGTGAAAATATAAAGTCATTACTGTATACGGAATTCAAGATCGAGCAAATTAAATCACGAACAGCGGGATTGTTACCCTTTCCTCTACCGATTTCTCACGTTGATTTAAAGCACCGATTAGTTACTTTGTATGCTTCAGTAATTTATGCAATTTAGTATTCGTAAAACACAAAACGAGCCATTTGCACTTCTAACAACGCCAATTCGCATTCTATTTCAAGTTTGCTTCTACAAAAACGGATTACACACGGAACCCCAAAAAATAAAAATAATTCCGTGGCTCGCAAATGGGAAACTTCATAGCAAATTTGCAAATTTTCCTCAGAAACAAAGAATTAAGTTCTGATCAGTGGTTACAGAACAATCACAAAGAGTACTTCATCGTTATTCGATGGAGATTCCACACGCAAAGCTTATAGATATTGTAGTGTCCGTTTGTCACAATTCAACATTGCATAAATTCCTGCCTACAGCCCCCAGTATAATGTAAAAACTATCACTAAAAGGGAAGATTACCTAGCCTAAGCTAACTCAACTTAGCTTACCTTCATTATGTACTTTTTTCATGATATTTAACGATTTGAGTAAAAAAAAAAATCTGAATTTATAGCGACATCGTTAATGTCGCTACCCTCACATTCGTGTATCCTAAAGACTAATTAAATGTGTTGAACATATGAAATACGATTAAAATTATGGCTTGGCTAAAACAAAAAATTAAATAAAAATTTAGAATCTTTATTTTTTCTAATAAAAAATTACAATTTAGAACAAACACATACAGATGGAATTTTCACTATTCATTTTCCTTCTACCCAAAAAACAATGAACAATTACATTGTTTTAACATTAATTACCCCAAACCAGTTACATCTACCTCGATAACGACATTTATTTAAATTTTGTTTGATGTATTAATGCTCTTATTTGTTATAAGCATAAAATTCGTTTATGTTATCAATTCATTTATCTTCTCGAAATGATGTCATCTCTGTAATTACGTATTGGCGAGCTTCGTATTATAAAATATAATTAAAACTTAACTTCAACCGTTGCCAGCGCCCGTGGTTCAGTTGGTAGCCGTTTTTCGGATCATCTGAAGATCAAGGCCCCAACCTTCTTTAGTTAGCCTTATAAGGCTAACTAACGAAAATATCACGACTTACCCTAACCAATCGTCAAAGGGCGTACAGTTAGGTTAAGTCGTGATATTTTCGTTAGTTAGCCTTATAAGGCTAACTAACGAAGGCTGGGGGCCCTGATCTTCAGGTTCCCATTTTTCTATAAGCGAAGTGAAACCACCGTGGTCAGGGAGTTCGAATTCCGATGGTGCTAGTAATAATAATCCTAGGAGTTTAGGGTTACCATATTTGAACCTTCAAAAAATAGGACACTGCGGAGAGGGGGGTGTATCTGTATCAGTATCTACCAACGCACGTGGTATTAATGTGTGTACATATACTGTGTACTACATGTCGTCTACATTGAATATCTATAAATAAGAACAAGTGATATGGCCTCAAAAATCAATGTTATAATTATTCAAATTTCCCGGACATGTCCGGGAAAAACCGGACGTATGGTAACCCTATTAAGGAGTTACCGCCGTCACTCACTCAGTTACGTGATGGGCTGCGGTGGCCCGAGCGCTGCCCCAGTTTCCGGCCTTCCCCACTCATTATTATTATTGTTAATTTCGAATGTCATACCATGGCGTGAGGAACGAAAGAACTTACCGTTTTTAATTAAAAAAGATTTGGACCTTTTCCAGTTTGTGTACCGTTTTTCATATAATTTATTTTTGAGAATATTTTTGTTAAAACTAACGAAAATATCACGACTTAACCTAACCAATTATCAAGGGTGTACAGTTGATCTATTATTAATTATAACATTGTTTGTTTCTGGAATAGTATTTACTATTTACTAATAGATCAACTGTACGCTCTTGATAATTGGTTAGGTTAAGTCGTGATATTTTCGTTAGTTTTAACAAAAATATTCTCAAAAATAAATTATATGAAAAACGGTACACAAACTGGAAAAGGTCCAAAGATTTTCTTTTAATTACTTAAGTCCCTCTGATAAGAAAGGAGTGAAACCAGACATTTTTTTAAGCTGTTTTAATTTACTCTTATAAACATTCGTATTCAATTTAATTTTCATTTTTATTTCACAATTCGTAAAACATAAAAGGCATCGAGCGAGAATTATAAACTTCCATTCCATTCCCTTAAAATTCAAACAATAATCCAGCAGGGTTGAAAGCACCTTAAACAGAAAAAACAAACAACCAAAAAATAATGCATCGATTTTAATCATCCCTTTCTTCTACTACTTCTTTCACCACCTTTCTCTACAAAAAAAAAAAAAAATGGTGTCAATAATCCAGCAGGGTTGAAAGCACCTTAAACAGAAAAAAACAAACAAACAAACCAAAAAATACGCTTTCCTATTCGGAGTTATAAAAACAACTAATTAATAAGGTATAATCTAAGTTAATTTAAAGCACACAACCTACGCAACTCCTTCCATTCACTTAACATCAAATACCTTTGGCTTTTATGAAACAAAACGTAAATATTGTGACTTATACTGTAGATAATTAGAAACCTTGGATCAACCTGAAGATCAGGGTCCCTCATGTAGTCTTGTTTTTTGCTTTGCAGTACCAAATATAATAATAAATTACATTGCATGCCCGGTTAGGTCAGCTGTACGCCTTTGACAATTGGTTAGGTTAAGTCGTGATATTTTTCGTTAGTTTTAACGAAGATATCATTTGGTAATTGAGGCTGGGGGCCCTGATCTTCAGGTGATCCGAAACCTTATCTATTTTTCACTAATCTTGATTTCTAAGTATTAATTTGGTATGACTAGAATTACGTGTACAACTCCTCAAATTTACAAATAAAATATTTCATTAAATTTCAAGCATTTTTCAATTATCAAATACTCGTACGTATCCGGATAGCAAGAATTCATTGAAACAACGTTGGTATTTAACGTCATCCCAACGGGTTCTTGTTATCTGGGTACCTATGTTTTAATTTACATAATACGGATAGTCACATCCAAATAATAAAATATTCTTTATTTAAAATTTCGGACATTCTAAACTCTAATAAATTGAAGACTGATTCGCATATTGTTGATTGATGCTCTACATATTAATAACGCAAGTATACAACTTCATCCGTTATGTACCAAATGGGGAGACACGTATCTTCAAACTATAAAATATACAGAATATCAACGTACCTGCCAACATTTTGAAAAGCAAAAGCGGTAGGATTTGTAATCAATGCCAGGGGGTCTGGGAGCATGCCCCAACCTTCGGGAAATTTTTTAAAATCTAGCCTTAAATGATGCACTCGAGTGTATTCTGAGTATAAAAGGGTTGATATTATTTGCATGGTAGGCGGTAGAATAACCTTCATATCGATAGCCTATCGCCTAAATCGGTAGGGTTGGCAAGTATGTATGAAGTGAAAACGGGTCAGTATAATTTAAGCTCTATCCATTTACTTGACTGGTAATTGTGGTAACCTTTGGTTTGTTTTAATTATTAGAATAATACCAAGATTTCATAAAAGATTACGAACCAATATTATCTTCCTTCAAAGCAATAATCATTTGGGATCACCTGAAGATCAGGGCCCCCAGCCTTCTTTAGTTAGCCTTATAAGGCTAATAACGAAAATATCACGACTTAACCTAACCAATCGTTGGGTCAGCTGTACGCCCTTGACGACTGGTTAGGTTAAGTCGTGATATTTTCGTTAGTTAGCCTTATAAGGCTAACTAACGAAGGCTGGGGGCCCTGATCTTCAGGTGATCCATCATTTGTAGCACTGAATTTCATACTGAATTTCATTTCGGGTGTCCGGCAGAATTCCTACCAATGACAAAATTATATATTTCGTAAACTATCACAGATAGAATCATAGGGTTTCCACCCTCAGATGCAGAAACTCACCAAGTGTTTCCTCCTATAAATTTAGTGGCTCCACTTACTATCTAGCGCATGTGCGTGGCGATCTAGCGCATGCGCGGTGAGTATCGCTAAGTCTCAAAATGGCGCCGTTCACAGTGCAGCAGAAAGTGCAGTGTTGTTTTTTTTCCGGTGACTGTGCAAAGGAGATTCGGGCGAGAATACGGACAGGATCCACCAGAGCGACATAGCATTTTGGCTTGGCATAAACAGTTGATGGAAACTGGTTCTGTGTTGAGAAAGAAAGGAAGCGGTAGCCAGGTAGTGAATGCGGATGTTGCTGAAACGATAAGGGAAACTTTTCAACGCAGTCCCCGAAAATCCATTCGTCAAGCCAGTCACGAATTGCATATTCTACGGTCTACGGTACGCGATGTTGTCCATAAAAGACTGCAGCTCAGAGCCTACAAGGTTCAGGTGGTACAGAAGTTAAAAGCAAATGACAAACCTATTCGTAACACGTTCGTCTTGGAAATGTTATCGCGGATAGATGATGACGATGTATTTTTCAATCACGTTGCTTTCTCTGATGAGGCCACCTTTCACGTTTGTGGTAGGGTAAACAGACACAACTGTCGAATTTGGGGAAGTGAAAATTCACACGAAGTTCAGGAGCTCGAACGTGACAGTCCAAAAATGAACGCGTGGTGTGCCCTGACGTCTGATTCCGTGATAGGGCCATTCTTTTTTTCCGAAGCCATAGTAACAGGGGTAACGTACCTGGACATGCTGAAAAATTATGCAATATCACGGATACCACAAGGATATCTCTTCCAGCAAGATGGAGCCCCGTCACATTACGCAATCCAGTGAAAGCCTTCTTGAATGAGCAATTTCCAGATAAATGGATTGGGAGAGGGGGTCCATTGTATGGCCTCGTAGGTCACCGGATTTGACCCCTCTAGATTTCTTTTTATGGGGATACATAAAGGACTTCGTGTACCAAATGCGGGTGCAGGATTTGGCTAACCTGCGTCGCCGAATCATTGCAGCGTGTGAATCTGTCACACCGATGATGCTACAAAACCCTTGGCGAGAGGTGGAGTATCGTCTTGACATTTGTCGGGCCACCAAGGTCGCATACGTGGAGGTCTATTGAAGGACACTGATACTTGGTGAGTTTCTGCATCTGAGGGTGAAAACCCTATGATTCTATCTGTGATGGTTTACGAAATACATAATTTTTTTTTTGGTAGAAATTCTGCTGGACACCCTTGTGTAACGTCAAATTTTGTGCCTGAACTTTATTCTTCTAAAGAAAGTATGGGGTAAAGTCACACTGACACACCGAGATACTAAACCTATATTTTATATACATACAGGGGTCATATGACAGACTTAGTATGGAAATTTGGCAAATGAACCTTCATAGAGATAACTCTAAAGTCTAAAACGTTGCATATCGGTAAAAACGACGTTAAACAAAAAACTAACGAATGTTGCGGATGAGAAAGGTTTAGGTATTATTTTTACCGACACTTTTAAACCGAATAATAATGTATCGAAGCAGTTAATAAAGCAAATAGACTCTTGCTAAGATTTATTGGTAGGTCATTTGAATTTAAGTCCGAAAAAACAACGTTAACATTATATAATTCCTTATTACGCCCCCACTTGGAATGCTGCGTTCAGTTCTGGTCCCCATATTTACGACAGGACCTAGACAGAAACATTCCATCCATCGTATCTCTCGGTATGTCAAAGGAAACATGTCCTGAATAACCAATGCACGCCCAAACTATTAGTGTAGCCGTTTTAACAGGTTTACCCAATCGTATTTTGGGATTTTTTTTTCACCCAGTAGTGAACGTTGTGCTTGTTTCCTTTACTCGTTAAACCGAAGACACATTCATCTGAAAATTTGATATTTCGAACGAAATCTGGATCACTGTTGAACTTTTGACTCTGTTTCAACAAACTGCAGCCGTCTATCAGGATCATCGTCGTATATGAGTTGAGAGTAAATGGGTTTGTAATCGTGGTACTCCTGTAATTTCAATATTTTTTGCTACTGAAAATTTGGAAATACCCAATTCATGTGCGACTTTTTTCGTTGAAGTTGTTGGATCGACTTGAAAAGTGGCGATGACATTTTCTTTGTTGTTGTCTCCTGTCGCCGTTACTGGCCTTCCGCTTCTTGGACGATCTTTTACTAGGCTCCCTGTTTCCAAAAGTTTGGGCTTCCAGTATCAAAGAGTGGTTGTATTTGGTCGTGGTTTATTATATTTTTCTTGAAATAAAAGCAAACTTTCTTCACAATTATTGTAAGAAATAGCCCACAATACAAGTACACTTTTTCTTCATTGCTGTATTAGTCCAGTAATTAAAAGTGAAAAAATCATGGAGGTTCAACAAAATTGTCGGAAAAGATTTCTAAACGGGTTTCAGCTCTTTGATACCTCTACTTTAATAAAAAAAATAATTTGCCAAAATCTGACATGGGGAACTGCCTGAAAATAGGTCAAATCCAAGATGGCCGCAGTCGAAACGAACCAAAATGGAAAAACGTCAAAAATATGGAACCAATCAAGATCAAAACATATATGATGAGTCAACTCATATCAGCTTGAAAAGATAAATGCAATGGAATATATTTTTTTACATTTTTGAAGGTCAAGGTCATTCCAAATACAAGATGGCTACCTAAAAAATGACGAAAATTACAAAATCTCCAGATTCTCAAAATAATGAAGCTAAAAATGAATTTAGGGACTCTACAGGGTGTCCCATAAGTCCGGCATCATAGGAAAAATAATAAAAAAAGGCAAAAACAAAAGCTTTTATTTACAGAACGTGCTCAATATGTCCACCATTGTTTTCAATACACAAATTCAGACGTGATACCCAGTCAGCAAGCACACGGTGAATGATGTTAGGACTCAGGAGTAATGGTGTTACATGCCCCAATAATGCGCTGCCGCAAATGTTCAACACTCCTAATTTTCTCTGCGTATACCAGCGCTTTCAAGTGGCCCCAGAGATAAAAATCTAGTGGCGTGAGATCCGGGCTTCTAGGCCATTCCACAGACCCTCGACGTCCTATCCAATGACCAGGGAATTGTTGGTACAGGTATTCCCTTACTTGGGTGCTGTAATGTGCAGGAACGCCGTCTTGCTGAAACCATGTTGGGAAATTTCCTTCTTCTTTCAAGACACTGGGAAATGCTTCTTCATTGAGCATACGTAGGTACGTGCTTCCAGTGACATGTTCATCGAAAAAGAGGGGGCCTATGATGCAATCCTTCCAAATGCCACACCATACCATTACCCGAGATGCACCTTGTTCCTTTGAAGAGGTATACCAGTGAGGGTTGTTTTGAGACCAGTAGCGGGTGTTCTGTCGATTTACCTCACCATTTCCATAAAAAACAGCCTCGTCACTGAACAGAATGGTGGACGGGAAATTGGTATCCAGAGCATATTGTTCCGTAGCCCATTCACAAAATTCCATCCGCCGGTCGGGATCATCTTCGCTTAATTTCTGTAGGATCTGAAGTTTATATGGATGCCATTTGTGAGCCTGAAGAATGCGATGGATGCTACTTTTCGACACTCCTGTCTCGGCGAACAATCGCCGAAGAGACTTATTGGGACTTATGTTAAAATGAGCCTGGATAGCAGTCGCTGTATCATCGTCAGTGGACCTCCTTGAAGGTCCACTGCGTGGTTTATCTTCTATGGATCGTGTTTCCTTAAACTTTGCAACAAGTCTGCTAACACAACTCTGTTTTATTGGCTCGCGGTCTGGATGCAGTCTTAAATTCAGCAGCGGCCTCTCTTTGACTCTGATTTCCTACGAGTAGAATTATCTGGATTCGTTCTTCCTTGTTCACAGACATTATGGCCTGTAGAATGAGAAAAATATGAATTATGGTTTGTAGAAATAGAAAAATATGAATTTCTCCTATGATGCCGGACTTATGGGACACCCTGTATTAACATCAGCCTTGAATACCTGATACAAATTCTAAAAAATGAACAAGGTCAAGGTCAACCCAGTCCAAGATGGTTGCCATAAATTTTGTTTGAACATTGCATTGAAAAATGAGGCTTGGCTCTAATTCTACCCACCACACATGTGCTACTCTTTTCCTCATTAATGGCCTGTTTCAATAATTGTGTGTATCTATTTCAGGGTTGAGTACATTTCAATAAAGACTTGTCGACGTAGTGCTTTCACAGAGTGAAAGTGAAACTCTAAGATAAGCATAATCAGATGATAATTGAAAAAATGGTGCCCGTTTAGTTTTCCAAAATTCTTGCTTCATAGCTTTACCATATGCCCAAAAATGACGCAAATGGATGCCATTCCATCAATTTTCATCCAATTTCGCTCGTCTTGGATTTTACTAAATTGTACGTGCCTCTACTTTCACTGTAAACAATGGCAACTAACGTCCTTTACTTATTTGCAGGTGACTGATCTTAACCGAAGGTGTCCACTGTAGATCAGAGATGGCTACTTGCGTGGTGTGTTCGGAGCCAGTTAACCTGAACCAGCCCCAGGATTACGCAAAGTTGACGGAAAAGGCTGTATTGGCATTAATAACGCTAATGGACTGCGCAAATTAGATGTTCTAGACATCATATACACTGAGAACTGTTGCCTTTACGCACACAAAGAGTGTCGAAGTAAGCATATTAACCCAAAAGCAATCAAGGCACTAAAAAACGCGGGCCATCCACAGATAGAGCTCACAAAACCCTTCGATCACTTGTTACAGCATTCAAGTTCAAAACTGTCTATACCAAATTCCTGGAAGGACTGTTTGTTCTCCGTCGCAGTGACAGTTATTGGGTAGGAATATATTTAGCGATCTGTACATTGAGCAAGTTCTGATGACCAGTGTGATAGGTCGGTGGGCTGACTAGAGGACGCGGTTTCGAGGAGCCAACCAGTCTAATATGGCTACTATCTATGCTTGCTTGTGGTGAAGTGCGCAAGGCTATGCAGGAGGTGACGGATCTCTCAAGCATCGGTGCAGGGAAGAGGCACAAAGACCTCACACAGGCAAGACTCAAGCGCGATGCAAAAAATCTACAGCCCATCCTGGATTATCTCAAAGAGAGAAAGCCATTCTAAGAACACTAACGAACTCCGGAGCCTGTCATCAGGAGTCATAGCAGAATGGTCGGTCAATGTTGACTGTGCTGAGACTGTCGATGCTGCTATCCTGGCATCTATGGAAGGAATGTCGGTTTCAAAACACAAATTCTCTAAAAAAACTGGTTAATAGTCTATCTTCTTCGGTGTATATGTCCCTTGAGGTGAGAAGATTGAGATCGATCCTCAGCATCTGTACCAGCGCCTCCTTGTCACCGGCATCGGCAATATCGAACTCCAAACACTGTCCCAGTATGAGCTGTGCTCCTATCCCTCATTTTATTCGACCCAAAACTTCTCATGCGACTTGCGGATAAGGCTGATCTCCAGAACGGGCTAGTCAAGAAGGTACCGGTGTGTGTTATCAAGGAGTGTCCTATCGGTGTGGCCTACGTCATCGATGGAGGGGCGATGCTACAGCGCCTGCCCTGGCCCAAGTCTACATCGTATGCCAATCTCTGCCAACTATATATATTTAGTTCGTACGCAACCACTTCCGCAATACTCTCATCATGTTTGATGGCTATGGTGGTGGCCTTTCTACCAAGGGTGAGACTCATCAGAGGAGAACTGGCAGTGAGATGGGAGTGGATGTGGATTTCATCCCAGATATGCTGCTGAAAATGAAGAAAAAACCGTTTTTGGCGAATCCAAGAAACAAACAGAAATTCATCGATCTGCTGGGATATGAGATGGAGAAGGAGGAGGGCATTCAGGTCAGACACTCACCCGGGGATGCTGACTACGACATTGCAATGTCTGCCTGCACCATCGCTCTGACGAAATCTGTGGTAGTTGTAGGGGATGACACCGACCTTCTCATTCTGTTGCAGCACCACTTCACACTAGCCGACCATGAGACCATCTATCTTCAGACTAGCACGAAGCTCATTGATATATCCATTCTGCAGAAGACCCTCGACCCTGATCTCAGCCACTCCCTGCTCTTTATTCATGCATTGTCGGGGTGTGACACGACATCGAGGCCCTATGGCATAGGAAAACTCTCAGCTATGGGTAAATACCGTGACCTCCGGGAATTCTCAAAGTTGTTCATGATGGCAGATAGAAATCACGAGGATATCGAGCAGGCTGGTAATCAGGCCATCGCGACCCTCTATGGCTGTATGCCTGGCTCGGATTTGAATTTCGAACCTGCGTCTAAGTATTCCGAGAAGGTAGTTTCGAGCTTCTGCTATCTGCCTCCTGAACGTCTTCCACCAACATCTGATGCTGCAAGATTCCACAGCCAGCGGGTCTACCTCCAAGTGCAGGCCTGACTAAGCAACAACATGGAGGCGACAGAATGGGGTTGGGTGCTCCGCAAGACCCAGCATGGGTTTATCTTGAAGCAACACAGAATGGAGCAAGGTGCCGCACCTGCATCTCTACTCAAGATCATTAGATGTGACTGCACTGGAAAGTGTGACAAAAACACTTGTATTGTTCATGTAGGAAAAATGGACTCCAGTGTACCTTAGCGTGTGGTCAATGTAAAGGGATAACATGCACAAATGGGGAAACTCATGATTTCTGTGACACCACTGATTAATCACGCTCTATTTTCATGCGCAATGTCAGATAAGATAGTGTAGTATGAACTTTACCTCTAATCTGTTCGATATTTCAATGTCTGTCGGGTCATATCCGGCAATTAAAGTGCATATGTATCAGATAGTATTGAGGCCATCTTGAATTTTAGGGTGACATTGACATTATATTTGTGTCATAAACATTTGAGAATGCCAAGGGTATGAATATGGTGTTGAGAGAGTCATCTAACTACTTTCTAGTGTCATTAGTTACATAGATATGATAATTTTGTACTTTTCCTCAATTTTGGGAGGCCATTTCGAATTTTTAGGTGACTTTGAACTTGAAAAATACATTCCATTGCATTTATCTTTTGAAGCTAATATGATTAGACTCATCATACATGTTTTTATCTTGATTGGTTCCATATTTATGACGTTTTTCCACTTTGGTTCGTTTCGACGGTGGCCATCTTGGATTTGACCTATTTTCAGGTCGTGCCCCATGTCAGATTTTGGCAAACTATTGTTTTTTGCTAAAGTAGAGGTATCAAAGAGCTGAAATCCGTCGACAAACCCTTTCCGACAATTTTGTTGAACGTCCACTGTTTAATTAATGAGTTAATGGACTATATTCCATCCTTACTGACATGGCGCTGACTAGGGTTGGGCTTATGCTTTCCTATTTTAGCCTAGGGTAATTTTTGGCCTTGTATAGTTGCTTTGAAAGGTATCGCATAAACTGCAGTGATATCATTGGAATTTATTTATTATTAACAAATTATTTTTATATATATAATCCTTAATGACTTTGCTCCCACCCTGTATATGCTGGAAGGAGTTGAGGGTGAACCATAAGCTATTTTAGCATGCATTAATACACAAAATGTACACTATTAAATTTTTTTTTGTGTATCTTTAAAAATTATTTTGTGTATTATTAAATTTGTCATTATTAAATTTAAATCTTACGTATGCCATCGCTATACAACTGATCTTGATAGATTAGAAGAAGGTTAGTGCCCTATATTTTTTAATTTACTTATCAACAAATTGTTTAAAATTCAATAAATAATTTAAATTAATAAACTAAAAAGTATTTCTATAATTTTTGTGTAATTTTTTCACATACACTCTTAACCATTAACTGGAAATGACTTAAAGCCCATTATATACTGTATGTATCAGGTGAGTGTTAGTTTAAGCTGTAATTATTTAGAAACTCTATTATTGTGAAAGCTAACTGGCCCGCGATTGTAGCCCAACCTTTTTAATTGGACCTCCGATCGAAATAATTGTCCATCTTCGTACTAGAGAGAAGAACCGTGACTAACGAGACGAAATCCGTAAAAAGCGACGAGAGTTGTGGGCAGAAAAAAATGGATTCTTCAACATTATAATGCACTCACTCATCCATTACTGTTAGTGACAATATTTGACTGAGGTTGGTACGTCTGTTCAACCACATCCACTGTACTCTCCAGACCTTGTCCTTTGTCATTTTACTGTTTATCACGATTGAAAAGTCACCCAATGGGACGCCGTCATTTTTCAAGCGCTGATGATGATATTAAATAGTTACGACAGAAGCACTAAAGGAGATCGTTAAGAACGGGTCCCAGCCATGTACTGAGCACAAAAGCGGAAAATCCACATTTGAGAAAAGTGTTAGCTTGATTTGAGAAGCAATGTCACTCCATTCCCATTAGCGGCGGTAAAGGCTCCAAATGGGAATGGTTAATATTTCCTAACCTAACCTACCGTAGCCAAACCTAAATTAACCTAACCTGGACCAAAGTGGGAAAGTCGTGGATGAGAATGAGAATGACACGAGTTGGGAATAGACCGATTTTAAAGTGCCTCGTCCGAGATTCTTGCTTTCTCACTTCGCCATTCTTGGGGACGGAATCGAATGGGAATGGCGGTGAGTGAGAGTAAACCAATTTATATAGTAGGTTTTAATAACTTCTTATCTAAGCTACAAACCAGAGACTATATAATTCGTTTCAGGAAAGTACACTAATGCGTGATAGAGTCATTGTCGAAAAATGGTGTATTCCTTCTAGATATATTCCTAATAATAATATACCCTATTCACAATGCTCTTGGAACATGGAACAAAAGTTGCAAGAACTCCGTTCGTGGAATTTCATTTGCACAGTGTTCACGCTACTTTTGCTGACTCAAACGAGATCCTCAAGTGAAAATCTTATTTATTTGTCAGAAAAATTTCATATAAATAGAATTACTTTTTGTTGATACTAAATTACATTATTTTGTTTCGAATCATTTAATACTTTACACAGATTTACTTGCATTTTTACAATGTGTCCTTTGAAACTGTTCCGGAATTTGTGCCTTGAACCTTCAATCGAAATAGGAACGAGGAATTCCTTAAAAATCATCAAGAACTAGGAATGTTTGTTCAAAAAGCGTTCGCACTCTCAACGGAATTCTTCCTGCCAAAAAAAAAAAAAAAAAAAGCAGTGCAAACGCCTAATAATACAACGCTCAGATCTAGTTTCACTGAATAAAAAGCGAATGTATGTTATTTCACAATTACTATAAATTGAGTATTTCGTCTCGTACCTCATTCCTAAATCTTAATCGTCTTCTCCTTGTTCTTTCAAGGGTACATATCATATAGGTATGACTCTGGAAAGAACCGAACAATCGTTTCTGAACTTAACCTAACTTTTTTAACTACTCTTGACTTATCTAACCTTTCTTGAACTGGAAAATGTTTTCATCTTCATATAGGTGTTGTGCTATAAGGTTCTTCCAAAATAATCCGCTGAAAATTGTGATGATTGTGATGTTTCCCATATTTAGTGGTTTCGGGTTTTAGCCATGTCATATGCAGTGGTGTAGTGCTAAATAAAGAAGTGAGGGAACGCATTTTCAAAGTGTTACTCAGATGCGGGGGGGACAATGGCGAGCGCGGCGAGCCCATACAGCTGGGGGTCCGGGGGCACTGTAAGCTCCCCGGGAAATCTTTTGAAATCTGACCAATTTCAGGAATATTTTGAGGTCATATGCACTGGATATTAGGATATATTCCAAGGTTGAAGATGTAGTATTTCCAGTGTCATTAGATGTACGACATCCAGTACGATCAATAAAAATAGCTAACAACTGGAATGATTAACTAAAAAAAAGTTAACAACTGGTACGCCGTGGTGACTGTTTCACCAGATCTTTATAGGCTAGCATTGCCTCAGTCGAAGCTAAAAGAAATGAAACAGTTAATGATTCTTTCTCATACTTCTTCTAGGGGTGGGAATTAAAATTTCATGACGTTAGAGATTTCTAAGTTCGGATTTATTTGAAATAGTAAGGGAACGCCGTTCCGTCTACCAAAAAAAGTAAGGGAACGCCGTTCCCACGCATTCCCACAGCACTACACCACTGGTCATATGATGTTAGGAAAGTGAAGACACTTTAAAAATGAAGAAAATTTGGCTATCACGAATTTGTTCTGTTTTGTGGCCATTTAAATAAAGACTATTCCAATGTGAATTTCCACACTTAATAACACACACCTAAAGCGGTGAATTAACAGGTCAAACATCCTGTTGGCATTATACGGAGTGCCACTAATAAAAATGTCATCTGTGGTCACGGTACGATAGAATCAATCCTGAAATCATAGGCGCAAAAAGGGAGCGTGCACTCGCAATTGCAATGCTGCAAAGGAGGGAGGGGCATGCAACAAGGGGGATGTTGCAAGAGGGGGTTTATGCAAGAAGGGGTGGGTATCCCCCCAAGTTGCATGAAAGGGGAGAGTTTAGGGGAGAAGTTGGGACGGCCTCACCTCTCATAGGGATATACCTAACCTAAGAGAGAGAAAGGAGGAGGAGAATCTTTGGGGGAGAAGATGGGGCAGGCCTCACTTGGGCCTCACCCCCAAAGGGGTATCCTAGCCTAAGAAGGTAAGCCTTAACTTAAGAGAGAGAGAGAGAGAGAGAGAGAGAGAGAGAGAGAGAGAGAGAGAGAGCATCTTTCTTTCGCCTGGCCACAGCCAGACGCATTATGCAAGTTCAGGGGACCAGCATATGTTATATAGTGGGTCGGGAGTTGTCAGATACCACTATTTATTTTATTTATTTATATATATGGAGGGTTGTCAGATACCACTATTTTAATTATTTATATATAGATGAGTTGCCAGATATACCACTATTTATTTTAATTTTTATTTCTGGAACGGTTACCAGTTAATTAATTTATTTATTTATATATTAAAGGCAAGGGAGAGAGAGATGATCTCAATGCTTAGAGGGGTTGGCAATGGCTTAGCAAAAGAATTAAATAAAACATCAATATTAATATTGACAATAAAAGAAATACACAGGCCTCTTTATATTGTACATTAATCCAATAACAGACATTGAATGAAAAAACAAATGGCAGAAAATAAATATATAAGCAAAAATAATAATACACACTTCAAATGATATATATATATATATATATATATATATATATATATATATATATATATATTCTTAAATAATTGTACAGGAGTAATCTATATACACATTTATATTATTATTCTATATTTTTTTATAAATAAAATAAGAAAATTCTGTGAAATCAAAGTAAATGCAAAGAAGAGAAACCACGAAAGCAGATAAGCAAGCAAACAAACAATGTCGAATTATTTATTGCAGAAGAAGCACGAAGGCAAGCAGGCAAGCAAACAACTTTATATTGTACATTAATCCAATAACAGGCATTGAATGAAAAACAAGTGACATAGAAAATAAGTATACAAGCACATAATAATACACACTTTAAATGATATATATATATATATATATATATATATATATATATATATATATATAAACAACTAAATATGTTCAAAAGATACGTGTACTATTTTGCAACTAAATATGTTCAAAAGATACGTGTACTATTTTGCAACGCGAATAAAATAAAAAAAAATTAGTGATGAAATCCGTACCATGTTTCGGATTTCTCGTCTAAACTGTAGGTCTAAGGTGGTTCATAAACATTGCTACTTGACATCTTGTATTTTAGAACGGTTGCCTTTAGCATATAAAACCACATGTCAGTACAGTGTTTTACCCTAAAGCCAAACCGAAAGTGTCTACTTACTTTTGTTAAACCTCTTGTAACCGAAAGTGAAGGCAAGCAAGCAAGGAAACAACTCTTTATATCGTACGTTAATCCAATAACAGGCATTGAATAAAAAACAAATGACAGAAAATAAATATACAAGCATATATAATAATACACACTTTAAACGATATATATATATATATATATATATATATATATCCAAAACCCATGTCTTATATATATACATATATATATACACACCAACTAAATATGTTCAAAGGATACGTGTACTATTTTGCAACACGAATAAAATAAAAAAATTAGTAATGGAATCCGTACCATGTTTCGGATTCCATATTAAACTGTAGGTCTAAGGTGATTCAGAAACATTGCTACTTGACATCTTGTACTGTGGAACGGATGCCTTTAGCATATAAAAACACATGTCAATACAGTGTTTTACTCTAAAGCTTAGTCGATGCGGAATTACAGACCGAAAGTGTCTATTTACTTTTGTCAATCTTCTTGCAGACTAAACGTGTCTATTAACTTTTGTCAAACCTTTTGTAACCCAAAAGTGTCTATTTACTTCTCAATTTCATACAATTTTTTTTCGTTCCTCTTAACAATCAGTCTTTACAGTATATTAAAAGTGTCAATAAACATTATAAATATTCTATGAGAATAACATTAATTTTTCGCCTTATTATTTTGAACGAGAAGGAACGGAGCAGAAACGCACAATAGAGGCAGCTGAATCGCCTGAGGCAGTCGAAAGCTACAGAAGCGGTCACATCGGAATGCGGATGATCTACATTCTGACTAACCACCCACATTCTCTCTCTCCTTTCTCTCTCGTCTCAACATAAGAAATACACACTTTAAACAATGTAATATAAACAAATCTCTCTCTCTCTCTCTCTCTCTCTCTCTCTCTATATATATATATATATATATATATATATTATATATTATACAGGCACCTTACACATTACACAATTTTTTGAAAATTAAAAAAAACATCATTTTTTTGGACCTTAATTTCTGTTTCTTTTTTTTTTCTATGAGCGTGGGCACTTTTGCGGGCGTTCTGCCTTGGCCCCTCTTTTCTGCATATATATATATATATATATAATATATATATACACCTTTCAACCTTTCAAAGGTTCCGTGCGATGATTTCTCACTTCACGAAGGTCATTCTTGTCGCCCCTCCTCTCGAGTTGGCCTGGTGAAGTAGTGATTGGCTTCTTGTACTCTCCACCTCACATAGCCAGGTACACCCGGCTCATCCGGGATTGTTCTGTGCCAGACGTCTAATCTTCTTTTGTATTCTATGGATTTTAGGCCCTCCTTTTTTCCGGACCGTAACAGTTGAAATTTCTATGTTAAACTTCACATTGTTGTCTTCCGCCCACTTGATCATGTCTGTTTGTAGAGATCCTATATCCTCTAGGTTTCTTATTTTTCTACTGATCTTTGTGTCATCAGCAAAGGATGTTACTGTGCTGTCTCTGGTAACTTCCTCATCTATGTCAGTTAGCATGATTATGAAGATATTCTTTCTACTGCAACGACTGCCGCCACTCACTAAGGAAATTATATATCCATTTCCCTAATTTTCCTGTTATCCCCAAACATTTCAGTTTATGAATTATGATTCCATGGTCACACTTGTCGAACGCTTGGGTAGTAGTAGTTGGATGGGGACCGTATTCAGATGATGTAGCGACCCAGAGTTAGGATTCCATAACCAATGTAACTTTACCTAATCTAACAAATGTCCAAAATGGGGAAAGTTTAGGATCAAGCTGAGAGTAGTATGCGTGCAAATATATAATAATGCAAAATACTTGAAAGCACCGTGACAGCGTGCGAGTGGGCAATTAACTCATTCACCTTGAGATGTGAGCATTGAAAATAAATCTGCGAAGAGAATAAACCAAATTGGATAAAGACACACCTTCATTATTCGTGACTGTGACCAATCAGAACTTTATTGCACAAAGCGTGCGCCCGTTATAGCGGTGTTACGGCAGATGATTGGTACACAAATTTAACATATCCGCTCAGTTACATTGACAACCAAATAGCAAACTAACGATCCGCCTATTAGTCTTTTGGGGGTCGTGCTTGGGATTATGCATGTAAAAGTTAGTATTTTCAGCTGGAACTCACAGCAGTTATTTTCACCAGTGAATAAACAAACACATTCCCTCCGTCATGAGTCAGTCACAACTACTTTACAGTTTACCAGCTTTATATGAAGATGGAGACTGCCGCGGTGTCTACAATTAATCTTTTTAACCCAACCGATCCGGACGGATTATTTCCAATGCAAACCGTTCATGATATTTTCAATGACGCTCTGTACGATCTGGCGCAATGGATTGCCGTTGAAATGTAAGTGTATAAATTTATGTACCTGTATTTCTATTTTTTGTGACATATATTTATTCGCGAACTTGTTATTTATTTTGGTGTTCCTGAGGATGTCATTAGGAGAAAGCTCTCGAGTACTATTCTGTTTCGATTTTCGATTATTTCATCATATATATATATGGACGGCTGTAGTAATTTATTTTCATCTTATTACATTTTATTGTAAAATACTTCATTAAAATCGCAGGTATCCGCAATTTTTATTTAGATTAGTTTGCAATAGTAATTAATAATATGGTAAAGTCCTGTTTTGATATTTCTATTTATCAAAAATCGTTGAATTTTTAAAACTTATAACACTCAGGACTCCTCTACAAGTTTTAAATTTTATAAATTCCATAATAAATTCATTTGAAATGGCATTCGGCATTTTCTCTTAAAGGGTCACAAACTTCTCTGAGCGGTTCGAAGAAATTTGATACTTCACAATGTAACTCTCTTGCTATATATATATATATATATATATATATATATATATATATATATAGGGCCATTCAAAAAAGACGCAACAGTTTAAATTGCTTATATTTCGTAATATTGTTAACATACAGGAGTGATTTTTGTATTAGTTTACAGCGTACAATTGGGAGTTTTTATTTAATGAAAAACATGTTCAATGTGTGAACCACCGGCATCCAAAACCATTTGCAATCGATGTTGAAAGTTGGAAAGTACTGCGCGTAGAACGTCATGAGTGATTGTGCTGACAACAGATGAAATTTCCTCTTGCAGCTCACTAATTGTGAGAGGATTGTTTCTGTAAACATTATCTTTCAGATATCCCCATAAAAAATAATCACATGGATTGAGATCCGGAGAATATGGTGGCCAAGACCATCCACAGGCAAAACTTTCAGGGAAGCGATTCGAGATGACGCGATCGTCAAAATATTCATTTAAGGCTACAAGAGTCGTTCGCCTAGCGCCTTAGGCTACTAGGCCTAAGCGGTAACAAAACTCCCAGGTGCACGCTGTAAACTAATACAAAAATCATTCCTGTACGTTAACAATATTACGAAATATAAGCAATTTAAACTGTTGCGTCTTTTTTGAATGGCCCTGTATATATAATATATATATAAGTTTTGATGAAAAACAATTGGTGTTTTTCTTAACAAAGATTCAGAAAATGTATGAACTAATCAAATTAATTTAAAATTATCCTCTCTCCTTAAAGGTCCGATGAGGATTTGTCTCGTGTTATACAATCTTTTCATGATAGTTTTGAAGAAACACATGTCGTGGACCTGAATACGGAGGTAGAAGTTTTACCGTGCAGTCAACCCAGCGATTGCCACATCATTAACGAAATAATGTAAGCTTTTTCTTTTTCTTATGTTCCGGGTAAGAGCTTTTTTCTTTTTCGTGTGTTTCGGGTAAGAAGAAGACTCAATGTATTTTCATCAATTTATTAAATGCTAGAAATCATGTTTTATAAAATTGTACATATTTTTATAACCTTCTTAACTGTCTTTTCCATTACATTTTAAATAAGCTACGGAATACACAAACTAATAATTATTGGAGGAAATATTGATGCAATTATTCATTTCATATATACGAGCAAAACATCATACTATACAACGAGTGTGCACAATCGGAAAACGGTTTTTTATCTGTCTGCATACCATTTTGTCGTTTCGTTGAGTGTGATACGGGTTGAATAATTTTTAAAAATTTAAAAATTCCTTACCACGTGACATGCATGAGAAATGAAAGGCAGTACATCCCGCAAATATTACTAAAATATCCTTGTAGTCAGTAGGGATTCCATACAATTTCGGAATATGCAGTTGTTCGAGAAATTTTACAATAACAGGGTCACTCCAGGAATGAGTCCCGAGTGAATTAAAATAGTACATGCGGTCCTATTTTTAAAATAGATTGCAAACCAATGAATCCCTTCACCACCAATAATATCTGTGTTCACAATAAGACCACCGCATTCTCTCGTAGTTGGCAATTTCAATGATTCATTCTTCGCAAACACACCGATAAATTTGGAACGTGTGATTCGTTCACAATTCATTACTCTCTGAAGTGTATTCGCGTCCATTTTAAAAGTCAGTGACAACGCTCGTAAATCTGTCAACTTCTATTAGGGCTTGTGACTCGAGGTAGACTAGTACACTAATAGGCGCGTCTATCAGCTTGGCGAATTCCAATCTGGCTGAGATGTTTCCACTCTGTTGTGGATTTAAGTGTGTATTTACACTATCAGATAAGTCAGGTGTGATTTCTTGCGGATAAAGGTTAAATTGATCGATGAATTCTTTCTGCGTTAAGTGCAGAAAGTTTGTTTCAGGGTATACAGCATATTTGTCATCGCAGTCCGTTCCATGAGAGTCGGCTATACGTAGTTTAGCGTACATGTGCACACAGCTTCGATCAAAAAAGTAAGGGCCTGAGCTACGTATCACGAATTCTATTGGAGCACTCGGGGAACTAATTGTGTTTAAAGAGTTAGTTGTAATAAAGTCACTGTGCTCAATAGAAACTTGAGTTGGAGGTATGTCAAAGAGGGACAGCTCCAATTTACAACATTGTGAACTACACGGATGGATGAAGCGTGCCATGACGAGTCAGAAATAGTACCATCTCTCTCGACAAGTAGTAAACAAACTATGACTCATAATATCAATGTCCTTAGCTTATATCAGTCAAAAAAAATGGTCGACCATAAGTTTTATTCGCTTAGAACACTTCTTCGATATCCTTTTACGTTTAATGCCACGTGCTGGTAATCCCTTCTTCCGGACAGCCCTCTTCTTCCCACCACCACGCATTTTTCTCTTTGCATCTTTGATGATTTCATCCCGTGTACGCTTTAAGTGTTTTTTTTAGAGCTTCTTTAGGTTTAGCCCCAGCCATTATGGCTTCTGCAGTGTTAAAACTTGATTATAGCGCTTTTCTGCCGAGATATCTGGCACCCTCTTCAGCAAGGGAACAGCCGTACGTAGTATGGTTGAAAGAAATGGATCCAGGTCCATTACCACGCTAGTATCTCACACCTCGATAGACTGTGAAAGGTTTTCTGTCCATTATAACTCAGTGCGTCGAAAGTGCAGCTTCACTGTTAAGCTCCCATCACCGAATGGGAAATTTTTTTCCCTCAATCGTTCTTATATATATTGAGATATTGGTTATTAGATTAATCGCGACATTCAGATAATGGGGCTTGTCATATGTAATACTCTGCTCTTCTCTCTATGGTTGGGAATGTGAGCAATGCGCAGCAGGCGTGCCTGGGTATCCCCAACAAACTGGTGCTCCACTATATTGCTGTAAATATAGCACATGTCTGGGGGTGTATAGTCAACAACCAATTTCTCCAATTTCATTTGATACATTAGGCTGGACAAGTCATGTTGTACCTCGTGAAAAGTATCTCTTTGGAAGGCTGATCGATATCACCCCTCGTTTATAATTTTGAACAGCCCTTTGTCTTTAATATTTCTGTTAGCCTGTGATTTTAGGATTAGAGTATGTGCAGGGTTTTCTTTCTTTACAATTTCGTATACTAAATCAGCCGTAAGATTTGAGTTTTTTAAACTTACGTTTTAGTCCTTCACAACATCCTCAGCCGCACCATAATGGCCCGGACTTAATGCTACTACTGTACTGTAATACCGTGCATCCCCAATCCAGGCGATACGTATGGTTTCATCCCGAATTACCCCGGATTTTTCACACTCATCAAGTTCTCTAAGAACAGTAAAAACGAGTTCTTTATAATCATTATTTAAAAAGAGGGTGTCCAACTAAATTTCGCATATCCCCACCCCATACGAATCACGACCCAATTCAATAGGTCCATGGAGTTCTGTTACAAAGTTGGCTAGTGTGTTGTTAGGATGTACAGACAGGGACGAAGAGGACGGTAGTGTGACGTAGAAATGGTTAGGCGCCATGTTGCATACTATTTAAGCTTCACTGTTGCAGCAGCTTTTATATACAAGAGGTGTTGAAGCTTTCTGGGTAACCTAGCCATTTCATCAGGTACATTTTTCTCTTTCCTGAATCTTTCCTTCCTAAAATTTTTTCAATTTTAAATACATTTTTTCCTAAATTAAATGTCACTTTCTGCAACTCCTCGCGGTAAAAGCCTCCTGCGATTTCTGCCCCATTCAAATCTTCAACGTATTACAATATTATCTCGCCTTTAGGTCTCATAGCCCTAACTTTAAGAATCTCACGTGTCCAACCTTGCTCAAATCCCTTCGCGAATTTATTTCCCGAACGTGACAACCTTACATAATCATTGATTTTGAAACGTGCAGAGTGTGGCGGTGTTCTACGAACATTTCTTTTCACATCAGGCTCTGTGCGCGTACCTCTTTCTAAAATCTCGTTAGGTGGTGTCCCAATCGTGCAATGGTGTGAACAGTTGTATGATGAAGCCAATGATTCCAGAATGTCTATATATCTGTATGTGTTTTTAGGTGTAAAATAACGATGCATGCGTTCATTTATGGTACGTTGAACTCTTTCAACTAAAGAGGCCTTATGTATAGAATTGGTAGTGTAGTAGCTGATATTAAACTCTCTCAACAGAGGAATTAGCCACAGATATCTAGATAATACATCTATTATGAAGAGGATGTAGCGGCAACCATCGTTATACACTGAATATCCTTGCATGTCTGTTAACTCCGCTTGCCAAATAGAGTCAATCGATGCCGCTGTTGTCTTGGCTGTTTTAAACCTTTTTCTCACAGGCTTATGAAGTGTATAAGCATCTTGCTCTCGCAAAAACCTCTCAACATCTGTTTTCCCTACTCCATCTTTGTAAACACTTCTGTACAGTCTATCTACGCCACGTAGGAGGCTGGGCTAGAAATGTCATAATAACGTCTTCTTAATATGTTAACCATTTGCGTATTTTAGAGGCACGTGGATAGGGTTGACCGTCGTTGTTGTTTAGCCGCTTCTTTCTCCTCTTCAGAGGTGCTATCGGTGGGGGTGATGGCGTTCTCAATTGCGGAACATGCTATGCATGTTCCAAGTTTTTTAACCTGTTCAGATTTCCTATCAATGTTTTGGGGACATTTATTTATTGTAGTCTTGCTTTAATATGCTTCCATCCTGATGGTGAGGGCCTATCCCACTTTCTCACCAGATCATGGACGATGTCTACGATATTCGAGCCCTGTACCTTTGCTCCTCCCACAATGATCTTGCCTGTATCGGTCCAATGTATGTTAGGATTCAGGTGTTTTTTCACTCTTTAATAGGGCTAACAATTTGCCTTCCATTCTTTTAAGCCTGATTTTACGGGGTTCTAGAACCGTCTCCGGACTCTTTGAACTTTGCAGTGAAGCATACACCTCGTGTGGAATCACTATCACTTTTTTAATGATATTAATCTAGTCAGTAAAGGCCCCAAAACTGAAAAATAAGATGGGGAGGAATGACTCTCTTCTTTGTACAATAATTCGTTTTTTCTTCCCCACAGTTTGACTTTTAAGAGCGAGTGCTCGTATTATGTTCTTGTAACGGCGTAGGCGAGCCTTCTGATGGGGTTTCATTGATACATTGCAATTTATAAAGTTAAGACAGATTTCACAGGTGCATTTTAAAAAGTCGGAGTCGATATTTTTAGCAAACATCTGTTGCATTGCCCAGGGCAGTCGATAATAGATTTTTATTAATTCATTTTATTTCTTTAGCCTCTTTGTCATTCTGGAATATACACCGTTTCAGGCTCGTTTGAAAATATATTCGTTCTTAGAAGCACCCTAAACGTGTTTCGCGGATGAAGGTCGCAAAGCAAATATCCGTAACGCGTGCTTGTAGCTTCTTTATAAACTTCCAAAAACTCCTTACGCTGATTCGGGAACATTTGATTGGCTAATACCCCAATTTGTGACACATCTCTACGTTGCGCGAATAAGACTAGATATTGCGTATTTAACGACACATCGCGCATGAATCTATTTTTGAAAAATAGATTCTGATTGATGAAGAACACGCTTATGTTAAGATGGTGGGAGAATACTGTAAATGTCTGGGCAAACGTTTTGTCCATCTCCATCATGAGATCGTCAATTACAATGACTGTATGTTCATTTCCCTTTAACGAATTAACGTCATATACACCTTTGTGGAACAAAATATCATCTTGGTACTCGTTGAACACTGATTGATACGTCGAATAGCACCATATAACTTTATGCACAAATTTCGAGAACATCTCTCCCTTTTCTTTAATGATTTTAAACATAAACACCGTTCTACCACATCCTGTAGGGCCAGATATAATACATGTGGATGTGCTCATGAACCTGAATTTTTCTACAGAATCAATCTTTAACACGTTACACTCCTAAGTGGAACATTTACAAAATATAATAAATACTTAAGTGATGCTCTTTATATTCTACAGTCTTGTTTTTCCTCTTCTTTCTCAGAACCGTGAATGACGAGGATGAGGCACTGTGCCAGCAACATGTCCCCATCATCGATATTGCAGACGATACCGATGACCGTGTAGTTAGGGCTACAGACTCCAATCCCGCTAATGAACCCCCAGCAACGCCAACTGTAGCACCCCCACGCGAAAATTCGAGGAGAAAGCCGGAGCATGATGAAGTTGATGATTCGCTTTCCAGATCAGGTATAAAGCGTGCCAGGAGTGCGCCGGTTATTAGGCCCCCATTAATAGAGCCCCAGCCCTATACGTCTTACGACACCTCCCCATATTAGCTCCTTCTACAAATAAAACCGTGCCCCCTTATTCCTGTTCAATTCCGGTCGTACCCTCCACAGCGGCAGAATCTCGTTCTGTGGAGAGTAGCATAATATTCGAACTGGTGCGCACCGTCACCCCCATCCCTCCCCTAACTAGAAACCGGTACGTAGTCAGGGTCGATCCTGGAACCATGTATAGCAATGGTGCTGAACACGGACTGCGGCGCGTAGTTGAGCGTATTGTGGAGTTTGCCCTTCAGAACAGCGAGGGACGTGAAGTCAGGACGCGGCTGTCCTTTGGATTCGGGTCAGATGATAGGGATATAAATTATTTTTGGGTAGTAATACCATACAGGCGCCTGGCCGCTGTAGATATAGAATATATTATGGGCCGTATAATGCAAACTTCTCAAAGTAGTACAACCTTCAACATGGACATCTTCACGATAGATATTGACCGGGTATTCCGTGTTACAGGACATACGGCCACACCTTATATTCTTAACTTCAATTCTCAGGCTATTTATAGACGGCATATAAACTCCGAGCGTGATTGCGGCTTTATACCAGTTGTCTTGGCCCATATGTTTACTGTACTAAATGAATGGACCCAAGAAATTTGGTTGCCTACGGTTGTGCAGCGTGCCGGTAAACTGGCAGCAGATTGCAAGATCGAGTTTGACTGTAATATGGGTCCTGAAGAGCTGAGAAGCGTAGAGCAGGAAATGAATGTTCGTATAGTTGTATTTGGGATGGATGATCGTCGTAGGACTGTGTATGTTTTTAAAAGCAGTGTGAGAGACCGTACAAGACCCCTACGTATTTTAGGGCTGTCAGGGACAACGTACCTCCCCATTTGTAATATAAGGGCTCTTTACGCTAGCTATGATGAAAGTCGAAAATATGGAAGGCATCATGATTTGTGAAAGGGATGTCTCGAGTTTGCGGATGATATAGTGAAACATTGTGTGGTGTTCCTTATATTCTCCAGTCTTGTTTTTCCTCTTCTTCCGCAGAACCGTGAATGACGATGAGGTACAGCATCATATCCCCATCATCGTTATTACAGACGACCCTGATGACTGTAGTCGTTGTCATATACTCCCCCGCCAACGAGCCCACACCAGCGCCACCTGTAACATACGACAATTCAAAGCGGAGGCATGATGAAGAGCATTCCATGTCAGGTATAAAGCGTGCCAGGATTGCGCCCGTTATTAGGCTCCAGTAATAGAACCCCAACCCTCTACGTCTTACGACACAAATCCCACACTAGTCCCTTCCTCAAATAAAAATGTACCCCCCTTATTTCTGCTTAAATCCGGGTACATCCTCCACAGCAGTAGCAGCGGCTTCTCGTGCTGTAGAGGAAGGTATAACATTCGAATTGGTGCGCACCGTCACCCCCACCCCAGCCCTGACTAGAAATCGGTATATAGTCAGAGTTGATCCTGGCTCCATGTATATCAATGGTTTTTAAGACGGACTACGGCACGTAGTTGAACGTATTGTGGAGTTTACCCTTCAGAACCGCGACGAACGTGAAGTCATGACGAGGTTGTCCTTCGGATTCGGTTCAGATGACGGGGATGTAGAAGATTTTTGGGTAGTAATACCATTCAGATGCTTGGCAGTTGTAGATATGGAGTATATATATTAGGCCGTATAATGCAGGCCTCTCAAAATAGTACAGCCTTCAATATCGACAACTTCACGGTTGCTATTGACCGTGTGTTCCGTGTTGCGGGTCATAGTGCCACACCTTATACTCTTAACTTCAATTCTCAGGCTATTTATAAACGGCATATAAACGTCGATCGTGGTTGCGGCTTTATAGCACTGGTCTTGGCCCGTATGTTTACTGTACTAAGTACAAGGACACAAAAAATTTGGTTGACTACGGTTGTGCAGCGTTCCCGTAAACTGGCTGTGGACTGTAAACTTGAGTTTGACTGTAATATGGGTTCTGAAGAGCTGAGAACTGTGTATGTTTTTAAAAGCTGTGTGAGAGATCGTACAAGATCCCTACTTATTTTAGGATTGTCAGGTTCAACGTATCTTCCCATCCGCAATATAAGGGCTCTTTACGCGAGCTATGATAAAAGTCGAAAATATGGAAGGCATCATGATTTGTGTAAGGGGTGTCTCGAGTTTGCAGATGATATAGTGAAACATTGTAAGGATTGTCACATTGTATGTGCGCAGTGTAAAAGCTCCAAGTGTGAAAGTCGTGTGGTTGAAGCTGAGAAGAGGGACAGTGATGTATGCAGACGCATATTTTTCAATAATAACTGTTTTTAGCTCGATAAGTCAATTAGCACATGCAGGAAAATGAGAATCTGTGAATGTGGTATGTTTCATATGATGGATAAGTGGGGGAATTTCACGCATAAATGCGATGAAATTCACTGCTCCACATGCCATGAGAAATATAAGGTGGTTGGAGTAAAGCATGTATGTTATATGAAAGACCCTAAGCCTAAAAATGAACCTGTATAACTGTGTATTATGATATAGAAACATATACGATTGCTGAAACCAAAGAGGTTAGCCAACATCTACTTGTAAGCCAGACTCTCTGTGATGAGTGCATGGAGGTCGAGTGTGATGAATGTCACAAATGTGGTAAACCGGCAAACGTTTTTAAAACGACTGCACACGACCGTCCCGTGAAACTCTTTGTGTCCGATATTGAGAAGTTAGCGGACAAGTTAAAAAAACTGACTGTATATTCTTGCCCATAACGGGGCAAAATTTGACACAGTTCCTTTAAAGGAACTGCTTGAGCACGAGTCATCTGATATATTTACAGGTGATCCCTTAAAAAGAGGAGACAAACTTATACAGATGCAAATAAGAGGTAATGTACAGTTTAAAGACACTTTATTATTCACACCTTATAAATTAGCTAAGCTACCCAAGGTAATGGACGTAGCCGCCGAAGTTTCAAAAGGATATTTCCCTTACACATTCCTCACTGCGAAACTTTAAATTACGTAGGACCACCTCCAACCAAACATTACTTTAACTATGAATGTATGAGTACAGGTGAACGTGAAGATTTTGACCGCTACTACAACAGTTTTAACGAAGATAATCCTTACAATATAGCTGATGAATGCGAGCGTTATTGAGTGAATGATGTGCGCGTGCTTAGAGTATGTTTCCAGGCCTTTAGAATGATGTACATAGACCGTTTCAAATGCGATCCATTGCAAGTCGCAAGTCGCCCCATTGTGCTTTACTGTATTCAAGAACAATTTCATGCCTAAAGACACCTTAGCCGTCATTCACAGAAACAATCCCCAGTTATGGGCACAATGCTATTTACTAACTCATACACATACAGCAACAGACTGGTGTATACATGAAGCATGCCCGCAACATGGAGGAAGTACCCATTAAGGTTAATGGTCGTGTTTTTTGGGTCGATGGTCTAAGCGGAAACCGTGCCACTGGTGAGAAGACTGTGTACTCCTTTAAGTTTAACTGCTGCTGTTGGCACGGATGCCCACGTTCTGAGTGTGGAATCGTAGGAGATATCCACAGTAGATCTCCTTCCGACAGTCTTGCATGGACCCGCACCCGCGATCAGCTTATAGCCACCCAGTTCACTCACAAGGTCTTGTGGGAGCATGAGTATGATGCACGGATGGAAACAGATGAACGGTACCGTGAAGAAATAAACACAATCAAGCTTTCAATGGTGCTGAATCCTCTCAAATGCGGTGATAGCTTGTTCGGAGGGCGTACAAATCCCTTGAAGCTATACTTTCCGCCTACGGATGGCGTGAAACTTCATTACTACGACTTCTGTTCTTTATATCCCTATGTGATGAAGCACAATCCGTATCTCGTAGGTGCACCTGAAAAACTGGTGGGAACTGACCTGCACACCATCGAGGTGTTCTCCACAAATTTGAACAAGTACTATTTCGGTCTTTCTTTCGTAGATGTGCTCTCCCCTCGCGATTTATGGATGCCGATCTTACCCGTCGTTATATACCACAAGCTCATGTTTCCCCTGCGTGAAGTGCGCAGAGGAGAACAATGGGGCTTGTAATCACACAACCAACCAGCGCAAGATCAGAGATGTATATGCAAGCTCTAAGCTTTCCCTAGCCGTTCGCCATGGCTACAGAATATTGAAGATATATGAGGTGTGGAGGTTTCAGAAGCTACCCAACCTTTTCACGCCATATATAAACACTTTTTTGAAGGATAAGGTAGAAGCATCAGGGTATCCGCGAGGAATTGATACCGAAGATGAAAAATCGGCTTATATTCAGCGTTACCGTGACCGTGAAGGGATACAGCTTCACCGTTCCCAAATTGTAAAGAACCCAGGCAAGCGCTTTAGTGGAAAGTTGTGTCTAAACAGTCTTTGGGGAAAATTTGCACAGAATACAGGCCAGGGGAACGTTCATTTGGCCCAAAGTTATAGTGAAGTCTGGGATTATGCCAACGCTCCCGATAAAGAGGTCATGGAGATCGTGAATGTAGGTAATACTACATAATAAAGTACAACATTACCGAATTGGCCACAGACCATCGCGTGTTACAAACATACCTGTAGCCAGCTTCACAACGGCCTACGCACGCATCAAACTTTGGGGTCTATTGCATTCTCTTGGGCGGAGGGTTCTGTACGCCGATACAGATAGTGTGATATTCACAGCGAGGGAGGGTGAATACATGCCGCCTATTGGTGAATTCCTCGGAGAGTTGACTGATGAGATCAAGGATGAGTATGGAGACATCGCATACGCTGACTCTTTGTCTCAACAGGGCCAAAAACTTATGGGTACGGGTGAGGGTGGGGGAGGATATGAAATATATCGTGAAGGCTAAGGGTATCACGCTCAACCAGGCGAATCGGCGGGTCGTTAACTTTGATCGTTGAAGGATCTAGTGTGCTTGGAAGATGAGGGCGACCAGCCGCCCAACTGACTGTGGGAACAATTTTCGGGCGCAGAAGCTGGGGCGTGAAGGAACTTAGGGGTACGAAGGTATGCCGTAACACCTATAGGAAACGTTACCAGGTGCCTGGTACCTATGATACCGTACCCTTTGGATACCATAATCATTGATTGTTATATATACATATATATGTCTATTTACTTGTTAACGATGTGTTTATTTTATTTATTACACGTATTTGCAAATATATACCTTGAATAATTCGATATGTTTATTAAATAAATCGTGTTTCAATTCGCGCTTCATTTTCTACTGTGTGTGTGTGTGTATGCGCGTATGTACAGGAGAAAGTTCTAAGCTCCGCCCCTGTATGATCGATCAATGATCACGTGACTCCTGCTACTACCTGGGCATATCTCTACCCTGCGTGCTCAGTTGATCGCTGGAAGCCCTGGATCTCAGACGTGTATTTGACAAAATCCCACGTAAACGAAAAAATAGTAATGGCTACCTTTAATATTGCGTGTTCGACGTTTATGAAGTGGTATTCGGCAAAGTGTGAAGATGTGGTGGATACTCAAAGACTCCCTATTCCACCCTCCTTTGATACTTTTAAGGCTACATTGAACCGTGTGAAGCTTGAGGAAGAAGAGGTACAAATACTCTACGGCTATTCTGGCGAGAGCATTGCAGGATTTCGTGGTATAAGCGATGTATTGAATTATGTTGTAGGATTAAACTTTAAAAAAGCCTACATATACCGAGAAGTGGAAGAAACAACACGTGCAGAAGAGAAGCAACGGTTATGGTTAGTGAGTCTTGTTGATGAGTGGTATGACAAGCGGTATTATGTCATGTTGCATCATACCGACTACTCGTACCCTGCGGCTGAGAATGTAAATCTTGTCATAATGGAGAATCTGAAGTATTTTACCACTATATTAATATATATCATGACGAGGTTTGTAGTGAGGTTGTGGCTGAAGGCCTGCGTGCGTTTTTAATAGAATTTAGAGACGAGTATTGTCTGCTAAGCAAAAAGGGAAAATATAGTCATATGTTTCTGTCAAATAGTGAGCCGGAGTGTGAATAAAATGTGTTTAGTTCGTGAAAATCCATCTGAACGAAAATGTCTGGTGCGCATTCAGGGGAGTGGGAGTGATAAACCATTAAAACCGGTATTGCTTCATGTATCGCAGATGGAAAAATTTTCAAAACACCTACCCATTATAATGGGATACGAGTATTCACATGAATCATTCACGTTGGAAAAACGCCGTACATGATTCATCATCTTATGATGTGACTCACTCCGCCACACCTCCCGTCGAGCCGACCCGCCCATCTGTGCCCCATAGCCATCTCAGAGTTTGAACCGACTGGACGTGCACTCTTCAGAATAGAATACGATGGAGCTTCCTTTGAGCAGCATTCTCAATGCCGTGCACGATATGTCCGTGACGAAGTCATTGCGCATGTTCAGGCGTAAAACCGGTGCCATTAACTATGTACTGGAAACGAATTGTAGACAAACAAACTCTGGTAAACGGAATGTTGTTTATTTAAGTGTTGAGGAGATGAATAGAGTCTTCGTGGTAATTGAGAAGTGGAGCGAGGATCGTTATAAAATACCTACAGGTGTGGCACAAGAAGAGAACAGATTAGTGATACCCCCTCATATGCCATTGTTTGTACGTTGTGTATAAATAGTGATCAGTTATGCATTGATATACGATTGATTTGGAAGAATGCTTCTGACTTCTGGTAATAACGTTCTTGTCCCTACGCGAAACTGTTTCATCCTCGACAGAATGTTTGAAATCGTCGGTTTCTGCAAGCTGAAGCCTATATTAGACGCGCGTATTACAGATATGCTTTATTTTGATACGGTTCTTGAATACGCATACACCGCTCTGCTCGACGGGTTTATCGAGTGTAGGACTGAAGAAGGCGAGAATGGTCTAGAGCTGGATGCTTATTTAAAAGGTTTAGACTCTTCGAAATATCATGAACTTTGGTACAAAGGACTTGAGCAGTACAGTGCTGAGCTCACCTTCACCGTTCACCCTGAAGAACTATTTCATTATATAATGAGCAGCTGTCGTTACGACTTAGATTATTTCAACTGCCGCTATGAATTGTGAAGATGAGTTCACGATTGAAAAGCTCGGATCGGTAAGAATAAACCATCAATTGGAAAGGAGAGTTTATAAACTTGTATTTAATAATGATGTTGTGGCTAACGATGACCTCTTTGTACGTGCTTTTGATTGTATTCTGTCCGTGCTTAAAGATAACTTGCCAATCGAATGTAAAGTGGTCACAAAAATAGTATTGAACGAAATGAAGGCCTTTTACATCCAGTATAGGCATCCCTATAACTTGAGCGGTGAAATAATGTTAAATTGTATTTCTTGAATAATGCAGAGCAACAATGATGTAACTGTAGACTTGATCACGTGCGAGTTTAGTGTTTTAGTTAAGCGCAGTAGAACATAAAGTGTATGTATTTTGAGGGTTTTACAGTATATTTATTTTCTATTTATTTTCTATTTAATTATTTAATATAAATGTGCATATAGATTTCTCCTGTACTATTATTTTGATGATTATATTTCATCGTTTAAAACTGTGTATTTCGTATATTATTATTTTTTAATTTTTTATTTTTTTATTGTATATATATTCTTCGTTCGTATTTCTTATACTATTAATATTTTTTGTTGCATATATTCCTCGTTTAAAATGTGTATAGAATGAACTAATTTGATTGGGTATTTTATTTATCTTCTATATATTTCATGAAATTATTTCCAATAATTCGTCTAAACAAACCGAATGATGTAATGGTGTTTTATTTAATTCTTTTGGTTGTATATTTTAACGATATTAATTAAATAAATAAATAACTAAATAAAAAAATATATATATACAGTATATATAAAGATATATATATATATATATAACACACACGAAATGGCTGATTACGGCTTCTAAGCCGACTGGCTGCTTAAGACTTCTAAGCCAACTGTCAAGAATATATGCTTTAATTAAATAAGTAGTGCAATCTGGCAACTCAGAATAATAATGTGCACCTGAGCAAGCCATTTACGCCTTCTAAGCCAGATTAATACCTTCTAGCTGATTAGGACCTTCTAAGCCAAGTGCAAAGACCAAGAGCTTTATTATGCGTCTGGCGGAGCCAGGCAAAGGATGGTCTCTCTCTCTCTCTCTCTCTCTCTCTCTCTCTCTCTCACTCTCTCTCCCCTTCTTAGGTTAAGGCTTACTTTCTTAGGTTAGGATACCCCTTTTGGGGTGACGGGTGGGAGTAGCAATAAAAGGGGGGTGAAAAAAGGGGGGCCTTGCAACAAGGGGAGGGGAGGGGGTCTTGCACCATTGATCAACATTTGCAACATTGCGATTACACTCGCCCTCTTTTGCGCCCACACTACTTATGTCTACCTTATCGAGAACAGATTTCCACCAATAAACGCGGAGTCTAAAAAATTCACCTACACAGTATGGGTCACACTACAAGGATTTTATCCACACTTTCACTCCCTACCCAGCAAACAACAGAGCCGAATGAAGCAGTCTCATCGAATTGTACATTAAAAAGAATAATAGAATTTCATTGAAAATACGTTTCATAATGAAATGTGTGTGTATATATATATATATATATATATATATATATATATATATATATTATATATTATTCATTTCATTATGGAGTGTATTTTCAATGAAATTCTCTGTTTTATATAATAGACCAGTGTCACTGACATCCCATCTCATCCAAATATTTGAAAGAATAGTCAGAGAGAAAATCTATGACATTTTGGAGACAAAAAAAGGTTAATTGAGAACCAGCACAGATGCGATCAGGAAGATCGTGCCTATATATGTGATTGATGCCCTTGAAAACAATGAAAACTACGATGTCATAGACACACATTTTGTTAAAGCGTTTGACGACTATAATCATGGAATAATAGCACATAAAATGAAACATATGGGAATAATGGATGTACAATTTTCTCAGAGAACGTCAGCAAGTCGTAAAATTCAAGGTATATCGTCATCAGAATCGGAAGTACGCAGCTCAGTATCACAAGAAACAGTATTGGCCCCACTCCTATTCATTATCATGCTAACAGACATAGACAATGAAGTAACTAACAACAGAAAATAACATCACTTGTAGACGATACAAAAATCAGCAGAAAAATCAGAAATGCAGAATAGGTAGAGGCCTTACAGCGAAACGCAAACAGAATACAGAGATGGTCAGAACAACAACAACATGAAATTTAACACAGAAATTTCAGCTCTTGAGATATAGAAGAAATGAGGAACTAAAACAGACATCGTATTACGCCTCAGATAGGCAGGAAATTCAGAGAAGCAAGAAAGCAATAGATTTAGCGGTTTAATGACCGACGATGAGAAATTTGAAACACAAAATCAGATAGCGATAAACAAAGCAAAATGAGTTACGGACAGCTACTGAGAATGTTTAAAAGAAGGGACAAGAAAGTAATGATTCTCCTGTTGAGAACACTGATCGTACTAAAACTTGAATACTGCTCACTCTTGACATGCTCATATAAAAAAAGAAATTAATAAATTAGAAAAACTTCAGAGAAATTTCACAGCCAAGATTGATGTCTGCAAAGAACTCGACTACTGGGGAAGACTTCGTAAAATAAATCTATATTCGTTGAAAAGAAGAAGAAGACGAAGGAGAGAGAGAGAGAAGAGAGAGAGAGAGAGACCGTAGTTTACACGTGGCAAATAATGGAAAACCTGGTACCTAACCTCAAATTGAACCCAGTAACCACCCAAACAACACTGGAGATAGCAAAGATAGAATGTACAGTGTTCCCAAACTAAAAGCCAGACAAGGGACACCTTCAGTAGTATGACCTCAAAATGGGAGAGTGCAAATCAATTGCAATGTTGATCAATTGTTGGAAAGGAGAGGGGGCTTGGCACCCATGTGAGCAGGGGGGTTGGCACCCATGGTGGTGGGAGTTGGCACCCATGGGGAGGGATTGTGCAAGCAAGGGGGAGGGTGTTTAGCCCCCCAAGCTGCATGAAGTGGGGAGAGGGGGTTGGTTCGGGAGAATGCCCTCCCCCCAAAAGCGGTTCTATAACCGAGGAAGGTAGCCTAAGAGAGAGAGAGAGAGGAGAGGAGGAGAGACGATGTTTTCGCAGGAATATCTCATCGGATACTGACGGTCTTGACCTCAGCAGTTAGCGTAGAAGTCTTAATCAGCCAGTTGGCTTAATCTGGCTTAGAATACGTAATTGGCTTAGAAGGCTTAATTTAACTTAGAAGGCGTAACCAGTCATTTGGCGGAGTGTATATATATATATATATATATGATACACACAGACAGTGCATGGAACAAGGAACTCTTCTGGGATAATTAAATCCACTATAGTCCGAATAAGTAATGGTAAATGACAAATACCATAGTTTTTCTTTTTCATGATGCTAGCCCGACGTGGGCAACGGGTCACTCGCAAAGAGGTCCCATAAATATAGCTTCCCTCACCAGCTATCTGCAAAGCAGACAGGATCCAGCTTTGGGATCCTGTCTGCTTTGCAGATAGCTGGTGAGGGAAGCTATATTTATGGGACCTCTTTGCGAGTGACCCGTTGCCCACGTCGGGCTAGCATCATGAAAAAGAAAAACTATGGTATTTGTCATTTACCATTACTTATTCGGACTATAGTGGATTTAATTATCCCAGAAGAGTTCCTTGTTCCATGCACTGTCTGTGTATCATAAAAAACTCAGGGGACCATTCTGAGTTCATTCCCTATATATATATATATATATATATATATAATATATATATATATATATATATATCGAAGCACACATGCATCGTTTACATATTAACATCATCTCAGTTATTTCTATCGTTTATATATATATATATATATATATATATATATATATAATATATATATATATATATATTTATATATATATATATATATATACACACACCCAAGAAAGCACTTGTTTCAATTAATATCGCTTATTGAATAATAAAACAACTATATCGTTCTGTTTATTTAGTCGAATCATTTAACATGGAAATAATTTAACATACATTTATTCAGAACTATATAGGAAATAAATATACCCTCAAAAATAATAATAATAGTTCGGAAGAATTTTGAACAGCAAAAATGCACACTTTAACCGAAGTGTATATATATATATATATATATATATATATATATATATATATATATATATATATATATATATCATTCTTAAATAATAATAATAGAGTAGAAATCTATATACAGTTTAATATATGTATGTCATCTACACACTTATATATAAGCATAAAAAATAATAATAATAGTACAGGGGAAATCTATATACGCGTTTAATATATGTACGCACAAAAACACATATATAAACTTCAAAATAATATATATATATATACACACATCAAAATATAAGCGCTTTAGGTTTTACTGTGCTTAATTAAAATACTAAACTCGCATGTGATGGAGTCTACAGTTACATCCTCGTTACTTTGTACTATGCAATAAATACGATTTAACATTTTTTTCACCACTCAATGTCTGCAGTTACATCCTCGTTACTATATATCAGGTTGTAACATAAATTCTGCTCGATTAGAAAACGGATGATAGATAATAGAATAACCTCAAGATAATGTGAAATAGTTTTAGAAATGTTGAAAAATACACGCGGTGACAGGTTCGCACAGGTTTTATCATGATACAGAATGACTTAGGCTAGTGTAGGCTTAGGCTAATGTAGGATTAGGCTAATGAATATTTTCTCTGGTGTTTTTCATACAGTTACAATGCCACCCCTACGATATTACAGTAATTGAAAAAACATGGAGCCCACGAAAGAGCATATTCGACATGTGATGCTGTATGAGTTCCATAAATGATCTAACCCTAGTGAATCCGCAAGAAACATTCAAAGAGTTTATGGAAATGATGTTGTGAGCGAATGGATGTGTAGGAGATGGTTTGAGAAGTTCAGAAATGGAGACTTCAGTCTGAAAGATTATCAACGAACAGGACGACCAAATGAGTTAGATGAAGAGTTGCTGAAAGCAATAGTGGAGGAAAGCCCAACGGTAACTGCAAGAGAATTTGGCCTGCAACTCGGCGTTAGCCATATGACCATTCATCGTCATTTGAAGCTGTTAGAAAAAGTAGTGAAGGTTGGAAAATGGGTTCCGCATGATTTGTCACAAGCGAATCTTCAACATCGAATCGATATTTGCACATCACTGCATTCTCGGCAACAGCAGGCATCGTTTTTAATCGGATCGTCACTAGGGATGAAAAATGGGTCCTCTATAACAATATTAAGCGTCGACATCAGTGGCTTAGCGGTGAAACAAAGCCTGAACCTCAGCCAAGGAATGGACCCCATCCAAATAAAATTTTGCTATGCGTTTGGTGGGATATGCAAGGAATTATTCATTTTGAGCTTCTGCCAGATAACCAAACAATCACAGCTGAAGTCTACTGCCAACAACTCCAACGATTGAAGATGTCATTACAAGAAAAACGTCCTGCATTAATTAATTGCAGAGGTGTTCTATTCCACCAGGATAACGCACGTCCTAACACTGCACCACTGCCCAATTGGAGGTATTTGGTTGGGAAAAAATGCCTCATCCACCTTATTCTCCGGACACCGCACCTTCAGACTACCATTTATTCAGAAGTCTGCAACACCACCTAGCTGGACAAAAGTTGCAATTCAGGGAAGTTATCGAAAACGAAGTAATCGCTTTTTTAACTCGAAACCAAGGGATTTCTTCGAACGTGGCATAAAAAAAGGTGGGAGGAGGTTATAGAAAAAGAAGGGAATTATATTGATGATTAATTTGTCATTATATCATTTAATTTTTGTTGTGAATAAACTAAAATTCGAGCAAATTTGTCCTTATAAGTCCTTTAATTTTTGTTCTGAATGAACTAAAAAATCGAGCAGAATATATGTTACAACCTTATACTATACAATAAATACGATTTAACATTTTTCCACCACTCAAAGTATGCCACTCACTTTACAATTGAGCCACAAGTTAACACTCTCTTTAAACACGGATAGAATACATTCAAAAGCACGCACAAAGGAGGGTATCGTTTGCCACAACATCGTTATTAAATTCACGTTTATAAACACTCCTTTCCAAACGAGAGTTTATTCTTTCCAATTAGTCAGGGGGGCTTAATCCAAAAAATCACCCCGATTGTTCCCTTTGTTCCAAAAGTACCATTTTTTTACCAGGGGTAGATATGACCATAAGCATTCATTTTTTTGCGGGAGCCAACATGGGCTCTCCCTGTGGCGGCCATTATGGACGAATCCAAGATGGCCGCCATCTGGTCTGACATTGGGCGATAAAATAACAACCAATCATAGTAGAACAGCAAATAATGACACTTTTTGTATGTTTTTGAGTATAGAGAATCCAGTTCTGATATTTGTTTTTAATTCAAGATATACGTCAGGTCGTATATATACACATTTGATATTATTTTATAAGAAATGTACATTTTATGTCAATTGAATCATGATACATAATTATTGCACTTAGATTTGTGGTTGTAACAGCTATATTAACTTTTACATTGGATTTCTACTGACATTTTGTCCACTATTAATCTATTTTTTATTATTTTTGCAGGTGTTGGCATACCTGTATTCCTCTGAAGCAAGTCTATGCAGTGGTGGTCTTCTTCACATTCTAGTCTCTTCAGGCCTGCAGATATGAAGCTCTCGTTAGTGTGTAGTTAGTAGTGTGTAGTAGAACATTAATACCTCAACATGTCTACTAACATAACTGGAATTAATTGGACACTGTGTTGCCTATGTCAGTCCAGCAAAGACGAGGCATTACAACAGCCAAAAGAACAGGGATATTCATCTCTTGAAAGAGATCTGAATGATTTTGTGCAGCTCAATGCTGCCGCCATCGTCCACATTGTGCGTCCAAGTAGAGCATCAACATTTGCTGAATATGTATCTCTACACATCATACCTTTCATTAAAGCACAGATGACTGACACAGTTGAGCGCGTCGATGCCGTGTGGGATACCTATCCTGAAGACAGTCTGAAATCACTTGCACAGCAGCGGCGTGGTTCAGGAGCACGTACTCGACTTGATCCAGATAGTGATGGTACCACACCCATTCCCAAACGAGACTGGCAGTCATATTTGAAAAATGTGGAAAACAAGAAGGAACTGTTCGTCTTTATCAGTAAACAGCTGATCAAGATTGACATGGGTGGAAAACTCCTCCTCAGCACTGAATTAGAAACTGTGCTCTCCAATAGAGCATTTGATATATCAGGGCTCCAACCATGCAACCACACAGAGGCAGATACGCGGATCATTCTGCATCTTGCTCACGCATCATCTCAGGGTCACAAGAAAGCATTCATCCGCACTGTTGACAGTGACATAGTCGTTCTTGCCATTGCTTTCTTTCAACAGCTTGACCTAACAGAACTCTGGATTGGTTTTGGTAGTGGCAAATATTACCGAGACATCCCAGTGCACAGCATTCAATCACAGCTTGGTCCATCAAAGTCGCTGGCTCTACCTCTGTTCCATGCACTAACAGGCTGCGACACTACGTCTCAGTTTCTTGGATGTGGGAAGAAGACAGCATGGACTGCATGGAATAATACACCAAACTTAACTGAAACCATGATCAAAATGACTGAAGACCCCGAGTCCTTCAGTCTAGTATCTCCTGAAATGACACACATTGAGAGGTTTGTTGTGCTCATGTACAGTAAAACATGTGGACAAGCATCTGTAAACGTAGCCAGGCACCATCTGTTTTCTAGTGGCAGTCGATCATTGGACAGCATACCACCTACCCAAGGTGCCCTCTTCCAGCATATCAAGAGGTCATTGTTGCAGGCAAGTTTTGTGTGGAAGCAGTCAACCACATGCCATCAGACACTCCCTGCTTTTGATAAATGGGGATGGGAATATGACAAGCGCAGCAACCAATGGCTCCCTTTCTGGACAACTCTCGCTGATGCCAGTAAGGCATGTGCTCTTCTCCTTCATTGCGGATGCACTAAAGCCTGCAGAGGGAATTGCAAATGCAGTAGTGCTGGAATTCGATGTACGACACTCTGCAAGTGTGAGGGTGGCTGCCTGAACAATGACGACTATTAATCAGTGAACAGCCATCTATTGGATAGACATTATCATGAGATGCAGTACTGTGAGTAAAAGGAATAAAGAAGATTGTACTTGCGTATATACTAAAGTTTAATAGCAAAAGATGTTGATGCTGACTCTTATTTTTTATCAAGTTAACTATGTAACCTGTACTAGTATTGGTACTCAAGTGGATGTCATTTTGGACGGCGGCCATTTTGATTTGGCCAATATGGCCGCCACAGTGGAAGCCCAGCTTGGCTCCCGCAAACATTCAAATTAGTATGGTCATAGCTACCTGTGGTCCAAAAATGGCACTTTTGGAATGATTTGAACAATTATATGATTAAGCCCCCTGACTAAATCCGAGCTTTTCAACCTTGAACATTTCTTCACAACGCATATCGACAATTAAAGTAATCTAAATCGTGCTGACAGCTGTCCATTATATAAAGAAATAACTCTTCAGGGTGAATAGTGTAGGTGAGCTCAGCCCTGTACCGCTCAAGTCCTTTGTACCAAAGTTCAAGATATCTCGAAGAATCTATACCCTTTAAATACGCATCCAGTTCCAATCCATTCTCACCTTGTTCAGTCCTACACTCGATAAACCCGTCGAGCAGAGCGATGTATGCGTATTCAAAAACCGTGTCAAAATAAAACATATCGGCAACACGCGCGTCTAATATAGGCTTTAGCTTGCGGAAACCGACGATTTCAAACATTGTGTCGAGAATGAAACGGTTTCGCATGGGGACAAGGACGTTATTATCAGCTGCATTCTTCCACATCAAACGTATATCAATGCATCGCTGGTCTCGATTTGTGCACAACGTACAAATAATAGCGTATGAGGGTGCATCACTAATCTGCCTACACCTGCCAGTATTTTATAGCGGTCCTCACCCCACTTCTCAACCGCCACGAAGATTCTGTTCATCTCCTCAACACTTAAATAAATTACGTTCCGTTTACCAGAGTTTGGTTGTCTACAACTCGTTTCAAGTACATAATTAACAGTGCCGGTTTTACGTCTGAACACACGCACTGATTTCGTCGCGGACACGTCGTATACGGCATTGATGATACTTCTCAACGGAAGCTCCATCGTTTTCTATTGTGAGGAATGCATGTCCAGCCGGGTCAAGCTCTGAAGTGACTATGAGCAGCCGGTGCGCGGTTTGGCTCGGTGGAAGGTGGGGGGGGGGGGGATGAGTCACACGGGAGCGTCATGCCAAGCGTTAGTGATTCGTGCACTGGGCTGTTTCAACATGAAAGAATCATATGAATATTTGTAGCCCATTATACCGGGCAATGAGAATTTTTTCGATACATGAAGTAATAACGGCTTTAATGTTTTATCGGAACCATACATCCTCATTCATTTTCACCACACATTAACAATCCGGCGCTCTATTTGAGAGAAACATGTGTCCATATCTGTCCTTTTTGCTTAACAAGCGATACTCATCCCTAAACTCTATTAAAAACTCGCACAAGCCTTTAGCCACAACCTCACTGCGCATGATATATATGAACGTAATGATAAAAATATTTTAGACTGTCCATGATAAGCTTTATATTCTCAGACGCAGGGTATGCGTACTCGGTGTGATGTAACATGACATAATACCGCTTGTTACACCATTCATCAACAAGGTTCACTACCCACACCCGTTGTTTCTCTTCTGCACGCGATGCTTCTTTCACTTCGTGGTGTATGTGTGCCTTTACGCAGTTTAGTCCTATGACGTAGTCCATTACATCGTTTCATCCACGAAAGCCTGCATTGCTCTCGCCAGAATACCCATAGAGTATTTGGATCTCTTGCTCCTCACGTTTCATTCGGTTCAATATGGCCTTAAAAGCCTCAAAGGAGGGAGGACTAGTGATTCTTTGAGTGTTTATCACATCTGTAGACTTTATCGAATACCACTTTATGAATGTCGAGCACGCAGTATCAAAGGTAGCCATCGTTATTTTCCGTCTACATGAGAATTCTTCAAAATACACGTCTGAGCTCCACGGATTGTTGAGATCAACTGAGAACGCAGGGTTGAGATATGACCAAATAGTGACAGGAGTTATGTGACACTTTTGATTGAGCATCCAGTGGGCGGTGCATATCTTTTTTACTGCACACACACACACACACACACACACACACACACACACACAGGAGAAAATGAAAAGCTACTTGAAACATGATTTATTTTAAATAAACACATCGTCCACAAGTAAATAGTCTCTAATTCATGGCATATATTCAAATACACGTAATAAATAAATAAACATATCGGCAACAAGTAATTAGACATATATATATTAGGGTGGCCCTTATTTTGTCACTTTTTATTTTTTTCTTTCTCACCCCTTCATTAGATGCTTCCTATTGAGAAAGTTTTTCATGCAAAATTTTGTAGCGTTTGGACAATATTTAGTGTGTGCTCAAGCTGTCCAAAATTTTAAGCATCCTAACTCTGTAGTTGCCTTTTATAATACATTACGGATTCACTCACACTCAAATCCAGTATTCATTTAATATAAAAAAGTTGTACAATTAGTATTTATTAATATATTTCTAACAACAAGCTTGGTTGCTATTAAAATTTTACTTAATTTTGTGAACTAGATGTATAAAATTAATAATCTTTACATATATAGTGGGTATGACCGCTACCCTGGAACATCATCCCAATGCAGTTCCGCGGCGATGGGACTCAAAATAATGTGATTTGAGCTGGGCACGACTTTGCAGCTAATAAAATTTAGCTTATTAGATCCCCATATCGTTTGCAAAGCCCCATCGTTTTTTTTTTTTATTTATTTCATTCAATTAATACAAGATTTTTAAACAACAAAAAATACTTTTATTAAAATTAAAGGTGATAAGAAATTGAACTGAAAAGTTAGCACAACACAACCCTCATTTAAAGGTTGCAAGATGTCTTAGAGAATGGTATCCTTCTTGGAATCGGGGTACTTCTTCCGATGCTCTTGGGCAATTTGAACGACAAATTGGGTCTGTTCTTCGTTCTTGCTGAGGAGTCTATTATATTCCTGCATCAATGCAACATCCCTTTCAGCAGTGTCATTCACTACTCGAAGATCTTTGACCACTGCTTCTGCCAGTAGGTACTCAGGGTTTTCGATCCACATCTCTGGATTATCACGCAAGAATTCGACTTCAAGCCCTAGAAGAGTGAACAAAACCTTCGTTCTAGCAGACACGAAGTCGCTGGGTTTCTTACCTCGGATGTCACTCTTATTCAGATGAATTCGTTTTGGTGCGTCATGTTGTCCTTCCCGTTGTAGATTCTTAACCATAGCTCTTTTTTCTTGCAAATCCAAGTCTCTGCCAAAGAAGGTAAGGCCCACCAGATCTTCACTCAAGTACCATAAGTAAGCAAGGATTTTATTGAGAGCTCCTTTTGCTGCAGGTGTGTCGCTGACTGGGAGAGATTGTAGTAGTTGTAGATCATTGCTTGGTGCAGATGCTGGCAAGCGAGAGAGGAACCATAACTTTACATAGAACTGCACACCGAAAATGCAGAAGTCTTGCATGCCTTTGATTTCTCGTTGCGACAGTTTAAATCTGGAATCGCGGAACATGAAGATTTTCAAGGCTTATATAAGCCGGGCCATGAACCGATCTCGATGGACTGCTCCAGGTTTTCGAAATTTGACCCCTTTTGGTGGAACGTCTCCCAGAAAAAGAAGGGTAAGTTCGAGCAGCTCTTGATAGTCATCTCTTGGATGAACTTGATCTAACTGGAGTCGACAGAAGCAGATGATATTGTCCTTCACAGGCTCTACAGCGAGCAGGACGACCTCGTTATTTATGCCAGGACTGTAGTCATTGGGGACGATGTTGTGCCAAAAGGTCTTGAGCCGTTTGAAAAGCATAATCTCAAGTCCACTTGATATTCCCATTGTTACCGTGAAAGCTTCCTCTAACATGATTTCATGTATATGATGGCGACATGCCAGGTACAAAACTTCAGACCCTAAATGTTGCTTGAAGAGGACACATGCTCCATTTACTTTACCAGTGTTGCTCGCTGTGGTGTCGAAGCTAAGGGCTTTGATTCGATCGCGAACACCCCAATCATCGACGACATCAATCATCGCCTGCGCCATTGCTTGGCCAGTGCCATTTGCAAGCTTCGGGATTGAAAGGATCTGATCTAGTCCAGATCCTGAAACAACGATTGGGAGACGGTCGAACTTCTTATCTCCAGTTAGGTCATCCATCATCTTGCCGTCCCAGTGAAGGGTGAGAGGTGTTCGCGGATCAAATTTCTTCTTCAACTCTGCGGCTCTTTGGTCTCGATGTTTCTTCCTGTGTCTTTGCAGAGAAGCTCTGGTGATGTTGTATTCTCCAACGTTCTGACCGGAAGCAGTGATCACTGACGCGATGGTAAAGACCGCATCACGGTCACTAGTTTTAGTGCGATCCAACGACGAAAGAACTTCTGGATGGAGAATATTCTTGCGGCCTCGTTTTGGATGAGGTGATGACACTACGACTCCGCCAACAGCTCCTTCATTCTCTGAATCCGTGGTGTTCTCACCTTTGGAAGATGAAGAAGATTCCAGGACGATTTTTCTGTTAAGTACGAGATTCTCTATTTCATGTCTCTTCTTAAATTCATCATTCCAAATTCGCTTCTTCGTAGCTGCTTCCTCCTTTTTAGCCAAAGTCATATCAATTCCAGCAATGGAGCCTCTTCTGCCCTTCTCTCTTTGTGCCAAAAGGAACGCTTTATCCTCCTCATTCGTCATCAACACCATAGCAGTTTGGTGAGCAACGTCGAAAAGGTCATCAAAGCAGGATTTCAGCTCTTCTTCTTTCTTCTTTTGTGTATCCGTCTTCCGGGACTGATTTTTTTTTTCAAAAGATCCCACTTTTTCATCAGACTCTCCAACTGTCTCACTGCATGTTGAACTGGCCGCAGTGGAATCCTCGCCTTCTTCCAAAAAGTCTCCACTTCCGCTATCGCCAACTGAGCAGCCTTGTGCTTATTCTTAATCGACTGAAGCAAATGTAGATAGTACCTCATAACATCCCCATTACTTGGCAATTTTGCACCTGATAAACAATTTTGAGTATGTTCAAGCATATAAACCGTATGTTTTTTTCGAATTCCACTAGCCATCTTAAAAAAATCTATATACCTAGATAAAAAGAATGCGTAATGTCGTTTAGCATATAAGAACATAAGATCATCTCTACTATTTGTTTCAAATTAACCATATATAATATGGCAAGTCATATAATAAGCAAATTCTACCAATAACCCATCACGCCTATTTGATAATATATGAGAGAGTCGAGAGGGAAAGTTTGAAGTCCTTGAGCACACCCTATATATACTTATATCTCACTAAAATTTTGTGTTATTTTCGAGTGACATAAAATCCAACTGAAGGGTGAGAGGAAAAAAAGTCGTGACTTAAAATTTTAGCACCACTTAAGGACCACCCTATATATATATATATATATGAGGGCCACTCAATATATTTTGCCCCACCTTTTTTTTTCTTTCCAAGTTTCCTTGTAAGCTCCAGAAATTTTGTACACAAGTAGTTACATACCGTTTTTACAAGTTTTTATTTTTCCACATAGTCTCCATCCTTTTATACGGCTTTCCTCCACCTCGAAACAAGGGCCTTTATTCCTTGCTGTTAAAAGTCCACCGGGTTCCGCTGGAGCCACCGCTTAACCTACTCAACAACCTCATCGTCACTTTGAAACTTTCTTCCACGAATAGCATCCTTCATTGGCCCAAACAAATGGAAGTCTGAAGGTGCCAGATCCGGGCTGTATGGAGGGTGGGGTAACACAGTCAAGCGCATTTTTGTGATGGCCTCACTTGTTTGCAAACTGTTGTGTGGTTTTGCGTTATCGTGCAAAAGAAGGACGTCTTCCAGTTTTCTCTCCGGTCGAACTCGCTTTATACGTCGCTGGAGTCTCTGCAGGGTAGCAATATATGCCTCTGAGTTGATTGTTTGTCCTTTCTTCATAATGTCCACCAGAATCACCTCTTTTATGTCCCAGAAGATGGTGGCCATAACCTTTCCTGCAGAAGGAGCCATTTTTAACTTTTTCTTGCGTGGGGATTGGCGTTTTGTTTCAGATTCAAAGTGGTGTACCAAGTCTCATCCCGAGTCATAATTCGTGAAAGGAAGTCATCCCCTTCTGTTTCGTATCGAACCAACGACTCAGAAGCAATTTCTTTTCTTTGGGCTTTGTGATCTTCAATCAGTTCGCGAGGAACAACCGTGAACACACTTTTGAGTATCCCAGTTGTTGAATTATCGTTTTCACACTTCCTTCACTAATTCCTAGCTCCAGTGATACTCCTTGTATGTGACGCGCCGATTTGATCGAATGATGCTGGTAGCACGTTGCACAGTGTGAGATGTCACAGCCGATACCGGGCGACCGCTGCGTGGCTCATCATCGAGGCTGGCTCTCCCTCTCTCCGATGATCTCGCACGTTTAGACCAGCGTCCAACTGTGCTTCGATCAAGAACAGCATCTCCGTAAGCGTTTTGTAGACGTTTGTGAATATTTCCAACTGTTTCCTTCTCTGCGGTTAAGAACTCGATAACAGCTCTCTGTTTACGACGCACATCACTGCCAGACGCCATTTTGAAACTGCGTTAACCATCGGTTTTATACAAGGGCGTTTAAAAGCGGTTTTATACAAGGAGGGGAGGTTCAAACTGGAAAAAATCCAGTTACGTGAAGTGCAGAAAGTTCAAACTTACGGCCCAAAACACATTTCAGCCCCATAACCTAATATTTAGCTAAGAAAAAAAGGGTGGGGCAAAATATATTGAGTGCCCCTAGTATAACAAAACATTCAAGACCCATGGTATCCAAAGGGTACGGTATCGTTGGGGTGCCTGGTCACCCTCATCTTCTAAGCTCACTAGCTCCTTCAGTTAACAATGAGCGGTTCGCCTGGTTAAGCGTGATGCCTTTAGCTTTCACGATATATCTCACATCATCCCTCACCCTCACCCGTACCCCATATATTTTTGGACCTGTTGAGACAAAAAAATCAGCGAAGGCACTATCCCCATACTCATCCTTGATCTCATCAGTCAACTCTCCGAGGAATTCCCCAATAGGTGGCATGTATTCACCTTCCCCCACACTATCACACTATCTGTGTCTGCGTACATAACCCTCCGTCCAAGAGAATGCAGTAGTCCCCAAAGTTTGATGCGAACATACGCTGTGGTGAAGCTGGCTACAGGTATGTTTGTAACACATGATGCCTGGGTTCTTTACAATTTGGGAACGGTCAAGTTGTATCCCTTCACGATCACGGTAGCGCTGAATATAAGCCGATTTTTCATTTTCGGTCTCAACTCCTCGCGGATACCCTGATGCTTCTACGTTATCCTTCAAAAAAGTGTTTATATATGGTGTGAAAGGTTGGGTAGCTTCTGAAACCTCCACACCTTATATATCTTCAATATTCTGTAACCGTGGCGAACGGCTAGGGACAGCTTAGGACTTGTATATATACACCTCTGATCTTGCGCTGGTTGGTTGTGTGATTACAGGCCCCATTGCTCTCCTCTGCGCACTTCACGCACAGGGGAAACATGAGCCTGTGGTCTATAACAACGGGTAAGATCGGCATCCATAAGTCGCGAGGGAGAAGCACATCTACGAAAGAAAGACCGAAATAGTTCTCGTTCAAATTTGCTGAGAACTCTTCGATGGTGGGCAGGGCGGGTCCCACCATTTTTTTTAGGTGCTCCTTCGGGGTACGGATTGTTCTTCATTACGTAGGAGTATAAAGAACAGAAGTCATAGTAATGGAGTTTCACACCCTCCGCAGGTGGAAAGTATAGCTAGAAGGGATTTGTACGTCCACCGAACCAGGAGATCTACCATGGATATCTCCTACGATTCCACACTCAGGACATGGGCATCCATGCCACCAGCACCCGTTAAAGGAGTACGCAGTCTTCTGACAGTGGCATGGTCTTCGCTTAGACCATCGACCCAAAAACACGATCATTGACCTTAATGGGGACTTCGCCCGTGTTGCGGGCATGTTTTATGTATACACCAGTCTGTTGCTGTATGTGTGTGAGCCAGTAAATAGCCTTGTGCCCATAACTGCGTGGGGTGTTTCTGTGAATGATGGCTAGTGTGTCTTTAGGCATGAAACTGTTCTTGAACACAGTAAAGCACAATGAGGCGATCGTGGTTGTGACTTGTAGCGGATTGCAGTTGAACTGGTCTATGTACATCATTCTAAAGGCCTGGAAACATACTCTAAGCACGAGCATATCATTCACGCAATAACGCTCATATTCATCTGCTATATTGTAATGAATATCTTCATTAAAACTGTTGTAGTAGCGGTCAAAATCTTCACGTTCACTATCACTCATGTTGGCATAGTTAAAGTAATGTTTGGGGGGAGGTAGGCCAACGTAATTTAAAGTGTCGCTAGTGAGGAAAGTATGAGGGACATACCCTTTTGAATCTTCGGCGGCTACGCCCATCACCATGGGCATCTTAGCTAATTTACAAGGTGTGAATAATAAAGTGTCTTTAAACTGAACATTACCTCTTATTTGCATCTGGATAAGTTTGTTCCCGCTTTTCAATGGATCGCCTGTAAATATCTCAGATGACTCGTGTTCAAGCAGTTCCTTATAAAGGAATTGTGTGTCAAATTTTGCGCCTTTATGGGAAAGAATATGCACAGTAATATTTTTGAACTTGTCCGCTAACTTGACAATATAAGATACAAAGAGTTTCACGGAGTTCTGCGCGATCGTTTTAAAAACGTTTGTTCGTTTACCGCATTTGCTTCACTCATCACACTCGACCTCCATGCACCCGTCGCAGATAGTCTGGCTTAACAAGTAGATGTGGGATAACTTCTTTGGTTTCAGCATCCGTATATGATTCTATATCGTAGTATACAGTTATAGAAGGTTTATTTTTAGGTTTAGCATCTTTCATATACCAGACATGCTTTATACCATTTGCCTTATATTTCTCGTGGCATGTGGAGCAGTGAATTTCATCGCATTTATGCGTGAATTTCCCCCAATTATCGATCATATGAAACACCACATTCACAATTCTCATTTTTCTGCAAGTACGAATTGACTTATGGAGCTCAAAGCAGTTATTATTGAGAAATGTGCGTCTACACACATTACAGTCCCTCTTATCGGCTTCAACTACACAACTTTCACATCTGGAGCTTTTACACTGCTCATATACCATGTGGCATTCCTTACAATGATTCACTATATCATCCGCAAACTCGAGACATCCCTTTCACAAATCATGATGCCTTCCATATTTTCGACTTTTATCATAGCTTGCGTAAAGAGCCCTTATATTACGGATGGGGAGGTACGTTGTCCCTGACAGCCCTAAAATAAGTAGAGGTCTTGTACGGTCTCTCACACAGCTTTTAAAAACATACACAGTCCTACGACGATCACCCATCCCAAATACAACTATACGAACATTCATTTCCTGCTCTACGCTTCCAGCTCTTCAGGACCCATATTACAGTCAAACTCGATCTTGCAATCTGCTACCAATTTACGGGCACGCTACACAACCGTAGGCAACCAAATTTGTTGGGTCCATCCATTCAGTACAATAAACCTATGGGCCAAGACAACTAGTATAAAGCCGCAACCACGCTCGGAGTTTATATGCCGTCTATAAATAGCCTGAGAATTGAAGTTAAGAATATAAGGTGTGGCCGTATGTCCTGTAACACGGAATACCCGGTCAATATCTATCGTGAAGATGTCCATGTTGAAGGTTGTACTACTTTGAGAGGCTTGCATTATACGGCCCATAATATATTCTATATTTCCAGCGGCCAAGCTCCTGTATGGTATTACTACCCAAAAATAATTTATATCCCTATCATCTGACCCGAATCCAAAGGACAGCCGCGTTCTGACTTCACGTCCCTCGCTGTTCTGAAGAGCAAACTCCACAATACGCTCAACTACGCGCCGCAGTCCGTGTTCAGCACCATTGCTATACATGGTTCCAGGATCGACCCTGACTACGTACCGGTTTCTAGTTAGGGGAGGGATGGGAGTGACGGTGCGCACCAGTTCGAATATTATGCTACTCTCCACAGAACGAGATTCTGCCGCTGTGGAGGGTACGACCGGAATTGAACAGGAATAAGGGGCCACGGTTTTATTTGTAGAAGTAGCTAATGTGGGGGGGGGTCGTAAGACGTAGAGGGCTGGGGCTCTATTAATGGAGGTGTAATAACCGGCGCAATCCTGGCATGCTTCATACCTGATCTGTAAAGCGAATCATCAACTTCATCATGCTCCGGCTTTCTCCTCGAATTTTCGCGTGGGGGTGCTACAGTTGGCGTTGCTGGGGGTTCATTAGCGGGGTTGGAGTCTGTATCCCCAACTACACGGTCATCGGTATCGTCTGCAATATCGATGATGGGGACATGTTGTTGGCACAACGCCTCATCCTCATCATTCACGGTTCTGAGGAAGAAGAGGAAAAACAAGACTGTAGAATATAAGGAGCATCACTTAAAATTTTATTATATTTTGTAAATGTTCCACTTAGGAGTGTGACGTGTTAGAGATGGATTCTGTAGAAAAATTCAGGTTCACGAGCCCATCCACATGTATTATATCTGGTTCTACAGGATGTGGTAAAACTGTATAACGGGGGACCCCACAACATATCGAGCATGTATTAAAGAACAGTCTCCCACGTATATCGAAGAATAAAGGCTTAAGTCTTTATAATCTATTGAGTGAGGATCCCATTATACAGTGGACCGATACAGGTGAGGTCAGTGTTGAAGGAACAAAGGTACAGGGCTCGAATACCGTTGACATCGTCCATGACCTGGTGAGAAAGTGGGATAGGCCCTCACCAGCAGGATGGAAACGTATTAAAGCAAGACTACAGCAAATAAATGTCCCCAAAACATTGATAGGAAATCTGAACAGGTTAAAGACTTGGAGCAAGCCTCGCATGTGCCACAACTGAGCACGCCTTCACCCCCAGCGGTAACGTCTCTGAAGAGGAGAAAGAAGAGACCAAACAACAACGGTCAACCATCCCCACATGCCTCTAAAATACGCAAATGGCTAACATATTAAGAAAACGTTATTATGACATTTCTAGTCCAACCTCCTACGGCGGCGTTGATAGTCTGTACAGAGGCGTTTATAATGAGAGAGTAGGGAAACAAGATGTTGAGAGTTTTTTGCGGGAGCAGGATGCTTATACACTTCATAAGCCGGTGAAAAAATGGTTTAAAACAGCCAAGACAACAGCAGCCTCGATTGAGTCTATTTGGCAGGCGGGTTTTACAAACATGCAGAGACATTCAGTGTATAATGGTAGCTACCGCTACATCCTATTCATAATAGATGTATTCTCTAGATCAGTGCCCTTCAACCTTTTTATGCCTACCGCCCACTTTTACTATTTTTATGTGAGATAAATTAGCCAACCGCCCACCAAAATTAAAAATCCAACAAACATATATTAAAAATTATGTATGGTACATTATATATTATATAATAAAACATTATGCATTTACCTTTAATTTAGTGAGATCCTTGTGCTTGATGCTTGGAAACTAAATTCCGAATGTTTGGCTCGAATTTAGTGCGGAACAAACGAATGTCCCCTCTTTCAGGGATTTTTAAAGCATTCATGTTTTTGGTAAGAATGTGATTCACAGCACTAAAACCTGATTCAACTAGGTACGAAGTAGGAAAAGCGATCAGTAATTTAAAAATCTTTTTCCACATATTGGGATATACATTTGACATCTTTTTATTTTGCCAAAGCTGCATATAACCACCGTTATTGAAATTTCTCTTGCTTTCCTCATCATGTCTGAGTTCTAATAGCTCCTCTTGACATGTTACATCAGCTTCAGTAACATTTGCAGTAAACGGGTTTACCATCCAATCATATACTTCCATGGTTAAAACCACTGAATCGAGTTTCAAAATCCGTTTCAAGTTTATTGAGATGATCAATAAACCTTTGTGTATCAATTGTTGTTATGTCATCCTTAATAGATAACAATTCTGGAAACTGGTGAAATTCCCTTAAAGATTGTGACTGAATAAATCCAGCTTTTCAATGAATAATGAGATAACTTTTTGGCAGTTCATGAGTGTTATATTGGCTCCTTGAAGCTGTAAATTACAATCATTGCATTTCTTAAATATTCCTGCCAAATAACAAGCATCATTTTTTATCATTTTTAACTTTTGGCTAAGATCAACTTCATTTTGGTCTTCTAGAAACTGCACTACGCTCTCATATAGTTCAACAAAACGAGTTAAACATGCACCCTTCGAGAGCCATCGGACCTCTGTGTGTAATAATAACCTAACAAATTGTTCATCATTGTCATGACACAACTGACGAAACATTCGATAATTTTTTGCATACAATATTGTAAATTTTGTTGAATTTTACAAGAATTTCATAAATTTTCTTGCCGCCCACCTAAAAGCTCAAATCGCCCACTAGTGGGCGATATCGCCCAGGTTGAAGACCGCTGCGAGTCTAGATATTTGTGGTTAATTCCCCTGAAAAATAAATCGCCTGAAACAGTTGCTAAAACCACCAAAACGTTGATATTGAAAGAAAACAGGCTTCTTGGCTGTTTTTGTACGGAGGACATGGGGAAAGAAATTATAGGCCGAGCTTTTCAGAGCATGTTGGCAGAGTTTAATATCAGTTGCTACACTAGCAATTCTATACATAAGGCATCTTTAGCTGAAAGCGTTCAACGTACCATAAAGGAACGCATGCATCGCTATTTCACACATAAAAATTCATACAGATATACAGACATTCTGGATTCGCTGGCCTCATCCTACAACCGTTCACACCACTGTGCGATTGGTATAACACCTAACGAAATTTTAGAAAGAGGTACGCATACAGACTGTGATGTGAGAAAAGATATTCGTAGAGTGCCACCACACTATGCGCGTTTGAAAATCAATGATTATGTAAGCTGTCACGTTCGGGTAATAAATTCGGGAAGGGATTTGAGCAAGGTTGGACACGTGAGATTTTTAAAGTTAGGGCTATGAGACCTAAAGACGAGATAATACTGTATTACGTTGAAGATTTGAATGAGGAAGAAATTGCAGGAGGCTTTTATGGCGAGGAGCTGCAGAAAGTGACATTTAATTTAGGAAAAAACGTGTTTAAAATCGAAAAACATTTAGGCAGCAAAGGTTCAAGAAAGATAAAAATGTACCTGGTGAAATGGCTAGGGTACCCAGAAAGCTTCAACACCTATATAAAAGTTGATGCAATAATGAAGCTTAAATAGTATGCAAGATGGCGCCTAACCACTTCTACGTCACACTTCCGTCCTCTTCTTCTCTGTCTGTACATCATGGAGACACCCTGGCCAACTTTGTAACAGAACTCCGCGGGCCCATCGAATTGGGTAGTGAATCATATGAGGTGAGAATATGCGAAATTCAATTGGCTACCAAGTTTTTAAGTATTGATAATAAAGAATCCGTTTTTACGGTTCTTAGAAACCGTGATGTGTGTGAAAAGGCTGGTGTAACTCGGGACGAAACCATGCGTGCTGCCCGGAGTGGGGAGGCACTGTACTGCGCTACAGTAGTAACACTTGTCCCGGGTCATTATGGCGCAGCTGATGATGTTGTGAGACTTAAATGGTAGTTTTAAAAGATCAAATCTTATGGATGATTTAGTCAGGGGCGGATTAAGACACCTCGTGGCCCCGGGGCAATGAAGAATATGGGAGCCCTTTTCTATAGCTTTTTATTAACAATACACGTACATGTACAGTACATAGTACATTTATACGAATTATATGTACAGTGCTCAGGATAATTGAGAAACAAACTTAAAAGAACCTTAACACAGTGTATTTTGCAGTTTGCCAAAACCAAACAGTATCAAACAAACTTTACTTTAGGGCCTATAAAATATAAAATAAAACGGAATTTGTCAGTTTGTGTACTCTGTCATATTCAATCAAAGAAGTTTGCAAAATATCAAATTATATCATCGAAACTCAGTTGACTGGAGGGGCCCCTCAAGAATGAGAGCCTGAGGCTTCAGCTTCAATAGCCTCAGTGATAATCCGCCACTGAATTTAGTATATGAAATCGTAAACAAAGATACCCGGCACATACTCTGACTCTAAAATCAGAGGCTAACAGAAATATTAAAGGAAAAGGGCTGTTCAAAATTATAACCGAGGGCTCGTATGGAGCAACCCTCCAAAGAGATACCTTTCGCGAAACTCAACATGACTTGTGCAGTCTAATGTATCAGCTGAAATTGGAGAAATTGAACGATGGCTCCCCTCCCCCAGACATGTACTATATTTACAGCAATATCGTGGAACATCAGTTTGTTGGGGATACCCAGGCGCGCCTGCTGCGTATCGCTCACATTCCCAATCATAGAGGAAGTAGCTTAAGCATTACATATGACAAGCCTCATTATGTCAATGTCGCAACTAACCTACTAACCAGTATCTCAATATACGAAGGGCGGTCAGAAAATAAGTTTACATGGCATATAATTTCGTAACTAAAGGACCTACATTGATTATGTTTGTATCAGGTGAATTCGTTAATCATTGTTGGCAACACTGCACATCGATTCGGCTGCCATCTACCGTACATTGGTTATATGAGTCAGTTGAACATGGCGGCTTATTTTCGCTTATTTTCTGACCGCCCCTCGTGTATAAGAACGATTGAGGGAAAAAGTTTTCCATTCGGTGATGGGAGCTTAACAGTGAAGCTGCACTTTCATCGCACTGTGATATAATGACTCGTAGGCCTTTCACAGTCTATCGAGGGGTGAGACACCAGCGTGGGAGTGGGATTGGATCCATTTTTTCAACCATACTGCGTACGGCTGTCCCCTTGCTGAAGAGTGGTGCCAGATATCTCGGCAGGAAAGTGTTACAATCAGGTCTTAACACGGTAGAAGACATAATGGCGGGGACTAAGCCTAAGGAACCTCTAAAAAAGCACTTAAAGCGTACACAGGACGAAATCATCAAAGATGCAAAGAGAAAAATGCGTGGTGGTGGGAAGAAGATGGCTGTCCGGAAGAAGAAGAAGGAGTTACCAGCACGTGGCGTTAAACGTAAAAGGACGTCAAAATAGAAGAAATGTTCTGAGCGATTGCAACCTATGGTTGACCATTTTTTTAACTGATACAAGCTAAGGACATTGCTCTCATGAATCATAGGCTGTTTACTACTTGTCGAGAGAGGTGCCACTATTTCTGGCTTGCCATGGCGCATTTCACCCATCCGTGTAGTCAAGAGCGTAACTAGCTTTCAAAAGTTGGGCGGGGGGGGGGGGGAACAACTATAATGATGAAAAATCCTGCGATGAATTTCTGTGCTGCTATCCTGTAGGTAATGTGTTTGCGACCAAAATGATGCTCAAAATACTATGATTTAGAGAATGATCTATATTTATGATAGTAATAGGAAAATCAAAGAAGCATTTTCACAACTACCTTATGTATATCAAGTATATATTTAACGTTAAAGGAAAACAATATATGCAATAATTAAAGTAAAAAATAACTAGATGTTTCACTAAAGTATCTATCACTGCAGTATTAGTACTGAATCAGTAATACTTTCCAGCATACTAATAGGACTAATATAATTAATGATTTACTCATCATAGATTATTTCAAGAACTAAATATTTTCCTTCACGTAAGCTAACTTAGATCAAAAGTTGGGGGGGGGGGGACAAAACCGATATTATCCCCCTCAGTTCAAAAGTTGGGGGGAATATGTACCCCTCGTCCCCTCGGTTAGTTACGCCCCTGCGTGTAGTTCACAATGTTGTAAATCGGAGCTGGCCCTCTTTGACATGTCCCTAGCACAAGTTTCTATTGAACACAGTGACTTTATTACAGTTAATCCGTTAAACACCATTAGCTCAGCGAGTGCTCCTATAGAGTTCGTGATCCCGTGCTCAGGCCCTTACTTTTTTGATCCAAGCTGCGTGCACATGTACGCTAAACTACGAATAGCACATTCAGATGGAAAGGATTGCGAAGGCAAATACGTTGTATTTCCAGAAACAAATTTTTTACACTCCACATTCAGTTGGTGTGACGTGTATTTAAATCAGTTCAACATCTCGGCAGGGACTGGGTACTATCACCTACGGGCCCATCTGGAAAATGTCTTCAACTTTTCGAAAGAAGCGAAGGACACCTTTTAACTGCTGAAGGCTATTATCAAGCTAAAGATGAAAACTGTATAAAGGACAAGTTCAAAAATTCTAAAAAGAAGATATATGAATGCTTCGGGCGCCTACACACAGATTTCGTATTCCAGGAGAAGCTGCTTGTGAATGGGGTCGATATGAAAATAAAGCTCACTCGTACGAATCCTGAGATTTGTTTAAATCGGGGGGGTGGCCAAGAAGAGAGCTCAAAGCCTGTAAAAGGTTATTAATTGGAATGCAGGAACACGTTTCTGTGAATGGTAAATATAAAAAGAACGCCTTTAATTTTGAAAATTTGGGCCTTAAAAATATAACCATAAACGTCAATAGAGTCGCCTTAGGAAGGACATTAGAAACGGATTATTCAACAGAAGCCGTGTTCTCGCTTTGCTCGAGAGCCTATAGTAATCTTTCCCATATTGCCGGTACTTGCAACGAATTAGGAATCGGCGTAACACAGAAGGAATTCGTCGAACAGGTTAACCTTTACCCGTTTGACATCTCACCTGACTTATCTGCTAATATAAACACGAACATAAACCCATAGCAGAGTGGAAACATCTCAGTCAGATTGGAATTCGCCAAGCCGCTAGACGTCCCTATTAGTGCACTAGTATACCTCGAATCACAAGCCCTAATAGTGGTTGATAGGTTTAGAGATGTAGTTACAGACTTTTAAAATGGATGCGAATACACTCCAGAGAGTAATGAATAGTGACCGAATTACACGCACCAAATTTATCGGTGTGTTTGCGAAGAATGGAACGCTGAAGCTTCCAGCTACGAGACACTGCGGTGCACTTATTCTAAATACGGATGTTAGCGGAAGCGAAGGGATTCATTGGCTAGCCGTTTATTTTAAGGATAGGTACCGAATATACTTTTTTAATTCACTGGGGATCCATCCTTGGAGTGACGCTATTATTGTAAAATTTCTCGAGCAATTGCACATTCCCCAAATTGTCTGGAACCCTTACAAATTCCAGGGCTACTATAGCAATATTTGCGGGATGTACTGCCTTTCATTTCTCTTGCATATAGCCCGCGGGACCGAATTTACAATTTTTTTAAAATTACTCGATTTGTGCGACACCGAACAGAATGATGAAATGGTATGCAACCACATAAAAAACCGGTTCCCGTTTGTACGCACTCGGTGTATTGTGTGAAGTTTTACGCGTATATACTGTATATATAATTGTGGGTTCATCAATTGTAAGAACACTGCGTAAAATTATAAAATATACCCAATAATATTAGTTTGTGTAACGTTTAAGGACAAAGCTTATGTTCTGTAGCTTATTTAAAAAATATAATGGATGCTAATTCTGTAAATAAATTAAGTTGGATATATATAATATATATACACGGTGAACCAAAAGTAGGTGGACAGTAGGTTGAATACGGTTTGTGTTATATTATATTATAACTATGGTGTTCATTATAACTATGGTGTTTGTGTTATATTATATTAAATATTATAACTAAATTTATTTAAATTTTATTTTGTATTATAGTATACAAAAAAATTAAATATGTATTCTCAAAATAAACGTTATCATTTACTGTCCACCTACATTTGGTTCACCCTATATATATATAATGTATAAAAAAATTGATACCAATGTCACTCCTATATATGTGAGAAACATTGAAAATGTGATGTATACAGTAAATGCTATTATGTATTAATTTGTAAAACATTCCTCATAGCTTTATCATTTAATAAAGTGCTGAAAATACAAGAATTATTCTTATCCCGAAACACAAGAAAAAAGAAAAACTCACATCACTTCTCCAACGACCTGGCATTCGCTGAATCTAGTGTCCAGTAAAACTTCAACCCCCTATGCTCAAATCCTCGTCGGCTATTTGAGTTTCTTCAAAGCTATTACGAAAAGATTCTCTAACACGTTTCAGCTCCGATCGCGCCATTTAAGAAAAAAGGCATGGATGTAGACAGAAAATTATTTTTCTGAAGAAAGTTCCCGGGTTCTGAATTATGAATATTTATTTTCCATTTCAGATATAACCAATATTCAATATCATCAAATATATACTCAGGGTACCCATTTATCTGCTAACCACTTTCTTTATTGTGCTGAAGGATGATCAGATGGGTTTACTGCGCGCCGCCAGCCATCACCGGGCCTCGACCCCTGCCCGATAGAATCGTTGTAAACAACACTTTTATTATTTTAAACGACAATAACCATCTATCTATAAAGTACAATACTCGTATAACTTACACAATACGTAACCAGCAGAATTCAGTAGATTTTGTTAATTGAATTTGTTCGAAAATTTTCTGTGGTCCATTGTCATAGGCTTGAGCTAGTATTTAATGAGCAGCTGTGGGGATATATATATATATATATATATATATATATATATATATATATATATATATATATATAATCGCTGTATCCTTTCTTTGAAATAATTATAAAAATTTCGTCTACTTATCATTCACTTGCAATTTGGTTATAAAATTTTCGCCACCAGTTGTAATAAGCATTTTAAAGCTCACGAGTTTTATAATTAATTACTAAAATAATATATGTACAGGGTGTCCGAGAATTATCTGTACAATTTTTGGTTGTTATTTGTTATTAAAAGTCAACCATAAAGTGTAGAAATTCCAGTGTTGTCCCATTTTACAGAGAATCTCATTAAGTTTTTTCTGATACCAAGTTTTGACAAGTTTTTTAGAAATTCCAGTGTGTCCGAACATTATCTGTACAATTTCATCTTTTAATAAAATTCTTGATAACACACGTAAAATTCTTAAACAAGATTATTTAGAATCTGTATTTTCAAAAGTTTCTTTTATTAAAGTAACGTTGTTACAAACATTCGATATGTGCACCATTAGTGATTCGCAAAACATCCAATCGATACTCCAAATGTTGCGATGTACGCTGCAGCATATCCACATCAATTCGCTCAATAGCAGCTGTGATTCTTGCTTTTAAATCATCAATGTCTGTCACCCGCGTACATTTTTAAAAAACTTGTCAAAACGTAGTATCGGAAAAAACCTAATGAGATTCTCTGTAAAATGGGACAACACTGGAATTTCTACACTTCATGGTTGACTTTTAATAACAGCCAAAAATTGTACAGATAATTCTCGGACACCCTGTACATATAATTATATATGAAAATAATTAAAAAATAAAATACTTTGTATTGTTCACCCGTACGCGAATCAGATATGCGTGTTTGTTCAAAATGCTTTGCTCGATAACCACATTTAGTAAGTATAACTTATAAAAATTAATTACAGACGCTTAGGTTTATTGACAATATACATTTTTTAGGCGAACTGATGCAAATATAATATCATAATAGGAGAGAGAGAGACGCTTAAACAGCCATGGTAGCGATCAAATAATGGTTAGGTTAATTAACAATATACATATTTTAGGTGAATTTGATGCAAATATAATATCATAATAGAGCTCTTAAACAGCCAGGGTACTCGGCCAAATAATAGTTCGGTTGATTGAATACAAGGTTAGGTTAATTGATTGCTCAGTTAGCTGAATTGCAAGCGTTTTACGAGGGATTAGGTTAAATCGTGATAATTTCTACTAAAAAAAAAGGAAATATGAATACAAATCTTAACTTTAACCGGTCACTACATATACACATATATATATATATATATATATATATATATATATATATATATATATATATATATATATATTGAGAGAGAGAGAGGAGAGAGAGGAGAGAGAGAGAGAGAGAGAGATGTAAAAAAAGCTTTGGTGAAAATACAGGTATATAATTTTTCCACTTATTTCGTACGTGTTTCTGTCCAATGTATCATTCTGTCCAACTTCACAAATGTTCGCCACATCCTGCGACGAAAGCAACCCCTCTGATCAGCTGCGTTGAAAAGTAACATCGTTGCTGCCGCACTATAGGACAATAGGATAAAATCACACTACCGTATATATATATATATATATATATATATATATATATATATATATATAAACATTTCACTTCGCGAATATAACTTACGTAATGTCGCCAACTTCGTATATGTCGGATGCCGAGAATATTTCTGCTTGACTAGATGTATTCATGACAAGTAGCAATGTGTGGTTATTCACTGGAAAATATCAGCTAATATGATGCTGAGCTGAGATTAGAGCTTTTTTATATGGGGGCTAATGACCCATTATGATTGACAAAGAGCTGAATCCGAAAGACCAATCACAAGTTCACAGACTTCCTGATTGGGTAGTGCGTGCTACCTTAAGGGCGTGTCTTTATTAATATCGGCTTAAACACTCCGCAGATTTTTTTAAATTAATAAGTTAACATTTAACATGCACACGTTTCCACCTTCGTGAAACTTCATATACTGTATGTATATATATATACCTATACATATATATATATATATATATATATACACACACATGCTTATATATATATATATATATATATATATATATATACAGGGTGTCCGAGAATTATCTGTACAATTTTTGGCTGTTATTAAAAGTCAACCATGAAGTGTAGAAATTCCAGTGTTGTCCCATTTTACAGAGAATCTCATTAAGTTTTTCTGATACCAAGTTTTGACAAGTTTTTTAGAAATTCCAGTGTGTCCGAACATTATCTGTACAATTTTATCTTTTAATAAAATTCTTGATAACACACGTAAAATTCTTAAACAAGATTATTTAGAATCTGTATTTTCAAAAGTTTCTTTTATTAAAGTAACGTTGTTACAAACATTCGATATGTGCACCATTAGTGATTCGCAAAACATCCAATCGATACTCCAAATGTTGCCATGTACGCTGCAGCATATCCACATCAATTCGCTCAATAGCAGCTGTGATTCTTGCTTTTAAATCATCAATGTCTGTCTCAATTCGCTCAATAGCAGCTGTGATTCTTGCTTTTAAATCACCAATGTCTGTCACCCGCGTACATTTCTAAAAAACTTGTCAAAACGTGGTATCAGAAAAAACTTAATGAGATTCTCTGTAAAATGGGACAACACTGGAATTTCTACACTTCATGGTTGACTTTTAATAGCCAAATATTGTACAGATAACTCTCGGACACCCGGTATATATATATATATATATATATATATATATATATATATATATATATATATATATATATATATATATATATATATAGTATATGTATATATACACACACATGCATATATATACACACACATGCATATATATATATATATATATTTACAGGGCGTCCCAAAAAAATGTATACACACTTTAACAGCTGATAGCTCAATTGATGTTTCTTTCTTTCCAAGTTAAACCCATTAGAATTAATAATGGCAGTCAGACTAAGCTTTGAACAAAGGAAATTCATTCTAAAATGCTACTGGAAGTGTGAAAACGCAGTTGAAGTGCAAAGACAGTTTAGGAGGGAGTTTCAAACAGATCCACCAACGCGACTTACCATCACTCAGAATTAGAGATAAGTTTGAAGCCGATGGAACTGTTCAGAATGTCCACAAGAAGCGTTCCGGAAGACCACGGACATCGACAAGCCCCACAAAGCAAGAAAGAGTACTGGAAACGTATCACCAAAGTCCAAGAAAATCTGTGCGGCAAGCGAGTCGTGAGGTAGGAATTTCAGAATTGTCTGTCCAACGCATTTTGAAGCGCTGTCAATGGAAAAGTTACATTCCAAGATTAGTCCATGCTATTAATGAAGATGATCCAGACCGAAGAGTGGAGTATTGCGAGTGGTACTTGGCACGATGTGGATGTGGATTGGACGAAGGGGTTTCGTAGAATACCCTCCGCGTTCACCAGACCTCACACCACTAGACTTTTTTTTATGGGATACTTAAAAGACAAAGTCTACGCTATAAAACCTGCAACAGTCGCTGAATTGAGAGCAGCCATTGAACGAGAATGCACACAAATACCAAACGAAATGTTTCGTGATGTTTGCGATTCCATTGCTTCGCGTTATCAGCAGTGCCTGGACCAGAACGGACGTCAGTTTGAAAACAGGCGTTGACAACACAATTAAATAATATCTGTAGATTCTATTACATTTTGAAAATGAAATGTATTTTAATAAACACTGCCTTTATAATTATTTAAAGTGTGTATACATTTTTTTGGGACGCCCTGTATATATACACACACACACACACACACAATATATATATATATATATATATATATATATATATATATATATAATTAATATTTTTATTAAAAGTGATTCTTGCATATATATATATATATTAATTAAAATAAATTTCTATCTCCATTTATATATATATATACTAATTAAAATAAATTTCTATCTCCATTTATATTTGTATTATTATTATACATAGCTGCGAATGAGAACTTTGTAAGAGTTGATATCTTACTAGTAACTGATTTATATAGTTCAACTACGCTGATTTCAAATAAGGTGCCTATTTTTTTTCTATCACGTAAGGTTTTTCTGCAAACTGGAAGGGAAAAAACAGCAACATATATAAATATTATTTATTTCAATTTGTATTAGGTACCTAATTCGCTTTGTTATACTAGTTACAAATGCAAACAACTTTAAAAAGAAAGAAGACTATTAATGTCAATTACATATTCATCTTTATTTGTTCTGAGTTTTCTTGTGAGCTCTGTGCTTTTCAGACTCGAATGTACGCACTGTTCCTTTTCTTTTATGTAAATATTCTGGAGTATCCCGTCCTACCTTCCCTGATATCTCTTCTACATTTCTTTGATGTCTTGGCGAAACCAGTCATTTCTAGGCAGAATAAATCAGCCTTTTAATCAACTAGTAGTTTTAAATAAAAATTTAATGAAAATTACTTTCATATGTAATATGAAATATTACAAAATTAATGTTATTTTCGGAATCAGCCGACATAAATTACTATATAAGTGATAAAATATTTCGGAACATAATTAAATTAAATCAATTTTTTTTATCTCTTTTAAAATTTGTTTTATTATTATTATTATCGGCAGAGAATTCTGCTTGGAATATAAAACTGAGAATAGAGTTAGGTAGAGAATTTTTTTATTCTATCGGACAGGTATTCCTGACCCCTTCTGGAGGAATGGTCTGTGAGTGATAAATTCGAAATAACAACAGGTGGCTGGTATTTGTACTTCTGAAACGTTAAACACAGACTGTGCATGGAACGAGGAACTCTTCTGGGAAATTACATCCACTATAGTTCGAATAAGTAATGATAAATGACAAATAGTGGATGTAATTTCCCAGAAGAGTTCCTTGTTTCATGCACGGTCTGTGTTTAACATATAAGTTTCTCAGGGGACCATTCTGAGTTTGTGTGTATATATATATATATATATATGGATTCAGGATGGATTCAGGACCTGAAAACAATGAAAAAGTTTATATAACATATGCCCGAAATCGCTTTGTTTCCGAGTTACAGCCTGTTTTGTGTTCCAGCAATTCTTTCCGCAAATTGTTTACAAACACTGTTTGCCTACAATGTTTGTGAGTGTGTACGAGACTTATTTCATGTATGGCCTTGCCGATTGTAATGTTTCGTATATTCGATGACATGTTTCAATATCGCTGAGTGTAGAGCCATCAGTCAGTCAGAGGTGCATCACTGCTCGAATTCGTAACTTCTTACCGTGAGTAAGTGCAGGCCAGTGAAAAAAAAAACGTAAAGGTTTTTCTGCTATTCAGTGATAGTGTGCATTTGAAGTGAGAATGAGGCTTATTCAAACAGAGAAATGGCAGACATGTATCTAATATACTCATGTATGGACTTGCCGAGTGTAATGCGGCCACAGTAAGACGTCTGTATTTTTCCGAATCGCCGTCTACCAGATAAGGCCTTTCAGAGAATGGACGAGCGTCTTGGTGATACAGGATCATTCAACAAGCGAGTTACAGATGGTGGTAGACCAATCAGCGCCAGAACTGCTGAGTTGGAGGAGTGGGTCCTGAATGGCGTGGAGAAACATCCTGGTGTCAGCACCCAAAGGATAGCAGCAGTAGAGGATGTAAGATACACAACTGTGTGAAGAATTTTACGGAACAACAGCTTTACCCATATCACATTCAGAGAGTACAAGGCTTTACTGAAGCTGATTTCCCACCACGAGAGGCTTTTTGTACTTGGTTCCTTCAACAGTGTGCTCGCGATCCTCTTTTCTATCCTCCGTGTTGTTTTCTGATGACGCTGCCTTCACAAGAAATGGCGCGATCAATTTTCATGACACTCATCACTGGGCCGAAGAGAATCCGCATGCCATCATCCAGTCAAGGCACCAACAACAATTTAGTATCAATGTATGGGCAGGACTTATTGCCGACAATTTAATCGGTCCTTTTGTTTTGGCTGGAAGATTAACAGGAGAATCCTATTCCAATTTTTTAAGGAATGATTTAACGATTTACTAGATGAAGTTCCTCTTGGTGTCGAACGTCGCATGTGGTTTATGCATGACGGCACTCCGTCTCATTTTAGTCGAGTAGCCAGAGACTATTTGGATGACCATTTCCCTGATAAATGGATAGGCCGTAGAGGACCCATTGCGTGGCCTGCTTGCTCCCCGGACCTGAATCCACTCGATTTCTACCTGTGGGGTCATCTGAAATCCATCGTTCACGTGACACTCATTGACAACGTTCAAATGCTTCGCCAACGTGTAGGAACAAGGACGCCAGAAAATCCGAGCAATACCTGGAATGTTTGAACGCGTCAGACAATCTATGACGAAGCGTGTTCAGGCGTGTATTCAAGCGCTAGGCGGTCATTTTGAGCACTTCCTTTAAAGGTAAGGCGGATACTTACTGGAACACAACGGGCTGTAACTTTGAAACAAAGCGATTTCGGGCATATGTTTATATTAACTTTTTTCATTGTTTTCAGGTCCTGAATCCATCCTGAAAGTGCGTCCCACATGTTATGAAACACCCTGTATATATATATATATATATATATATATATATATATACATTATAACTGCAAACACGCAGTATAATTAACGTAAAGAACGACGCTCTGTATAGGAGAATATTCCGCGCAAGATGAGAGCGAAAGAACGAAACAAATGAAAAAATGAGGTAACCACCCGGGATCTTCCGATTGCCGGTCAGATATGATAACCATTACACCACGGGCCTCACTCAATCAAATGTCGTAATTCCTCTACATGCGCGCAGAAACCAATGCCCCAAAGGGGCACCTCCCGCATGCCGTAACATTATATACATTATAACTGCAAACACGCAGTATAATTAACGTAAAGAACGACGCTTTGTATAGGAGAATATTCCGCGCAAGATGAGAGCGAAAGAACGAAACAAATGAAAAAATGAGGTAACCACCCGGGAATCGAACCCGAGATCTTCCGATTGCCGGTCAGATATGATAACCATTACACCACGGACCTCACTCAATCAAATGTCGTAATTCCTCTACATGCGCGCAGAAACCAATGCCCCAAAGGGGCACCTCCCGCATGCCGTAACATTATATACATTATAACTGCAAACACGCAGTATAATTAACGTAAAGAACGACGCTTTGTATAGAAGAATATTCCGCGCAAGATGAGAGCGAAAGAACGAAACAAATTAAAAAATGAGGTGATTGAGTGAGGCCCGTGGTGTAATGGTTATCATATCTGATCGGCAATCGGAAGATCCCGGGTTCTATTCCCGGGTGGTTACCTCATTTTTTCATTTGTTTCGTTCTTTCGCTCTCATCTTGCGCGGAATATTCTCCTATACAAAGCGTCGTTCTTTACGTATATATATATATATATATATATATATATTATATATATATATATATATATATATATCTTCCTTCGCCCAAACGAATTTTCAGAATCGCCTAGCGCTTTGTCAACGACTGTTTCCAGTTGCAAAACAATTGTGTGTAGTATTATTATACGAAATTTTTAAGTCTGTAATCGAGCTTAGGCAGGTAAATTTCGGGTTTATTAGCTCGTATTGAACCCAAAAGGTGCATCAAAATATCAGAATTAAATTGTATTATAAAAATATTAATGACCTCGTCCATATTTTTGGTACGCACGGTTTCTTATCGTAACGCTTCGTCTATCCATTTGTTCATACGACAGAAGCTCGGGTGAACATCTGGCAGGAAATTTTTGGTTCACTAATTCTGAACAACAGGGAGCTCATTTCGTCAGAAATAAATTTTGGGTATTAGGAGCACCCCTTAGATAATATCATGGATAAAGCTTATTTATCTTTCATATGCGAGGCGAATTTTCCCCGTCAGTAAGTCATCTTCTACTATTATTATTATTTTGATTTTATATTTATCTCCTATATATTTTGAATAAGCGCATGCTAAATAAATGATTCCATGTTAAATAACTCGACTAATAAACAGAATAACGTAGTTGTGTTTTATTATTCAAAGTATAATCTATACATATATATATATATATATATATATATATATATATATATATATATATATATATGTTAACTCCTCCGTCTATGGCCTTGGGCGGTTCGAAGTTGACGGGGGTTCTGGTTAGTTGGCAGCAACGAATTTGTTACTCTGGAGTATCTGGTACCGTATAGGGAATCGCAGAAGTTTCTCTTATACTACTCTCCGATTTCTTCTTGTAGTGGATCGGAGGATTCTGTGAAGCTCACTAAATTCTCTGAAGGTTCCCCGATTCTTCTTGTAACGTATCTGAAAATTGTTTTTCTCTATTTCTCTTACTGTAGTTTACTGCTAAAATGTTACAGAAAATGCTCAGCCTCTAAGTTAGATCAGACAATCAGAATGAAAACTTGAAAAATTATATGAGTTTATATACAGGGTGTCATAGAATTAACTATCTATTTCAATGAAATCGGACAAATTTTTTAAAAACACACTTTTATTTATGTTTATATGTTTAATGTGTTAAAAATGTATAAATTTCTAAATTTTTTTCATAATTTTATTTTCATAATTTTTTCATTATCTGGTCCAATGAAAGACCGTCTGAAGTCATAGAATGGCAAAGAGACTCTCCAAAAGTTAACGTGTGGCTTGGAATGATCAAATCCAAAATTTATGGCCCATTCTTCTTTGCGGAAGCAACTGTAACAGGTACCGTCTACCTTGATATGCTTCAGCAGTTTCTCGAACCACAGCTTCTTGATGATGGCATTCTTGATAATGTTGTGTTTCAACAAGATGGAGCACCATGTCATTATGCTCTAATTGTTCGAGAATACCTCAACAGACGCCTTCCGAATCGGTGGATTGGACGTGGAGGACCTCGACCTTGGCCTCCGCGTTCTCCGGATTTGACACCCCTGGATTTCTTTGCATGGGGTTTCATAAAAACAAAGGTTTATCGCCAAAAGATCAATGCTTCTTGTTGAAACACAACATTATCAAGAATGCCATCATCACGAAGCTGTGGTTCGAGAAACTGCTGAAGCATATCAAGGTAGACGGTACCTGTTACAGTTGCTTCCGCAAAGAAGAATGGGCCATAAATTTTGGATTTGGTCATTCCAAGCCACACGTTAACTTTTGGAGAGTCTCTTTGCCATTCTATGACTTCAGACGGTCTTTCATTGGACCAGATAATGAAAAAATTATGAAAATAAAATTATGAAAAAAATTTAGAAATTTATACATTTTTAACACATATTAAACATGATAAACATAAATAAAAGTGTGTTTTTAAAAAATTTGTCCGATTTCATTGAAATAGATAGTTAATTCTGGGACACCCTGTACACAAATTTTGGTGACATCATTATTATTTAATGTTGAATTGTTTTGTTTTATATTCTCAATATGCTGCATTATTTTGCAAAATATTTGAAGATAACGTAAATATTTTAGCTGCAGCAACATCTAGACAGATAAGCAAGATATTTGAAGATGAAGCCATATTTTAGTTTTAAACCGCATATTGATAGATCTGATGTTATCATGATCTGCCGAGTTAACTAAAAATGGAAATTGAAATATGCATTTTATTATGAATTACAATTAAACATGCATATGAGCAAAAATTAAATGCTTAAGATTTAAAATTAAACGTTAAGCAAGACATGACTTCATCTTTTACAACGAAGAGAGAATGTATACAGAAAATGAACATTGCAGAATTTAACAAGATTACATTATTAAGCTAAATCTAAAAAAATGATGAAGTAATTTAAAAAGAAATAATTCACCAATTATTCAGCAAAAATAAAATAGAAAGCAAATCAAAAAATTATCCAAAGTCGTGTCAGCGTTATGCAAATTTGGACTCTCTATGTCAAAATGAATATATGAATGAATATAAGAATATAGGAATATAGGAATTATTCATTGTTCATTTTTACATATACAGTAGATATATATTATATATATATATATATATATATATACACACACACACAAACTCAGAATGGTCCCCTGAGAAACTTATACGTTAAACACAGACCGTGTGTATATTAAACAGAGTTTGTGTATATTAAACGGACGTGTTATGTGCCTTGAAAAGTGGACGCTCAATGTTCCGGTTGAGGTTTAAGTTTTGTTTTTTGGCTAAAAATACAATAGTTACCCCTTTTTCTTTGATGTATTCAATCCAACGTGAATGCAACGAGTTTCTTGCGTATATTGAGGTTCTGGATGTAGTAGGTTAGGTGTAAGCTGTAAACCCTAGATCCTGTCCCAAAGCTGGATCCTATCTGCTTTGCAGATAGCTGGTGAGGGAAGCTATATTTTGGGGCCTCTTTGCGAGTAACCCGGTGCCCACGTTGGGCATTCCATCAGGAAAAAGAAAAAGCTATAGTATTTCTCACTTATCATTACTTATTCGAACTATAGTGGATGTAATTTCCCAGAAGAGTTCCTTGTTCCATGCAAGGTCTGTGTTTAACATATATATATATATATATATATATATATATATATATATATATATATATATATATATATATATATATATATATATATATATATATATATATATATGCACTAAAACAGGGTCTGTCAAAAAAAAACTAAGCCAATTTGAAATCTCTATAAAATGCACAATTTGATAGAGATTTCAAATATTTTTTTACGCTAAATAAATAAAAGGCTCATAAATAATCTGTGATAATTTTATAACTTTATTTTAAATATTTTAGGAGTTATGCGGTTATTTCTACAGATTGCGAAAATTTCAGTTTTTCTCTTTATGTAATATCTTCTTTTTTCTCTTTTTCAGAATTTGTTTAGATTTAAAATTTTTCGTGAATACCTCTAAATATGCCATTCTCACATGAAGATAAAATAATTATAAAGCATTATAGAGTTGAAAAAGGTTATAGTGCAAGGAAATTACTTTCTGAATTCGATTACAAAGGATGGACTAGATCAGGTTTAGATTACTTATTGAGAACTATCGATGAAACAGGAAGCATTGAAAGGAAGGTTGGTAGTGGGCGACCAAAATCAGTTAGAGTAGATGAAAATATTCAGAAAGTGGAGGAACGTATCCTTAGTCAAGAGGATCGACCTGGTAGCCACATGACACCTGCTCAAATATCAAAAGAACTAGAAATATCAGAATCAAGCGTAAGAAGGATTATTAAATCTGATCTGCAATTTAAACCATTTAAAAGAGTGCATGGACAAAGATTGTCAGAAGTAAACTGTCAGAAAAGAGTTGAGAAATCCAAACGTATTTTACGTATAATAACTGAAGATAAACTTTCCAAGACATTTTTTACGGATGAAAAACGTTTTACGGTAGAGCCACCAAGAAACTCGCAGAATAACCGGGTTTATTCTGATGTTGCGAAGAAAAATGAAATCCAAGATGAAAGACTGTACGCAACAAGGAATCACTTTTCTTCTAGCGTCATGGTTTCTGTTGGAGTGTCCAAGTTGGGAAAACTTCAATATTTTTTATTAAGCCAGGAGTGAAAATTAATGCTCAATATTATTCAAATACCCTGCTTGAGAAAATGCTTCCAGAAATGAGAAACTTGGCTAGTCAAGGTTACTTTATTTTTCAACAAGATGGTTGCAACATCACATACTGCCAAAACAACCATCAAATATTTGAAAAAGAATGTCCTGAATTTCTGGAACCGAATAATTGGCCACCTAACAGCCCTGACCTAAACCCTGTAGACTACGGAATATGGGAAAACTTGGCAGAGAGAGTGTATAGGAACAGAATAAGGGATGTCAATCATTTGCGTGAGTTGATTATCGCAAAATGGGCAGAGCTCCCCCAAGAGCAAATAAATCGAGCAATAGACGAATTCAGACCAAAATTTAAAAAAGTGATAGAAATGCAAGGGAATCATATTGAACAGTTCTTTTAATTTTATTAAACTAAAAATTATCTACAGTATATCGTCAAAAAACATTTTTTCATGTTAAGTAGGAGAATCTCACTTTTTAGTTAATTATTAATAAAATTAACAATTCTGAAGATATCGCCATAAAAATTTAAAGGATAATAGGTGATTACCAATACTTTATTGTGTAAAAAATTCAACTTAATTAGATAAATGGTTTTGTTTTAATAAAGGTTTGAATTTGGCTTAGTTTTTTTTGACAGACCTGTTATATATACACACACACACACACACACACACACATGTTTTATATATATATATATATATCTATATATATATATATATATTATATATATATATATATAATATACTGTTATATATATATATATATATATATATATATATATATATATATATAATATAATGAATAAAACCACGAAGGAAAGGAAACACAAAATGGTGCTCAAGCGCTTTCGTCTAATGACATCCTCAGGAACACTGAAGTACATAGAAGGTTACAGCCTATATATAGGTTAAAAAAAAAAATATATATATATATATATATATATATATATACACACACACATATATACATACATACATATACAATAAACGGAGAAATGAAATTAAAAAAAAAAAAAATTATTAAAAGATTGTGGGATGGGCATACAACTTTGTAAGGAAACACTATCGATTTTTAGCACAAGATCAAACTACCGATTTTTAGCACAAGATTAAATTAATTGTTTCCAACCAGTTATAAAAAAAAAAAAAAAAAAAAGAAATACAAATTTATACTGGAAATCTGCCCGGGTTTTATCACTCTACCCATCTTGTATATAAAAATAAAATGAAAATTAAAAGTTAATAAAGTAGCATACAAGTTTACCAAAGATTTAGCGTTCTACCCTTCTTATCTAAATCTGTTTTGAAGGAATTCAAAACAACAGGATCGAGTTGAAAAAGACCTTGCTTATGTTGAAGTTATTTGAAAGTTGGATAATGGCAGACTCAAGAATATTTCTACTAACAACGTTGCCAGAGTGAAATAAAACTGAAGCATTATGCTACTTTATTAACTTTTAATTTTCATTTTATTTGTATATACAAGATGGGTAGAGTGATAAAACCCGGGCAGATTTTCAGTATAAATTTGTATTTTATTTATTTTTTTTTTTTTTTTATAACATTGGTTGGAAACAATTAATTTAATCTTGTGCTAAAAATCGGTAGTTTGATCTTGTGCTAAAAATCGATAGTGTTTCCTTACAAAGTTGTATGCCCATCTCACAATCTTTTAATAATTTTTTTTTTTTTTTTTTAATTTCATTTCTCCGTTTATTGTATTGTATGTATGTATATATATTATATTATATAATAATATATATATATATTATAATATATATGTAAAAATAACCATAAATAATTCCCATATTCCTATATTATCTTATCCTTCATGTAATTCTTGTATTCATTTATATAGTCTCTGTATCCATTGTAAAAAAAAGTATCCATTTTAAAAATTCATGTGTTATATGGTTCATGTATTTATATAATTCTGTATATTCTTATATATTTAACTTTATAATGTATGCCTATACTCATATGTATGTACGTGTGTGTATTCATTTTTACATAGGACCAAAATCGCCCAACGCGAGTTTGGATAAAATTTTTGATTTGCTTTCTACTTTGCTAAATAATTGGTGACCTGTTGTTTTTTAAAATCTCATAATCATTTTTTTAGATTTCGCTTAATAAGGAATCCTGTTTAAGCTTTGCAATGTTCACATTTTGTATACACTCTCTTTCGTTATAAACAATGAGATCATGTCTTGCCTAAGCATTAAAATTGTACATCTTAAACCTTAAAATTTCACTCATATGCATATTTTAGTGTAAAGATGCATAGTCCGATTTCCACTTTTAGTTAACTTGGCAGATCATGATAACATCAGATCTGAAAAGTCGCGGTTTAAGATAAAAATATGGTTTCGTCTTCAAATATTTTGTTTACTCGTTCAAGCCTTACCACAGCTAAAAAATTTACTTATTTTTAAATATTGTGCAAAAATAATACAGCCTTCTTAGCATTTAATAATAATAATGTTAGCAGTTTTTGGGTATATAAACCCATTAAAATTATTCCATTATCATTCAGAAGCTAATTCAGAGGCTGAGCACTACCTGTACATTTTAACAGTAAAATTACAGTTGAAGCTAGTTTTATCTTATCCTTCGAGCCTTGCTCTCTTCAGAAAAACTTAGAAAACTTTCCGGATACGCTATAAGAAGAATCCGGAACCTTCAGCATTTAGATTGCAAATCTACCAGAGTCCTCCGAGCCACTATAGAAGAACTCGGAGAGTAACATAGAAGAAAACCACTTCAAGTCACACATCCGTTGCTTGCCTCCTAACCAGAACCCCCGTCGATCCGAACCCCCAGGGCCATAGACGGAGGGGTTAACAACTGGCGACCCTTTAACCAGGATCTTCACGACTCCAGGATTCTTCCAGTCTTCCAGACTCTGGAACCAGAACCAACACCCAGTTGACCGGCGTGTCACGACTTCTAGTTCGTCACATCCACCCTTGAACCGGTGCGTTACGACTCCAAGTTCTTCACGCCTACTTTTCATCTAGGAACAAGTGGCCAGCCAGACACGTCTTCAGGACACACCTCAAAGGATTTCGCCGTAGGAATCTTGTTAAGTACAAAACTTTTTAAAAAAATAATTTCTAAACATTTGAAAAGTCATTATTATTAACAATTAATATTTAGTATTGAGCCAGAATTAACAAAAAACACAGTGAACACTTCAGACACCAGTGATACTCTTTTTATTGAAAACAGTATTGTCACAGTTATTTTCAGTTATTTTTACTATTCTAGTTAGTATAGTATAATTTTATTTAATGTACCAAACATAGTATTACCATACCATCACGTACATTTGAGTGAAATTTTGTTTACATTTTTATTTTTGTTTGCAATCTTTTCAAATTTTCCCCGAGTTAGGCAAATTGTTGTGCATTATTTTTTTTAGATAGTGTAGTTAGGAAAACCCCTTAAGTGATCATTCCATGAATTAAGATCGGTCAAGCAGACCTAATTAGAACATTAATAAGTACCTTCACATATGAGCGATTCAGACGGTGCGCTTTCTGACATCGAAGAATTACCTACACCCATTTTTCCACCTACCCCGCGCCCTTCAAACATATTCCCAAACACACAAGTCAGTATGTCTCAGTCTCAAACCCCCGCCCCAGCATACATTAACTTAGGCAGATTAGTAAATCTTCCTCATACTGTTTTAATTTTTAAGGGGACCATAGATAATCGTTTTGTTGAACCGCGCGTAAGACCTTGGGTTGAGTCTTTAGAGCAACATTTCTTACGCGAGAATATTACCGATGATGATATAAAAATCAGAGAAGCAAAAAGATTTATTGACCCTAAAGAGGGAAATGCCCATGACACAGTCACTTACGTCCCATCAATTAGCGAAGCTATAACATGGGACGATTTTAAACAAAACTATTAGAATTTTTTAAAGAAATAACCCTTGCACAACCCTTAGCCACATTAGAAGCAGTCTTCCAAGCTAAATGGAAGAAAGAGGAACACGAGGATTTAAACAATTTTATTACACGTACACACAAACTTGTAGGAGAAGCCCTCCGGGCCGCAGAAAATGCATGTGGCATAACTTTTACTTCGAAACAAAGAAATCTAATAGTAGCCACAACCATTTACCAAAACCTACCCGGAGCCTAAAAAAAAGTTTCAGGAGTTTTTAAATGTTGACAAACCTGTCAGTGTAGCCATAAACAAAACACGGGAACATCACCCCGATTTAGCAAACCAAAACTACCGAAAGGGTAGAGAAACCCCGTACATTATATTCAGCAGCAGCCACAACACCAATACCAACAGCAACAACAACAACAATATAAACCAAGGCAAATACAGGGAACACCCCAGAAACAAGCCCCCCAAACCCAGAATACACGCCCTCCTCCACAGTGTTTTAACTGTGATAGTTTCGGGCATATGATAAGTCAATGTAATTACCCCTCGTATTGCTCCCACTGTCACGAACATGGTCATCGCCGTGGCGATCGCCAAAAGTGTGCTGATAAAGCCCCTGCAGGGTATAGACCCCACTTTCAGAAACCAAACCAACCACGTCCCAAAACGTATCCCAAAAGTCAACCAATCCCCAGAAACCAGTCCATTCCCAGCCTCAGTCGAACTACCAACCCAATAGATCACGACCACAGGGTCACCCACACTCTTACCCCATGTATAAACCCCAATACAACCAGCAAGGTCAACTAGTTCGGTACGTAGAAGTACCCGGGGAGGAATCATTTTCCCCAGAGAACAGTTTTCAAGAACACCCTCCAGCGTATGATATTCCCGTAGAATATGATCCAGGTCCTCCCATAGAAGACCATGTGAGCCCTTTTTTAGACCCTACATTGGAGGCAGCAGTTCAACCTCCTCCCTCCTAAATTACAGTAGTAAGCCCAGATACGCACACAAACTCCCCATCAGGATAATAGGTGCGGACCTCTTAGATTTAATAATAAATTGTAGTACGGATAACCAAGATTTAACTGCTCTCCTAGATACAGGAGCACACGCGACGTTAATTAAGAAACAATGCGTAGATGAATTACTAGAGAGTACAAATTATAAATATGAACTTAAGGCACCATCCTGCCAACTTAGAGGAGTTACGGGCACACCCATACCCACATACGGAGAAATTGAGTTATATTTAGAAATTGGAAACGCGGTATACCCCGCGAAATGTTGTATAGTGGACACAGTCGCCACCTTTCAGACAGACATCCTACTAGGGATGGATTTTTTTAACCGGAATCAATGGGAGATTTACCCAGCCGGAAAGTTAGTAAAGTGTCGAAATAGGACACACCATCTCCGCGAGGATGACAGACAACTTAATGCTAATAGACTTAGCTCAGTTCAGATTTCCGAAAGAAATAGGAAACCCCCTCTACTTGATAGCAGATCAAGTCGGCCGGTTGCATCCAGAGGGACAACCGCTCCAGAAATCAGACCCCAGGGTAATCAGTTCCAGTTGTTGAATCCAGTTGGATCAACCCAGGCAGTTTCCAGACAGTCAGTTTCCAGACAGTCAGTTTCCAGTCAGTCAGTTTCCAGTCAGTCAGTTTCCAGTCAGCCAGTTTCCAGTCAGCCAGTTTCCAGTCAGTCAGTTTCCAGTCAGCCAGCTTCCAGTCAGCCAGTTTCCAGTCAGTCAGTTTCCAGTCAGCCAGCTTCCAGTCAGCCAGTTTCCAGTCAGTCAGTTTCCAGTCAGCCAGCTTCAGTTCAGCCAATAAGGCAAATTTTAGTCGCCGAACCAGAATCAGATTCACAATTTTTCATATGCCCTACCGAGCATATAACAGTAGCACCTTATGAGAAGATTTGTTTCCTAGCAAAAGTAGTTAACAGTCAAGGAAAATTATTAGAGTCAGAGCGTACTCTGATTACAGAGAAAAGTAATTTCAAAAGAGATGTTCTTATTGCCCAAGTCCTTAGTCAGAGTCAGAATTCAGCTATCCCTGTTGTTTGTTTAAACAAAGGAGAAAGTCCTATAGAATTAACTTCAAATCAGAAAATAGGAACTGTTTCCACAGTAGAAGTAGATTCAGATTTCCCCATCAGTATGATAAATCGTGTTTCCAGTTCCTTAGAATTAAAGCCTTCAATATTAAAAGAAGAATATAAGAAATGTCTGAAGCACTCCCTTCAGGAGTCACCAGCTTTACAGGATCCCAAACTAATGGAATCACTTCTCGATTTCCTGATAAGAAATAAAGATGTGATTGCCCTAACCGGAGATCCTCTGGGCCGAACTAATTTGGTCCCTTTTGAAATCAAGTTGGAACCCAATTCCAAACCCATTTTCATTCCTCCCTATCGGGTTCCACATTCTCAGTTAGTCACTATTGAGGAACACATCAAGGACATGTTGGAGCAGGATGTCATTCAGCCTTCAGCTAGTCCCTGGTCCGCTCCTATGATTCTCGTCCAAAAAGGACGGAACATCTCGCCCTTGTATAGATTTTAGACGCCTGAATAACATTACCATCCCAGACCGTTTCCCGATTCCAAACATGCAGGAAACAATTCTGAACGTAGGGAAAGCGAACTTTTTTTCATCCCTCGATTTAGCATCAGGTTATTGGCAAATGGAGGTCAGTCCCGAATCTCGGGCATTGACTGCTTTCTCCACTAACCGAGGCCATTACGAATTCCAGGTTTTACCTTTCGGAGTCCGAAATGGGCCTGCTAATTTCTCTAGGTTGATGAATATAGTCCTTTCCGACCTATTAGGTGTCGAAGCTCTCGTGTATCTTGACGATATTATCGTCTATAGTTCGGACATAAAAACACACTTTCAACGCCTTCATAATGTGCTATCACACTTGAGAAAAGCACACCTTAAACTGAAGCTTGCAAAGTGCAATTTTTTACAAGAATCCCTGGTATACCTAGGATTCCTACTCTCGTCCACAGGAATTAAACCTGATCCAGCCAAACTCGAAGCCCTGGAAAGGTACCCTGTACCCAAGACCATCGACGACGCCCGTGCATTTATTGGTTTTGTCGGATTCTATCGGAACTTTATCCCCCAATTTTCGAATATTGCTAAACCCATTACTAATTTGTTCCAGAAAAATTCGAAATTTAACTGGGAATCCGATCACCAACATGCCTTTGAAACTTTAATTAATAAACTAACCTGTCATCCCATTTTACAATATCCTGATTACACAAGACCCTTCATCATAGCCACAGATGCTTCCTCCTATGGACTAGGAGCCGTCCTGTTACAGGACGTAGACGGTGTGGAATTACCCATTGCTTATGCCAGTCAACTTCTCTCTGCACCTCAACGGAATTATTCCACTACGGACCGAGAGGCCCTAGCGGTATATTGGGCTTTGAAAAAATTCCGAAATATCGTCTATGGCTACGATGTAACCATCAAGACTGATCATAAGCCACTCACGTACCTCTTCAAGGACAAGCTACTTGAAGGACGATTGAGTAGATGGGCTCTGTTGATTCAGGATTTTGCAGCGAAAATCGTATACAAACCGGGAAAACTGCAAGTTATTCCAGACGGATTGTCGAGACTCAAGCCCGAGTGAATAAAATAGGACTTCTTCCGGTGTTCGACTACGAGTGTCTGCAATACTCCCAACAACAGGACCAACACACCCAAAACCTTCGGGCGCGCCTGGAACAAAAGGAACCATCGAAGGTAAAAGAACAGTACAACCTCAAAGATGGGCTCGTACATTTCAGGAACGAAGATGGAAACGACCTCGTGGAGATACCAAAGGATCTCGTTGATATAGCCATTGGACTTTGTCACGACTCACCTTTTATGGACACATGTTAGAACAAACTATTAGGTCATTACACGAAAACAATCGCTCCACTCCCTTTCGGACAGATTCACATACCTTGAATCCATGTTAGCTCAATACAAAGAACACAAAAGATATAGAATTAATAGAATAATGAACTACAAGTAACCCTAATCGACAAATACTTACAACGAATAACTACGATTCATTCCAAGGTTTTGCGTGCAACCCAGCTAGCCCATGGAAAAATCACTCTTTCCACCCTAATACCATGGGAAATACTCCAGTCCTTGATTCACACCGCCCAGTCACAATTAAAATTATCACCCATATTCCCACTCAACCACACTAATTACCCTCAATTTCTAGAATACACCTGGACTGTACATGGACCACGCCCCTACACATACCTCATAATTATACCATTTTTCGATTTCCTCACTTATGACGTATATAATTTCACCCTTTCCCAACACCCTACCAAAATAACTCTAATGTCTATCGATTGTATTTACCCGCCGTACCACCTTACCTTTTCCTCACCAAAGATCTATCAGCTTATTCTATGATGTCAGATAGCGACGTCCGGCATTGTCGATTCCCGCAACCAAATAAACAACTCATCTGCCCTCCACTCAAACCAGTTATTCTTCCCACTACTAGGTCTTGCTTTATCGATTTAATTCGTGACCGGCATGCCCCCGTATGTTCATTTAAAAAATTTATTCCCCTAAAACCATCCAACTACGAATTGGACCAGACATCTGGGTTTCCTTCGCGAACAGGACTGCCGCTACCCTCGAGTGTCCATCGAATTATTCCTCATTACAATCCCTATGTTATTCGGCTACCAATTGGTTGCTCCTTGCGTTCAAAAGCCCTCCAAATATACAACCCGTATAAGGTTACCCTTAATAACTCATACCCATTTCCGTCGCAATTAAATTTAAACCCGTCATAGAGATCTTAAATCTCTCCATAAAACCTGTAACCATCCTACCCGAACTACATGCCCCTGAATGGAATGATCAATTGAGCCGGTTTAAAATTTCTGATGATAACCAAAATAATCTCTTACAAATACTACAACCGGTAACCATTTTCTCAACATCTGCCGTTAGTATCATTATTGTGCTATTATCCTCGGTATATTTGTGGTGAAAAGATCATTCTGGGAACAAAGAAAACCAAGTGACACGGAACATGAAACTATTTATGCACGACCAAGAGTGCGTACCCAGACCACGTGAACTAGACTTAACCACCCGACTTATGTTGTATATATAAATCTGTATTATAAAACCAATAGTTATCATCTAGTTAGCATTAGTTAGGCTGTTACGTTATTATATTAATATCATTCTAGAGGAAAGAGCCCTGTAAAAATGAACCATAAATAATTCCCATATTCCTATATTATCTTATCCTTCATGTAATTCTTGTATTCATTTATATAGTCTCTGTATCCATTGTAAGAAAAAGTATCCATTTTAAAAATTCATGTGTTATATGGTTCATGTATTTATATAATTCTGTATATTCTTATATATTTAACTTTATATAATGCCTATACTCATATGTATGTACGTGTGTGTATTTATTTTTACATAAGGACCAAAATCGCCCAACGCGAGTTTGGATAAAATTTTTGATTTGCTTTCTACTTTGCTAAATAATTGGTGATCTGTTGTTTTTTAAAATCTCATAATCATTTTTTTAGATTTCGCTTAATAAGGAATCCTGTTTAAGCTTTGCAATGTTCACATTTTGTATACACTCTCTTTCGTTATAAACAATGAGATCATGTCTTGCCTAAGCATTAAAATTGTACATCTTAAACCTTAAAATTTCACTCATATGCATATTTTAGTGTAAAGATGCATAGTCCGATTTCCACTTTTAGTTAACTTGGCAGATCATGATAACATCAGATCTGAAAAGTCGCGGTTTAAGATAAAAATATGGTTTCGTCTTCAAATATTTTGTTTACTCGTTCAAGCCTTACCACAGCTAAAAAATTTACTTATTTTTAAATATTGTGCAAAAATAATACAGCCTTCTTAGCATTTAATAATAATAATGTTAGCAGTTTTTGGGTATATAAACCCATTAAAATTATTCCATTATCATTCAGAAGCTAATTCAGAGGCTGAGCACTACCTGTACATTTTAACAGTAAAATTACAGTTGAAGCTAGTTTTTACCTTATCCTTCGAGCCTTGCTCTCTTCAGAAAAACTTAGAAAACTTTCCGGATACGCTATAAGAAGAATCCGGAACCTTCAGCATTTAGATTGCAAATCTACCAGAGTCCTCCGAGCCACTATAGAAGAACTCGGAGAGTAACATAGAAGAAAACCACTTCAAGTCACACATCCGTTGCTTGCCTCCTAACCAGAACCCCCGTCGATCCGAACCACCCCATGGCCATAGACGGAGGGGTTAACATATATATTTTTTTATTTTTTTTTTTGTAACCTATATATAGGCTGTAACCTTCTACGTACTTCAGTGTTCCTGAGGATGTCATTAGACGAAAGCGCTTGAGCACCATTTTGTGTTTCCTTTCCTTCGTGGTCTTATTCATCATAAATATTTTTCACGTGTTACTTTCGTGAAATAATTTTCATATATATATATATATATATATATATATACCCTGCGTTTGGGGAGAGGAAGTTGGGGTGCTATGGCATCCTGCCCCTCTGATCCAATTTCCTCTAACCAAACGCGGGGATACTACTGAGCGAGTAGTGTAGCCGCGTTTAGGGAGACAGTGAAGGACTTCAGCCTATGATGCACTCTCCCATTTTGCCGGTCGGACTACTACAATGACTGAGCCGCATTTTGGCGGTCGTAGTGTGACCGCAAAATGGGAGAGTATATATTTATCAGGGTGAGTCAAAAGTCTCCATACATAGGCAAAATGGTCATAATAAATAAATGATTATTTATTTTTTAGTTTTTTGCAGGTGATGTGCTGAGATGCCTTTGTCCCAAGAAGGGCGTATAGAGATCATTCTTCTGGCAGGATCAGGAGGCTGTCGCAAGGTTGTCGAGGATTTTAACAGGAGACATGGCCCCGGCACGCACATCACACACGACACCGTTGCCAAACTCATTGAGAAGTTCAAGAAGACTGGAAGTGTTGCAGACCAACCGAGAAGTGGCCGTCCACGAACAGCCACCGATGAAGGCACAACGACCATGGTGCTGGCAGCGTTCGCAAAGAGTCCCCAGAAAAGCACTCGACGGATGTCTGCAGGATGCGGTGTCAGCCAAAGGAGTATCGTCCGCATTATGAAAGAGCACAGATGGCATCCATACGAAATGGAAATGTTGCAGTATCTTAGCGAAGACGACCCGGACAGGCGGCTGGAATTCTGTGAATGGGCAAGAACAAAAGTGGACGAAGACACGGAGTTCTTGGCTGGCATCTTGTTTTCAGATGAAGCCAACTTTTATGTTCATGGAGAGGTTAATCGTCAAAACGTACGTTACTGGAGTAATGACAACCCGCACTGGATGAGTCCCTCAAAGACGAAAGGCGCTGGAAAAGTGATGGTGTGGTGCGGGATATGGGGCAACACAATTGTTGGCCCTTTTTTCATTGACACCAATGGCTGGATCAGCAGTTTCCGGGTCACTGGATTGGCCGCCGTGGTCCCGTGGAGTGGCCTCCGAGGTCCCCAGACCTCACCCCCCTTGATTTTTACTCGTGGGGGCACTTGAAGGCCATGGTGTACCAGGTGAAAATACAAAACACGGACCACCTAAAGGAACGCATTCGTGATGCGTGTGCACGCATAACACCAGACGTGTTAACGCGCGTTTGCCATGACTGGGAGGAACGCATCCGTATGTGCATTCAGTGTAATGGTGCCAACATAGAGCATATTTTGTGACTTATAAGTGATTGCATAATAAAGTGACCATTTTGCCTATGTATGGAGACTTTCGACTCACCCACGTCGGGCTAAAATCATGAAAAAGGAAAAAAACTATGGTATTTGTCATTTATCATTACTTATTCGGACTATAGTGGATTTAATTTTCCCAGAAGAGTTCCTTGTGCCATGCACGGTCTGTGTTTAACATATATATATATATATATAGCGGATCGACAAGAAATAGACCAACAAATCGACAGACATACTTTCTTTCCACGCTACCATAAAACAGTTTGGAACACACGTGGGCAAACAAACAATGGAAAGTCTGTTCCTTCCCAAGGCGCGAAAGTAAGTTTTTATCAACCCAAGGACGCGCTTACAAGGCATCTTAATAATTGGCGTGAAGTTCTACGTCACAGGAATTGCGTATAAAAGAGAGCACCCACGCTCACTCACTCTCACTCCGGCGTTTCCATTCCGTTTGACTACTCTGTACGTTGTCATCCCTCATCAGTTGTAACCGGCTCAAGACCAAGGCTCACTTCAACACCACATTCAAGAAACGAAGCATCATTGGAAGTGACCCACCAATACTGCCGCAGCAAACCCCAACGGCATCAGGAATTCCCCTTGGTCTCTTCATTACCGCATAAACCGGTTATCAAGCATCTTCGAGAGCACCGGCAAAGTTTGCAACACCACGAGAAGCATCCGCAAGGGACACATTGCGTGACTCGACGGCGAAAGCTACAAGCCCAAATCACTCCACATCTGGTCAGCTTTTACCGCTTTACGAAGAACGATCGTCTACGAGACTCCATTAGGCCCATCATACCGTGACCTACGGAACAAACTTCCAAGAGACAACCACAACCGGGCCTACATCTCCTTCGCAAAAAGGCCTAATTCGTCTACGAGACTCCATTAGGCCCATCATACCTTGACCTACGGAACGAACTTCAAAGAGACAACCACAACCGGGCCTACATCTCCATCGCAAAAAGGCCTAATCCACGACCTGACCAACGCGCGAGCGACCAGTTTCCAGAGGACGATCAACGACACTCACGGTATTCCTTTTCAACACTCCTTCCACGGAGTCACATCGTCCGGGTAAGCTAAGTAATTCAAGTGTCATTTTATACCGTTATTTCCGCGTATCATCCGTTATTCTGTTCAATTCATATATTTATGTGTTAACTAAATATTCTCTTGACGTAATCACTTAACATCACATAATGTTCTTGTATATAAATGATATTTGTGCAAGCATTTCAATCCATTATTATTAGGCCGCATCAATTATTCCTTGTGCATCCATCCAATCATTTAGCCTACTTAATCAGTGTCATGTTTTCCATTCAATGTACCAAACGCACGTGCATTCTTTATAGCATTTATTAGGCCCATTCAATGTTCTATGTTGCATGCCATTACATACCATCGATGAGTACTGTACATTACGTATTACCTCAATTAAGCTATTAACATTTCATTTTATTACCTAGGTCTATGCCATAAGCATAACATAAACTACCAATTAATTACTGTCAATTCTTTGTTATATACCGAGGCTTATTAATAGGCCTCTTTCACAGTTCATTTATGCATAATCTGTAGCTTCCTTAATCGGTGTATTACATAACCTATTTGTTATATTATTACGTGCATGCATTATTTTTGTATTCACCATCTCATATTTCAGGTTGTGTCCCATTTTGTATAACATTAAGCCTCACATAAACGAGCGCATTTCAAAGGTCATTATCGAATTGTTAAGCTTTCTAGTCAGTCTTACCATTGTATTTTCACTGTGAAAATTAATATAAATATTTTCTTAATTAAACTACACAAAACATAAGGTGTCTTTTATAACCTTAACATTAATTTGCTTGGGCGTAAATCAAGCTGGTGACCCTCGCTGCCATTTCGGTCACTTCCAATAGTATGGTGGATCTAATCAAATAACCATTCATTCCAATCGGTGATACTGTATAACAATATAAATTATTAACCCAGCCTTTCATTAATAAGCAATCAGTCGTTGCATACAATTAAATCATTATCACCTTAAACGGCTAAAACTAGGTCCACTATATATATATATATATATATATATATATATATATATCGGGTGGTCCGAAAAAAATGACGCATTTTTTAAAAATTAATATCTCAGTAACCCCCTTCCTTATCATGACAATTTTTATACGCAAGATACTTTCAAACTTCTTTTTTTGAATGCAAGAAACGGAATTCTGATATCTTTTATAGTTTTCTCGCAATTAACAAAAGTAACAACATGGGTCAAAAAAACGAATATCATGAGAAAGGAAAAATTTAATCAGAAATTTAACTAATTAATTTACAGTAAATGATCGATTGGACCACCACTCTGTTGACACACTAATCTAAGTCTTTTCTTCCACACAAAAATAATACTTCTTACTTCATTAATGCCAATTTCTTGCCAAGATTCAAGTATTTTACTTTTTAATTCTGATTCGGTGAATTTTTCTCGTCGACCTCGGTAAACCTTCTCTTTTAGTAACTCCCAAATTGAGTAGTCCATAGGATTACAATCTGGGCTTTGTGGTGGCCACTCATTTTTCGTTATTAATTTTGGTGTATTGCTAATCAGAAACGACTGTGTGGCGTAGCTTGTATGCGACGGTGCTCCATCTTGTTGAAATATGAAATCATTTTCTTGATACAGGCGACGACAATCCGGCAACAATTTTGTTCTTAAAAGTTCAATGTAATTTGCAGAATTCACCTTTGTCTTTTCAGTTTCAATAAAATGAACATCTGTCTTGCCATTCCAAGAGACCCCTGCAGATATCATAACCTTTTTGGAGAATCTTGACGTTTCATGATACAATCTCTTTATTGAAATGTCACACTTTTTACCACGCCCGTAGACAACATCATTTTGACGGTTTCGCGGAATTTCTAGAGTGAAATCTTTTTCATCCGTGAAGACTATCTTTTTAATATCAACGACAGAGAAATTATCAAGTAACTTTCTGCACCTTGTTTTTCTTTTATCCTTAACAGTATCACTTTTTCTAGAAGATACTATTCTTTTGAAGGCTTTTAGTTTTTGTGCTTTAATTATTCGGTGTACAGAAGTCTTTCCAATATTCAAATGTTTAGTAATTGTTCTTTGTGACAAATGACTTCCTGGTTTATCTTCTTGAGAGCAGATTTTATCGTTGATGTAATCCACATTTTCTGGAACCGAAGCTGTTTTAGGTCTACCGCTTCCTGGTTTTCTGGCAGTACTTCCCGATTCGCGAATCTTCTTTAAGAGTCTTTCCACTGCACGCCTTTTCCACTTTTTGCCGGGAAACTCTTGCAATAACCTTCCAGTCTTCCATCCTTTTTCACAGTAACAATTTTTAATGAGAATACGATCTTCCTCTGACAACATCATTAAGGGTACTGACGAATTGTTAAAAAATAAAAATATCCACAATTTGACTTGTTCATTCCTGTAGAGTTTTGTAATAACTTGCAAAAATATCGCATGATATCGTATAAAAATGATATCGTATAAAAAACGGATATTATATTGCGATTTTTGTTTTTTTGACCCATGTTGTTACTTTTGTTAATTGCGAGAAAACTATAAAAGATATCAGAATTCCGTTTCTTGCATTCAAAAAAAGAAGTTTGAAAGTATCTTGCATATAAAAATTGTCATGATAAGGAAGGGGGTTACTGAGATATTAATTTTTTAAAAATGCGTCATTTTTTTCGGACCACCCGATATATATATATATATATATATATACAGTATATGTACATATATTGTATCAGCATTTATGTGTAGATGTGTATAATAAGTATGGCATACTATCATAAGTAAAATTTAAAAATTTTGGCCAGATTAAAAATAAATAAGTATTCAGCATGAAAATTAATAAGAATTTACAGATCTCAATTGACTTTCCCATTTGAAACTGCACAAATATCATCGTTAATATATATATATATATAATATATATATATATATATATAATTATTAGTGATGTAGCGGATGTCATTTTTTTCACATCCGCGGATGCGGATGCGGATGAGGATGTTTGATTTCAACATCCGCGGATGCGGATGCGGATGTCTACATTTTCGTTATTTTTTAGGATATATTCGAGATTTGTTGTGTTTAACGTATATAATAAGTTATTATATAGAGAGAGCTGTAGCTATATGTAGTATAATTGATTAATTGTACAATAATTGCTGTACTTTTCTCTGAACATATAAAATAATATCAAGCATCTAACTAATATAGAAATGAATTAGTGAATTCGTCTGCAAATAAATTCGTTATATTTTGTTGAGTTTCAGCCACAATTAGAAACCATAATTGTGTTACCAGGATGCGGGACGTGAACCCAACTCAAATGCACCCCACCGACCTCTTTCCCCAACCTCCTCCACCCTTATAGAAAGAGATCTTTAATTAGCTTGATAACTATTTATATTAAGTTTAAAGTTTTATTAGGCATATTTATAAATGAGTAATTAAAATAAAGTAAACTAAGATGTTCATCGTTTAATGTTCAAACTTAATTATAGGAAGGTTATGCTTAAGGAACATTAATTTTTCTGCCTTTTCTGCTGCCAGTCTGTTTCTCTTTTCATCATATATTAATCCAGCACTGCTAAATAATCTCTCGCTTGGTACGTTTGTTGGAGGACAGGCTAAATGTTTCCTTGCAAGTTTACTCAAGTATGGATAGATATTCTGCGTATTTTTTCCACCAACTAATAGGATTGTCACATGCAGCCAGGCGTTTTTCTTGGTGATAGCTCTCGATCATTTTTACTACATCTTTTGACATCGCGTAGGTCTCGTCATTGCTGCTTGACTCAAGAAACTGAGAGACAGATTCTGTGATAGATTTGCTTGTTGAAGGTGTTGGTTCTGTCACTGAAACTTTTATTCTTTTGGTGGGTGGCGAAGCGACAGATTCAAGAGATTGAAGCTCTTCAACTGCTTTGCCAAGTGATGATTTAACTCGTTCTAATGTACTAGGTGAAAATAACTTAGCTTTGTAACGTGGATCTAAGTAGGTTGCAAGAGAGTAACTTCATACAAGAACAGCCTCTCGTCTTGTCGCTTGCATCACTTTTGCGCACAATGAACTAGTTCTATTAATATAGCAGAATTTGATAATTTCCGCTTATTAATGACATTTTATCTCAACGGTCCACATCCGCACGACATCCGCAGTCCAAAGTGCGGATGCGGGTGCGGATGCGGATGCGAGAAAATGTGCGGATGTTCCGCGGATGCGGATGCGGATGTGACCTACATCACTAATATATATATATATATATATATATATATATATATATATACCCTTAATAAAAACTAGCCCTAATATAAATTCTATTTTGTTTAAAAATTATATTAATGTTTTTTGTGTTCTAGTCTAAAGATAAATTTGTATATTGCCGATGGTTGTGGTTTTGGGGGATTGCGAGGTAGTCTAAGGATGTATTTTGAGGGTCGTGCTGTAGTTATTCTAAGGAATGTGTATATATTTTGCTATTGGGATAGAACAATTGAGGGGTCGCGTCTTAAGGTACCTAAGCGCCACCACAGGTGAAAACGTGTTTTTCATGGATATCACCATTTTCACCCTTCCTCTATCGCGTGGTTTGGGTTATAATGACCTTACGACACTAGAAGTATGGTTGAAAATCTTATGAAGCGAACTACTTTTTTCACCTCTATCGCCAGCCAAAAGTTCACCCAAAGTTCGGTATAATAAGAAAATCAAAAAATTAAAAAAAAATATATATATAAAATATAAAATATGAAAATCTATTCCAAAAACTCATCAACATCTTCATTAGCATACTTAGAACTCTAATTTAGCCAAAAATTAACCTTCTAGCTCAATTAATAACAGAGATACTATTGCGAGAATATTGCTGAACTTTGGAGGCGATTTTTGGCGAATTTTAATTTTGGCGCTTAGGTACCTTAAGACGCGGGACCCCTCAATTCTTCTTTATATGCATCTGTTTATATAAGAAGTGTGTGTGTGTGTGTGTGTGTGCTTTTAACTCACTAATTTTTTCTTTTTTCTTTGTGGGGCGAGCATCTATTCCATATATCTGGCTGATTAAGACTTCTAAGCTAACTGCTGAGGTCAAGAGCGTCAGTATCTGAGATATGCCTACGAAAACATCTCTCCTCTCTCCTCTCCTCTCTCCTCTCTCTTTCTTAGGCTACCTTCCTAGGTTAGGAACCCCTTTTGGGGGGAGGTCATTCTCCCGGACCAACCCCCTCTCCCCCCTTCATGCAGCTTGGGGGCTAAACACCCTCCCCTTGCTTGCATACCTCGTCCCCCATGGGTTCCAACCCCCACCCCCATGGGCGCCAACCCCCTCCCCCCATGGGGGGGATTTCCACTCTCCCATTTTGTGGTCATACTACTTCAACTCTGAAGGAAAATAGCTTGGTTGTCAGGGGGCCAAGACTATCACTAACATAACTAGTATCAAAATTGAAGTCTCCAAAAGGAGACTCGACGCCTGGCTTAGGATGGTACCGGATGAGCTGGGTATGCCTGCCTATGTGCTATGAAGATCGCGAGAGCAACTGGCTCCTTCACCAGGCCAGGCCCAGAGGTGGGGTCACCAGCTTGACTTTCGTACGAAGACAGACCGATGCACAGAACTACTACGCGTAACGGTAATTTTGCGTATAGTATATCAGGGAAGGAGTTGGCAAACGTAGATCAGGAAAAAAATTTAGGAGTTATAGTCACTGGTGATTTAAAAGTGGCGAAACAAAGTACGGCAACGGTAAATAAGGCGAACAAAGTGCTAGGTTTTATAGCTAGGAATTTTGAGTACAAATCGCGCGATATTATTGTTCCTCTTTATAAATAAAATCATTAGTTAGACCCCATTTGGAGTACGCGATCCAATTTTGGAATCCATATATGCGCAAGGATCTAGACAAAATCGAGCGAGTACAAAGACGAGCAACTAAAATGATTCCGTCGCTTAGGTCGAAGTCGTACGAAGATAGGCTTAAGGAGTTAAAATTGACTACACTCGAGACTTGAGGCTGATGGGTGATCTAATCCAGGTTTTTAAAATTACGAATGAGTTCGATAACGTAAATAGAGAGAGCTTTTGGGAAATAGCACAATATACAGTAGTAGAACAAGAAATAACGGGTGTAAGCTGACTAGTAGAAGGTTTGAGACAGCAGTTGCCAAAAATGTTTTTACGCATAGACTACATAGTAAATAGCTGGAATAGTTTGCCGGTAGAAGTAATTAGTAGCACGTCTATAAATATGTTTAAAAATCGATTAGACGCATATGTTGATAGATTGGGTATAGTTTAAGGTAGCAAAATTAAGGTTTTTGCGGTTCGGAACCCACGTAAAATTGTAGGTCCCCTCCGCCACCACAGAGGGCATGCGCAATACACAATTACAAACGCGGTTAGGTAGACCAACCATGAGTGGATCTTAGGGTCTTTGTTGGTCTGAAACATATAACATTACCAGATATATATATATATATATATATATATACATACTGTATATATATATATAATGAAAAGAACCACGAAAGAAAGGAAACACAGAAAGGTGCTCAAGCGCTTTCGTCTAATGACATCCTCAGGATTAGACGTCATTAGACGAAAGCGCTTGAGCACCATTCTGAATTTCCTTTCCTTCGTGGTTCTTTTCATCATAAATATTTTTCACGTGTTACTTTCGTGAAATAATTTTCATATATATATACACACACACACACACACACGAGTATATAAAATAATGAAAATATTTGTGATTTCACTTTTTTGTGAAGTAAATCCATTCTACATTTTAACCTGAAAGGATTCTATTCTGGATATTATTATTTAAAGAAAAAAAAAAAAAAAAAATGGAAGAAAATTTTTATTTTGTTCGTTTTCCTTCGAAAACTTTTATAAATATTTTTCAGAACGATTTTATTTTCTTAAAACTTGTTTTTAATCCAGCTTTTGGTTTATGCATCCTGCACACCTTATTTCCTCAAAACAGAAACAAACGTAGCCATGCATATATTTTTTTTTTTTTTTAAGTTTGGGAAGAACCGATTCGCCTCTATTTAAAAGGGCATATCTCGGCGGAAAAACAAAGAAAAAGTGAGAGGAAAGACAGAGGAAAAAGAAAGGGTGGAGGGGACAGTCGCAGTGGAAAAACCAAGGATGACAAAGACTGCAGGGTCGAGCCCCATCATCCTTAGGTGCTAGGGCCGGGAGGGCGCACATGAAACCTCCAGGAACAAGCACGTACAAACGAGCACAAAGAGCACTCATGAGCACGAGCTTAGAACCCCCTTGCGGGGCCATGCATATATATATATATATATATATATATATATATATATATATATATATATATATATGTGTGTGTGTGTGTGAATGTTTCGTCGGCAGAGAATTTTAGGGAACATTGTGTGGAAAAGAAATCGTATGGACAATTTGCGAGAATAAATACGTAATTGTGATCTAATTTAGGACCGTTATAGTTTGTTGCAAGAAGGTCTTTCCTACTCGTGGGATACAATAATAAAATCGTCTGGCGTTAGCCACAATAAATTCAGTTAGGTGTACTTTAAGTAACATAGGGTTAAAGTGAGGTCAGGCAATGGTGTAAACGTCGTTCACCGCCGAAGAAGAAGAAGAAGAGAAGAAGAAGAAGAAGAAGAATTGGACGATTGATTGAAATGGCCTCGAATGACTCAACAGGACCGTCCGAAGGAAAGAATTTTCTCAAAACAAAAGGAACACGTTTCGAGGAAATATCTTTAAAAATGCGAGCGCTTTAGTGTTTTCCCATATGATGAATTTTGCCTATCAATTTACGAGATTATCCTCTGTCAGCTGAACGGTTTTTAAGGGGACTCGAGGAGGGAGTAGTGAGGAAAAATCCACCCCCGTAATCTTATTCCCCCAATAGAAAAAATTGGGGTTTGAGACAAGCGAAGAAAATATTGAAAAAGAAATTTATTGCTTTTTGAGGCGTGATGAAGCGGCTCTCAAAGCTTCGCCTCGTTTCGATGATGCGCCCCAGGATATAAAGTACCCCCCCTCCTGAAAGGACTTGAGGGGAAAGTGTCGAGGGCAGTATACAGGGGAGAGAGGGGTAAGAATTTTCCCTCAAACTCCCCTTGCATTGACGGATAGATCTGAAGGGGAGATAGAGATAAACGATGAAATGCTAAAGAGAACAACTTTAGAATTTCATATATATATATATACATATATATATATATATATATATATATATATGCCAACGCGCTTCGAATCTGCGATTACATTTCTTGTAGTGAAACGGTAAGCCTTTCTTGAATGTATCTTATAAAAGGAATAGAAAGGAAGAGTTAATTAAGCATTAGAAGCATTTCCCTCAAACATTTTGAATTGAAGACAGACTTGCGAGTGAGATAAGCTTCAGAAGGCAAACGAAACTTCCCTCCAATCTGGCCATTCCGACGCGCACCGAAACGGACAACTTATTCACAGAGAAAGAGATTGCGAAGGCGCTACTAAAAGCTTTCTGCTTAATAGATTTGTCATTAAAAACCGAGAAAACTTCTCGCCTTTGGTTCAGACGAGGCTTTCTTCCTCTCGTGAGTTTTTATTGGGAAGGGCACAAATTTGACCGTCAGAATGCCCGGAACGGGTCACCATAAAAGCGCGTCAGTGCCAAAGTTGAAGATAAACTTGGAGGGAATAGGTTTGGTCACAGACATATATTGGTCTGTGGTTTTGATCTCGTGTTCGTCATTTTTCTTTATTCTCGGATACGAAAGTACAATCGGGATAAATTGAGTATCCATAAAACTAAGAAAGAAGATCCACTTAAGGCTAACACACCGAAAGCCACGCTAGCCACGCCACGCACGCCAGCCGCACTACGCGGTCCTCACACCAAAAGACACGGGCAACGCCGCCAGTTCCTCCGACCTAATTTGGTAGCAATTTCCTTCTAACAATTATCTTTTCTGTATATGTCCCTTTACTCTTCTTTCCTCATGTCATAAAGCATGGGTACCGTCTGACTTCTTCAATGAACTCTTCCATTGCAAAATTGGTGCGAAACGGGGTGGATGGGGAATGAATGAATGAGTGCGACTGATTGAACCACTTCCGCCAGTGGGGATGGGATAAGCTCCACTTACTACGAAGACGAACTGAGCATGCGCAGCCAAAGCCACGTCTCGGAATATCGCTCAGGGAGCGAACGCGAGCCACGTGGCGCGGCTGGCTGACGCATGGTGTAGTAGTAGATGGGCTTCGGTGTGAGTTGCTTCGTTGAAAATCGTTAGAGCGATGCTGAACCACGTGGCGGGCATGCGTGGCGTGGCTAGCGTGGCTTTCGGTGTGCGACAGCCTTTAGTGCTTCCGTTTAGCAGCCTCATTTTTCAAAACAGCTCTAAACCGAAGACTGATTGTCAAAGCAATATTTTATATTCAATCACACTTCGTATTTATGATTAAATGTGATCAGTGACACTAGTCTTTCTTGAAGGTCATTTTCGATTGTTCATTTTAGGCTTAAACAGATGTTATAATGACAAGGACAGGGTGACCGAATTCACATTTTCAACCACAAAACTTTTGTGAAAATTAAAAACGGAACCATTTCATTTTAAAGCAGACTATAGAGTTAGCAGGATTAAACACACTGAAATTAAGGAGACAGTTATATGTATATATAAAAACCCCTCTTTGTGGGAGAAGGTGTCCTATACGACAAGATTAGGTGGTTGAAGTTCAATTGTAGGTTGACAATGTTTGTCTATCGAACGACGAAGAGAATCCATCAAAACGTTACGGGATTTGCTTATAATGACTTACACTGTACGTACGAATTAAATAACTATGGCTTATTAATTACGAATTAACGTACTGCATAAGTTGATAAAGTATGATGTCATAAAGCAACTTAATTTCCTTCACATTTTCCATATCTTGAATACTGAATCATGTCTTTAGTATGTATATCTTTAGTATTCAATGTATGGAAAATTCGGATCACCTGCAGATCAGGGCCCCCAGCCTTCTTTAGTTAGCCTTATAAGGCTAACTAACGAAAATATCACGATTTAACCTGACCAATCGTTAGGTCAACTGTACGCCCTTGACGACTGGTCAGGTTAAGTCGTGATATTTTTGTTAGTTAGCCTTATAAAGCTAACGAACGAAGGCTGGGGGCCCTGATCTTCAGGTGATCCGTAAATTCTTTAACATAATAATAAAAACTTTACACTGATAAGTCATTATTTATATATTGTGTCCTGTCTGGTGTTATGCAGTATAAATATTATTCGATCATATTCATTCAACGTCCATGTCCTTTCTTGACCGCTATCTTTTACTCATTTTATTAATTACACTGTACAACAGTGAAAAAAAACGGAAATGAGATCGTCATTTTTATGGCTAATTATATGCGTAGATTGCGAAAATAACACTCATTTATTTGTATCACCCACCGATTTTATGAAAATGACCTATTTCATTGTATCATTTTGAGAACCACTGGTTCTCTGAACGCATCTTTTACATTTTGTTCAGTCATGCATTTGCTGTGGTGGTGGCGTGTTCGGCTGTGTTTCCACTTTGATTTTATGAAAAATTTCTTTCATTAATCATTTAAAACAAAATTGTCAGCCATATTTTATCATAAATCGGTGCTATAAGTGAGTATTATTGAATAACAGCTATCAAATTATTTATATTTCACCGACAACGTCTATATTGTGTGAAATTGCAAATTGATCTATAATTTTCTTATTTTACAGGTTTTTATTGATGTTATGCTACAATGCCTAGATAGTGCAAAAATTCGCCAGACAGTTTTTGTTATATTTGTGGGACATTAACGTTAAAACAGTATAAAAGGAAGTTGACTTCTCGTGTGAAAAAGCTTTATGAATTTTACTTCGCATGCAAAGTTGGTGATCAGGACAAGCACTGGGCGCCTCATATCTGCTGCGTGAGATGTACAAGCTCGTTATCTGCATGGTTCAAAGGCACCGGTCCTGGTCTGGGATTCGGTGTCCCAATGGTATGGAGAGAGCCGCTGGACCATTCAACTTATTGCTATTTCTGCTTAATGAACATCACAGGTTTGAATCTTTTATTTTTCTGAATATACGTCAAATTTGGTGTTTTTAGCACATTTTAGCATATCCTGCTCTGCATAATGTATTACATAATTATGCTATCTTAAGTAGTCAACAATGTCTATTGTCTCACATTACAGGTTGCAACAGAAAAGGGAAAAAGGCTATAGTCTACCCAAATCTTCGTTCTGCTATGCGTCCTGTGGAACATTCTACAGATATACCCATACCTCGTCCTCCAGCTGAAATGCCGACCGATAACAAAGACTTTGACAAATCGGAATCAGACGGCGAATGCTATGAAACTCAAGTCGAGTCCAAGAAAGAGCAACATCTCATCACGGAGCCTGAACTCAATGATTTGGTCCGTGATTTAATACTTACCAAGCAACAAAGTGAATTGCTGGCCTCACGTCTACAAGAATGGAATCTGCTGGCGGAAGACGTACGAATTACAGCATTCCGAAAGCGCTCCTCGGATTTGCAGGAATATTTCACAATGAAGAACAATCTTTGTTATTGCATTAATATACATGGTCTGTTCGATGCTCTGGGTTTGTGCTATGAACCGAATCAGTGGAGATTGTTCATTGATGCATCTCTGTACAGTGTTAAGGGTGTACTGCTACACAATGGGAACACAATGCCTTCTGTTCCGATCGCTCATTCAGTCGTCTTGAGAGAAACGTATGACAATGTTGCTTTTATTCTGGACTGTATAAAATACAATGAACATGAATGGCTTATCTGCGCAGATTTGAAGGTTGTGGCTATTCTCAATGGATTGCAAACTGGCTATACGAAATACATGTGTTTCCTATGCAAGTGGGATAGCCGAGCAAGGTCTGAACACTACACACACACTCAGTATGGCCGCCGCGAGACAATTCCTCACCTGAATCTCACAATGTTATTCACGAACCACTAGTACGAAAGGAAAAGGTTATCTTGCCGCCACTTCACATAAAACTAGGGCTGATGAAACAATTTGAAAAGGCGTTGAAACAGGATAAGCCTGCCTTCAAATATCTAAAGGAAAAATTCCCAAAAATAAGTGATGCCAAGATTAAAGAAGGCATATTCGTCGGCCCTCAAATTCGCCAACTCATGCTAGACGAACACTTTGAAGCGGTGATGGATGAGGTTGAGTTGGCAGCCTGGCGTACATTCAAAAACGTGTGCAGCGGTCTACTAGGAAAGACTAAATACGACAACTATGCTGCACTTGTGGATGAACTTATCAACTCATACCAACGTCTCGGATGTAAGATGTCATTGAAAATTCATTTTTTGCATTCACATCTCTCATTCTTTCCAGAAAATGCATCTGCTGTTAGCGACGAACACGGGGAAAGATTCCACCAGGATATAGCCACAATGAAGAGCCGATACAAAGGGAAGTGGAGTCCTGCTATGCTGGCCGATTTCTGCTGGAATTTAAAGCGTGACCAACCAGAAGCATCACACAAACGCCAGCATAAATACAAATAATGAGTTGAAAACAGTATAATACGAGAGTTTATGTTAATTTTGTGCATATATGTTGAAGTATAGCAATAATTAAACTGTTCCATATGATAAAGCCTAGCTGTTTATCAATATATTCTTATTGTTTGGTATGAAGATTTTAAGCAGTCATTACAAAAAACGTGACGTGATAGAAAAAACTATTTTCAGATTTGGAATCAGCACATCCGAAATATTAAGAATGACCAAATGTTATTCCCATTTTTTTTCTGGACCGAAAATTTGTTGTACAGTGTTATTCATTCATCTACCTATTGTCTGCCTACGCCCTATTAACATACCAGTCCATGTTTACTCGTGTCCGTCTATATTACGCACACAACCTATTGTGTGACGTACCGATATGTGTACAATACTTTATGCATTCGTACATGTCCGCTGATGATCATGATTACGTACGTAGTTACCTTACATGTAAATACGTCCACATGTATTTTTTTTACTTTTTCTTTTAATTATTTAATTTCTCGCAAGATACTCGTTAATGCTGAAGCAAGTGTTCGAATTCCGATGACGTCGCCAAAAGCGAGCTTCTGAATCCAAAATTTTTTCTCTTGCTTCTGGAACAAATTTATAGCATTAAGATGTTATTATAATATACTGTATTGTTTCCATGCCAGGCCACTGGTTCGTTATCTGCTTACGTCACATAGTTATCCACGTTCTCATTACTCGTACTTATTCTTTATATCTAACTATCATTCAAATTCTGTTACTTATGTATTACGTTATCATAAATGTTCGTGTACTTTCAATGGGAAGTACACCGTAACTTTCCTCCGCTTTCCTCATCGCTGGCTATTTAGGCTTTCAAACTATGATAGCCAACCATTTTCTAATAATATTTGACATAATTTGGCGTAATCATTGTTAACTATAAATATATACCATCGTTGTTAATCCCCTTTAAAGTATAGAACAACGGATAACTCTCCTTCATTATATAAATTGTATCACCTATTTAGATTACTTCCGTATCAGATATGTCAATTCACAATTTGCTAAAATTGTAATTAACTGTAATAATTTAATATGATGTAATTAATGTACTTAATGTACTCGGTGCATGTCGGCACCTCAACATTATGTCGCCATCCAAAAATGTATACTTTACCAAATTAGTACTTTTTGTTAATTTTTTTATCTTTCTAAATTTCAATGCATGCTTAAATTATGCTTAACGTCAAGAATTGTTTAGATCTCCAGTTAAAGTGGCAACTTAACCTTCAATTGCACTCCCCCAAAATTTAGACTTTTTATTTCTTGTATTGTAAATTAAATCACTCCTGCCTTAGCCTTTACCCGAGGAGGCCGAGCCTCCTCACTTTAAATTCCTGCCTGTATCTTCATTTGATTAATTAAGACCATATAATTTCTGCCTGAGCCATTGTCAAAAGAGGTCGAACCTCTATCCCTGTAGATTCCTGCCTGAGACTTAGACCAAGGAGGTCGAACCTCCTTCCCTTTAAATTCCTATCTTAGTCACCAGTTGACCTGTTAAAAATTCCTACCATAGCCTTTGCCGAGGAGGTCGAGCCTTCTCACTTTAAATTCCTGCTTGAGCTGTTGTTGCAGGAGGTCGAACGTCTCCCCCTGTAAACTTCTGACTATCAGCGGTTATCGTAAGAGGCTATAAATTCATTTTCCTCCTTCAGTGCCTCGTTCTGAATATACTTTGTATAATAAAGATCATATGAGTGAACGGAGTGAACGAAAACTCCCATTGAGAACTGAAGTGTTTCCATTCACTCCTTCGGAAAAAACTTGGTAGAAACTGTTGTTTTACTCGGATGCTCTACGGCTAAGGCCGAGCTTAACCAAAAAGGACCACCTTCGTTGGATCGTCCAAAGTGCATATATATATATATATATATATATATATATATATATATATATATATATATATATATATATTAGTGGTGGACCGGATATCCGCATCATTTTTAACATCTGCATCCGCACTTCTGACTGCGGATGTTATGCGAATATTATCTCTAATAAATTATGAAATTTACAATTAAATTAGCTTATAAAGTAGCTTATAAGGCCCAGTCATGCACATTTCATGTAAAGTATTAATTATTAATGAACAAACAAATATATAAACCTCAAAATATAAATAGCTGGTAACGCAGCAAATTGAATGAAACTTGTTTCATTGAATTTTCTGTGGCTGAAACTCTTGAGAAAGTTATTATTTTTATCATAATGAAAACATTAATATTAATTTTAATTATTATGCATTACCTGCCATAATAGTAATATCACGAAATTTGAAAAATTATGTCATATATTCATAACTAGTACAGTTCCCGCCGCTTCGCTGACGGTTAGACAGGCTAAACTACAAAAAAAGAACCCAGCCGTGAAAATTTTGAGCTTCACATTGTGTCAACATTTTTGAATCTGGTATCTCCCAAAACCTCCTCACCCCCATTCATACAACTTGGGGCTAACCCCCCCCCCATTACCCCCCACCCCTCTCCATTACCCCACCCATCCCCGATTACCCCCACCCCCACCCTTCCCCCATTGCTAAACTACAGAAAAGAACACAGTCATGAAAATCTTGAGCTTCACATTGCCACCCATAATACAATTTCTGAATTTTTTTTACAATTTCTGAATTTTTTTCTCACAATTTCTGAAAGTGTGACGGACAGACGGACAGACAGACGGACAGACGGACAGCTCTCTTATTATAGTATAGATTCAATATTATATTCCTAGATTAACTAAATATCCGCATCCGTAGATATCGAAATTAAAAATCCGCATCCGCATCCGCAGATGTTGAAAAACTGACATCCGGTCCACCACTAATATATATATATATATATATATATATATATATATATAACCACGTTAACCTCGTTGCAGTTCCGTGCGTTGGTCTCTCTTCACACGAAGGTTAAGCTGGTGGCCCTGACTCTAGGCCTGGCTTGGTGGAGGAGCGAGTTGTTCTCTTGCACTCTCCATCGTACACCGGGCTCAACCTGGTACCGTCCTGAGCAAGGCATCTAGTCTTCTTTTGAAGACTTTAACTTTGACCCCTGTAACGTTACTTAGGTTCTTTGGAAACTAGTTAAAAAGTCTTGGCCTCCTGACAACCAAGCTATTTTCCTTCAGTGTTGAGGAGGTCCCTTGTCGGGCCTTTAATTTTGGAACACTACACATTCTGCCGTTCCTATTTTCAGCGTTGTTTGGATGGTAATTGGGTTCAGTTTGAGGTTTGGTACCAGTTTTTCGATCTTTTTCCATATGTAGATTATGGTATACCTCTCTCTTCTTATTTCCAGGAGAGTACAGATTTAGTATAAGTAGTCTTTCTCAGTATATATATATATATATATATTCGCCTCGGTGGTGTAGTGGTTAGCGTCGCTGACTACGAATCCATCGGCCCCGGGATCGAGACCCGGTGACGGCAACCGGCGCACAGCAAAACCCAGCTGTTCATTCTTCCATACAATAAAGAAAGTGGTTGGTAGATAAATGGGTACCCTGGGTGGCCTAGTGGTTAAGACGTTGGGCTGCTGGTGCGACGTGGTTCGGATTCCACGTTAAATTATAGGTCTAAGGTGGAGTGAAAATCTTGACGTTGGTCAAAATGAACAATTCAGGCGGAAGCAAATCAAAGGTAACCAAAGGCATATATATATATAAAAGGCTTTCGCCCGAATTGTTCATATATATATTATATATATATATATATATATATATATATATATATATATATATATGAACAATTCGGTCGAAAGTAAACCAAAGGTTAACCAAAGGTTAAAGGATATATATATACACACACACACTATAATTTAAAATGATGAAATGGGTTTCATGAAGTAAAGTGAATCGTTATAATTGGTTTAAGTGTAAAAACTGTACAAGAAAAAATTATTTCTGTAAGAGGAAGTAACATTGCTTCAGTAGTTAATAACCTTGAACGAAAACTAAAGAGAATAATAATGTTATGACTCGAGCGATTTTTATGCAACAGAAACTATGGTTTACCTCTTAAGTAAATAAATAAATTATTTGCCCCATTAACGTCCATTTACCCCTCCTACACTTTGGGCGTCTTCATTCACGCCTTTGATGTTAAAATTTGTAGTGATTCTGAAACAAAACTTTACAAAAAAAAAAAAAAATCCCAACTTGAACGTCCTTAACTAAAACTGTTCGTTCATATTTGCCTTTTGTTTCAAATTTTATCTTTCATTATTCGAAATGAAAAATGATTTTTAGCATTTAAGAAATGAGAAATGTATCTTTTAATCATAAATTAAATCGTGGCCTTTTAATTACTTTAAATGTGATAAACATTTTCAAGATAATTAGAAAAGGCAGTGCGGTTAATTAGCTTTTAACGTAATAAAACGAACAGCGACAAACGAGTGTCATTTCCTAATTAAGTATCTCGAACTTCTTAAAATGAGCTTGTTAGTTTAGTCGTGTTCTGTGACGTCACCACTGTGGTTGGAGAGACTCAATTACGCTCTCTGGACTCGTTGATGCTCATTCTCCGTTGACAAGAGAACACGCGCCTATTGTACGTGACACCTGTAGTAATGATTATACTCGGGAGACGATAAATTATTTAGTCGTTGGCAGCAGTCATGGTACAAATGAAATAATCAAAATACATTTTGAAAAAGCACGATACGTGTTTATTTGCAGATGCTCTGATTTACAGTATATTACGCTTTTTAATGAGGTTTGGCTGTAAACATTGAATAGTATCTGTGATCGTGAATGTACAGAATGGTCGTCCAAACACACATTTAACGCGTGAACATGTTTTAAAGAATCAACCATTTTAGGTCATTTCAGTAACCTCAACCAAATGACTCATCCCAATAAAAGGAGTGTAAATACATATAAAACCAACACAGAAAATTATTTGCTGTTTCTTATATGCCAATAAAACTTATCATTATCATCATTATTTTAAAGTTATATTATTAAGTAATGAAAGATAATAAAAAATTGTATTAAATTTCAAATAGTAAAAAATTCACGTTTGATTTATCGAAGTAATTTTAAATGTGTTCTTTTGCTACAATTTTCACTCTCATTTATACACAATTTGCCATAATCATACACGATTAAGAGAAATAATTAAATAAAAGGTAATATTCAACTAACCTTTGCGCTTCAAAAAATTAAAACGGACGCGTCTTCAAAATTGCTTTAGAATAAACTGTTAATATTCAACACTGCTTATCGCTTCAGTGCCACGTATAGAACAGAGTTACGCACATCACCGATCTAATGCTAGTCCACAGTTCGAAGACCAGCTATAACTGATGTATGTCTCGCATTGCATAATATATCTGCACCAGCACGCCCACCAGAAAACGTATAACCAAGGACAAGACTAAATTAAGAGAAGCTCCTCCTTCGAAAGTGAAAAGCAAACAGTGTTTGTTTGGAGTCATCAGTCCATCTCCAAACCTCCAGTCTAACGAAACCTACCTCTTTTCATGGCTGCGTCAAATTAGGTTGATTATAAAATGTGGTTAAACCGTACCTTTACTTTTCATGAATATATTATGCAAATCGACAGTTACTGGTATTATGAACGTTATATTCCGCTAAAATTATAACGGTGAAAACAGCGTTACGGAGGGCCTTATTAATTAAGAGACTAACTTACTTTTATCATTTATGTAAATAATTCAGGATAAGCTTCGCTTTTTTATTTATTCATTATTTTGAGTAGAGTCGCAGCTATATTATAAATAAGGGGTTCCAAAAAAACTTAGCCCCCCCATTTGCAGCTTACATGTTTACTTATATCGAAATAGTTTTTAGCTATTATAAAAATATATAAAATTCTTTATTCATTGCAGGTATTAAAATTACTCTAGCTGATAAAGTGATAATATAATGGCTTCTCAATTAATTGGTGATTCGGAGAGGCAACGTGTGATAGATCGCATACGAGCAATAACATTTCGGGAAGCTCATGATGCTGGAGCCACCTTTATAACACGTTCATGGGTTGCCAAAAAGTTGCAAAGAAGTGAGGACTTCGCCAAAAGAAATTGGAATAAAAATTTGGATGAATGTGAAATGGATACAACCAAATCTGGGCGCCCAAATTTGACACTCTCTCAGGAAACAAAGGACATCATTGAAAGCGGTACGCGTGAGCGGAAAAACAGCTGTGCTAAACTTTCTAGAGAGATCGAAGTGTTGAGAGGAAAGATCGTTAGTGGTGAGATCATTCGACTGTACCGTCATAGGCAAGGTTTAAAGCCTTGGCATGAACTTCCAAAGCCAAGAAAAACTCAACTTAACATCGATGACAGAATGTGGTTTGCCCATTATCGTGAAGATTGGGATGTGGATGATTTCATGCATTTAGCTGTCTCCGATGAATTTTTTGTTTACGTAACACGTCGGCCTAACTACCAAAATGATCGAGTGTGGGCCACAACACCAGATGAAATCGATGACAATGAACATTATCGCGAATTATTAAAAAGTCCAGACTGTGTTGGTGTGTTTGTTTTGTTCACTGCAAAGAAGCTCATGTGGGTGCTGAAGCCAAATGATCAGAGTTGGGATGGACAGTATTTTCGTGATATTATTCCATCCTAGCATGTCATTCCTTTTCTAAGAAACCCAAACAATGTTATGGATGTCGATCAGAGCTGGGCAATAAATACATTGAATGTATTTAAATACTAAATACTAAATACATGGGAGAAATGTATTTAAATACTAAATACTAAATACATTTTACGAATGTATTTAGATACTAAATACAAAATACATCAATTGTATTTAAATACATTTGTAAATACATTTTAAATACATACAAATTTTAACATATGCATTCACTAATTCATGAGTAACAACAATATAAAATGCTTGATAAAGGATAAAGAAATAGTACAATCTAATTTCCGATTATATATTTCCCTTTTTAGAACAAAACAAAAACAAAAAAAATTAGAACTTACGATGTTCAACCAGTGACATATTATACTCATTATATCATTGCAAAATGAGTAACAATTAATGAGTAGATGAGACATAAACGTAAACATAAGACGTAAACATAAACATAAGGCACCTTACGAATTCTCTTTTATTTCACGGTTGCTGCGGATCAAAACCAATCTTTCAAAAGTTTTGTCTGAAAGAGAGTTTCTTTTGGGAGTGGCACACAACTAAGAGTGGCACACAACTGATTGAACTGACACGTTGAAACATGAACCATGCTGTACTACACTGTCGACGCGTCGTACTGTGCTAGTACAGAACGTGTATTAAACCAGTAAAAGTATTTACATTTTTATATTTTGAGTATTTAAATACATTGTATTTAAATACTCATTAAAGTATTTAAATACTATATTTAAATACATGAAAAACAATGTATTTATAAATACAGTTCTAAATACACAAATGTATTTAAATACGTATTTAAATACAAATGTATTTAAATACTGCCCAGCTCTGATGTCGATCAGGTCACACTTCTGCACGATAAGGCCCCCTGCTTTAAGGCATTAGCCACTCAACAGTTGTTGCGGAACCATGAGATCGATTTCTTTGGAAATGAAGAATGGCCAGGAAATTCTCCTGACCTGAACGTCTGTGAACACATTGGATCAGTTATAAAGGACAAGGTTGAATGTCTCTCGTTTCAAGAACCTGCAGCAAATCGATTTTTGAAGGATACAATGACGCAACACATTGAAACTGTTTTAGCAAATTTGCGTAACGATCAAGATCTATTCACGTCACTTTTGGCAAGCTACCCAAAGCGAATTCGGGCTGTCTTGGAAGCCAATGGCGGGAACACCAAGTTTTAATTGTTTCTCATTAAATGTAGGATTAAATTCTCTTTTGTAAGGTATGTTTAGTTTTACTGTACCTCTAATGGTTTAGGGCCAGTGGTTCCCAACCTTTTTTGCGCCATGCCCCACCTCGACACCTCAAAAAATTTGATGCTCCCCATTAATATAAAAACAAATTTGGTGTTGAAAAGGTATTATTTAAAATTTACAATAATATGAGTACATTTAATATGAGTTACCATACATTCAGTATGAGTAAATAAACTTGAGGTTGAAGCTAACTAAATTATTACCTTTGTAGTGAATACTCTTATTTTAGTTTCAAGATAAATGTTAATTTTACCATCTTGAATTTCGGAATAGTTATAAATTCATTTTAAATTAGTTACCCCATTATAATTCAATTGTGAACCACATTAATACTAATTTTATGTATACTATATTATTTTATTGTATGTAAACATAATTAATTATATATCACAATTGTCAGTTAATTATTTATATTCAAATATTTATTTTAATCTAATACCATGTCCATTTTATAAATAAATAATAGAAATCCAAAGGTTATATTTTCCACCTTTGGTACTGTCGCAGTTTCGCCTAACGGACTCAATACGGCTAGTGAGATAATCACTGGTTGGCACTTAACTAGCGGCAGTGCTTATGGCTACATCATCCAGGTTAACCTATACCGGATAGATGCGCTACGGTCCCAAGCCGTGGCTTGCCTAGGCCGACGACGACGACGTAAACCAACAATTGGTGACTCCGGAGTTGGATTCCCCCCTTTTACCCGAACGACTAGGATTAGACTGTAATGTCGTTCGTGCCCATCACCCCCTTCACCCGAACGACTAGGACTAGACTGTAACGTCGTTCGTGCCCATCACCCCCTTCACCCGAGCGACTAGGACCAGACTGTAATGTCGCTCGTGCCCTCTGCCCCTCACCCCTGCCCGTGCGCCCTGTGCCTGCGCTCGTCTCAACCTCCACTCCTTCGTTGGGAACTTGTCGTCTTGCTTGTACGTCAGCAAGCATAGGAGAAGATGCCTGACGACGCTGGTGCCATCTTCCACTTGAGCGTAAAGCTCCCCGTCTTCTGGCCGGGTGATCCATTTATTTGGTTCCACCAAGTGGAATCACAATTCAACTTGGGAAGGATCACCACTAGCAGGACGAAATACGATCATGTTTTGTCCTCTCTACCAGCGAGCATCATCTCTGAAGTCCGTGACGTCATCGTGTCTACTTCCACGAGTGAGGACCCATACAACGATCTGAAGTCTGCCATCCTGTGCCGCACCACTGTCTCCGAGCGTGAGAAACTACATCAGTTAATCTCAAAAGAAGAACTTGGAGACCGTAAGCCCACTCAAATGCTGAGGGCTATGCAGTGCGCTCTAGGCGAACGCGCACAAACCTTCGATAAGGACATCTTTAGACAGTTGTTCTTGCAGAAACTTCCTCCATCAGCTCAGCGTGTCTTGGCCACTATGGATCCTGCTACTCCAGTTGATAAACTAGCAGCAACTGCCGACAAAGTAGTGGAGATTGACACAGCTCCGGTCAACAACGTGAACACACAATCGGAACTGGAGTTGAAAGTGAAAGAGTTAAGTCAACAACTCAACCACGTTTGTTCTCTGCTACAAAATCAACGGCAAAGAAGCCATTCTCGGTCAAGATTTACGAAGAGGCATCGTTCGAGTTCCGGGAAAATCTGCTTCTACCACTCGAAATTTGGAAAGAAGGCTAGGAAGTGCATCTCCCCTTGCAATTTTTCGTCGGAAAACCCCAGCAGCGAGTCCTAATGGCGTCTAGTACTCGCACTGCCAACCTGTTATTCATAAAGGACAGGAACTCTGGTGTCAATTTCTTGATTGATACCGGAGCGTCAGTCAGTGTATTCCCTCAAAAATCTGGTCATAAGCACTCGGAATCTCCGCCTCTATACGCTGCTAACGGTTCACGCATACCCACGTACGGTACTCAGTCGCGTGAACTAAACTTGGGCCTTCACCGATCCTTCAAGTGGATTTTCATCTGTGCTCAAGTGCAGCATCCCATAATCGGCGCTGACTTCCTCCAGCATTTCAAACTCCTGGTGGATCTTGACAAGCGACGCTTATGCGACCAGGCCACACTGCTTTCTGTTCTTGCCAAACAGGTTGCCCTTCCGGACGCCTCTAACTCTGCACTTTCCCTCGTTCCCCCTAATTCCATGTACCAGTGCCTTTTCCAACGATATCCAGGAATTCTTCAACCTATGCAGATGGGTGATACCATTAAGCACACCATTACCCATCACATTACAACAAAAGGTCCCCCTGTGTTTGCAAAACCCAGACGTCTTGCCCCGGACAAACTGAAAGCTGCCAAATCGGAATTCCAGCTTATGATGGATCTTGGGATAATAAGACCTTCCAAAAGCAGTTGGTCCTCTCCCCTACACCTGGTCCAGAAGAAGTCAGGAGACTGGAGACCATGTGGGGATTACCGTTTTTGAATTCGACAACCATCCCGGACCGATATCCGGTACCAAATGTCCAAGACTTTACTTCTCTTCTCCACGGCAAATCTATCTTCAGTAAAATAGATCTCGTTAAGGCTTTCCACCACATTCCCGTAGAGCCTTCGGATATTCCCAAGACTGCAGTTTGTACACCATTTGGGTTATTCGAATTTGTGAAGATGCCGTTCGGGCTACGGAATGCTGCGCAAACCTTTCAGAGGTTTATAGATGAGGTCACCAGAGGCTTAGACTTTGTTTATGCCTACATCGATGATTTGCTTGTGGCCAGCTCAACGGAAGAGGAACATAAGGAACATCTTTCACTCCTCTTTCAACGCTTAGAACAATACGGTGTTACTATTAATGCATCTAAGTGTGTGTTTGCACAGCCAACCTTGGAATTTCTTGGTCACACGATTTCGCAGCACGGAATTACCCCCCTTCAGGACAAGTGTGAAGTGATAAAAAATTACCCTATGCCAAGTAATCAGCGTGCGTTACGTCGGTTTCTAGGTTTGGTAAATTATTACCACAAGTTCATTAAAAACTGTGCCAGTGTTCTTGCTCCTCTACACGCTATGATCACACACAAACGCAAGGTAACGAAATTGTTATGGTGTAGCGATAGTTTACAGGCGTTCGACAATGCCAAAAATGCTATCAATAGTGCATTGTCTCTGTCATTTCCTATCAGTGATGCCCCCTAACTCTGACGGTCGATGCCTCAGATGTTGCGATCGGTGGTGTGTTGGAACAAACCATTAACGGTCAACAAGCACCCATCGCGTTTTACTCGAAAAAGCTGCAGCCAGCCCAAACGCGTTATAGTGCTTTCGGACGTGAACTTCTTGCTATTTACTTAAACGTGAAGCATTTTCAACATTTCCTTGAAGGCCGAGAGTTTTGTGTTTTTACCGACCACAAACCTTTGGTCACTGTCTTCAATAAAAACAGCTGTAACCACTCTCCCAGAGTCATCAGGCAACTCGATTATATCTCGCAATTTACCACAGATATCCGCCACATCAAAGGTGTCTTGAACACTCCAGCGGATGCACTCTCAAGAATAGAGATTACTTCTGTTACCCTCAGCTCTACACTGTGGAATGCTATTGCACAGGATCAAGATAAGGATACGGAACTACAAGACCTGCTCAGAGAAGACTCCACTCACTCACTTTCCCTCAAGAAAATGAGTATGCCAGGATTGTCTGTGCCCCTCTATTGCGACGTATCAACAGCTGCTATTCGCCCTTATGTCCCTCCATGTCACAGAAAAGCAGTCTTCACGGATCTTCATAAGCCCTCCCATCCTGGTACCCGTGCTTCGCAACACCTGGTTACCTCTCGCTTTGTTTGGCCCTCGATGCGGAAGGATGTCAAACATTGGACCAAAACGTGCCTTGCCTGCCAGCGTGCCAAAGTCCAAAGGCACACCAGGTCCCCCTTTGACGCATTTCCGCCCCCATCCCAGCGATTTGAGGTAATTCATGTAGACATTGTTGGCCCTCTTCCAGTGATTCAAGGCCAACGTTATCTGCTCACCTGTCTCGACCGCTTTTCCAGGTGGCCTGAAGCCATCCCACTTCCTGATATCCAAGCGGACACTGTTGCAAGAGCCTTTCTTCATGGATGGGTATCAAGATTTGGATTGCCGACAAAAGTCATCACTGACCAAGGTCGCCAATTTGAGTCTTCGCTTTGGAAGAAGTTTACCAGCTTGTTGGGTACAGTACATGCGCATACCTGTGCGTATCATCCGCAAGCTAACGGCCTCGTCGAACGCTTCCATCGCCAGCTGAAGTCATCCCTTATGTGTCACGAAGACTCCCATTGGATGGATAAGCTTCCACTCGTGTTGCTTGGTATTCGCTCTGCATTTAAGAGTGATCTGAAGACTACAGCGGCTGAACTAGTCTATGGAACAAACACTGCGGCTACCAGGTGGCTACTTCACTGCAGGGGATAAGTCATGCGATCCTACGGAATTCGCTCAAACACTTTCCTCTCACATGCAGTCCCTTCAGCCTGTTCCCCCTCGATTGACTAGCCAACAGAACATCTTTGTTTCCCCAGCCCTCCAATCTTGCACCCACGTTTTCGTTCGTGTACCTGTCCCAAAACGGCCTCTCCAATGTCCATATGACGGACCCTATGAAGTTCTCCGACGTACGCGCAAATCATTTCTCATCCAGCGCGGTTCCAAGGTCGACAAGGTTTCTATCGATCGTCTTAAGCCTGCGTTTTTGGAATCAACCTTAAGTGAGGTACATGTAGCTACCAAAAAGGTCCCGGGGAAATCTGTGTCGTTCGGAACTCTTTGAACTTCCTCTCTGGTGGGGGAGTGTGTAGTGAATACTCTTATTTTAGTTTCAAGATAAATGTTAATTTTACCATCTTGAATTTCGGAATAGTTATAAATTCATTTTAAATTAGTTACCCCATTATAATTCAATTGTGAACCACATTAATACTAATTTTATGTATACTATATTATTTTATTGTATGTAAACATAATTAATTATATATCACAATTGTCAGTTAATTATTTATATTCAAATATTTATTTTAATCTAATACCATGTCCATTTTACAAATAAATAATAGAAATCCAACGGTTATATTTTCCACCTTTGGTACTGTCGCAGTTTCGCCTAACGGACTCAATACGGCTAGTGAGATAATCACTGGTTGGCACTTAACTAGCGGCAGTGCTTATGGCTACATCATCCAGGTTAACCTATACCGGATAGATGCGCTACGGTCCCAAGCCGTAGCTTGCCTAGGCCGACGACGACGACGTAAACCAACACCTTGAAATAAAATTTCTCAGTTGAAAAGTTATAATTTAAAATTTCAATAATATGAGTACATTCAATATGAGTTACATTAAATATGAGTCAAGAACTTGAGATTGAAACTAACTATATTATTTCCTTGAAATAAAACTTCTCAGTTGAAAAGTTGCAATTTTAAATTCACAAAAAAGTAATTTAATCAATAATACCACTTTAAATTCACAATATTATGTAAAAATACAGCAAATTCAAAGTTTGATAATCTCAAGTTAGTGAGATCCTTGAGCTTGATATTTACTACAAATGGTTTTGATTTCAGGCACTAACTTAGTTAGCTTCAGTCTTAAGTCTCCTCGTTTTGTGATATCCAGTCGGTTTCTTTTTTTCTGTAGTAAGTCACTTACAGCACTAAAACCACATTCCACCAAATATGAAGATGGGAATGGTAACAGTAGCTCTCTCGCCAAACGAGTTGAATTATTATGTATAAATTTCATTTTATTATTATGTATAAATTTCATTATTTTATAATTTTATTAGGTACTTGTGGGTTATCTGTCGCCACTTTTTAATATTTTTTTATTTATTTATTTTTATATTTATTATGTATAAATTTCATTTTATTGTAGCATTTTCAAATTGCCCCCCAAAATATTCAAATTACCCCCCTGTGGGGCGTGTGCCCCACGTTGGGAATCACTGGTTTAGGCCATGGGCGGGGGGGGGGCTAAGGTTTATTGGAGCCCCGTACATATCATATAACGCTGCAAATGAAGCAAAAGTAATTTAAAAATAATTAAGTACATACTGTATACAGTATGCTCTGGGTGAATTATAAAAAAGGTTCTGGCAGAACCCTAAATGTGCGGTATAACAGGTCTTTTAGACTCTTACATAAATTACCCCCGAGATGCTAAGCTTCGCAAATGTTTGCTATTCGCAATGTCCCGAGCTTCTCGGAGGTAACAAGACGTGTTCAATACAGTCTGATGTAAAGAATTAAAAAATGAACCAACCCGATTATCCAAGCTATCCATTGGTCCTGCCGTTTATCCTCTAAGCCCCACTTAGGTGGTCCACTTAACTTCGACATTACTGTATTATTTCCAATCAACTGTATATATTTTTATCCTTAGTATGTGAACTGTCATTGTATTAATAATATTTGTCATATGGACTATCGTCTGCCAATAAACCTTTTCATTTTCATTTACATTTAAAACAAAGAGAATTGCTTAAGTTTAAATTTGTGATAAACGATGGTCATTTAAAATACTAAAACATATTAAAATTAGTATATGAATCCAGGATTTTTACAATCTATCTCCAGTTTACGATTTAGCATTTAATAAGTAAGGAATAATGAGTGAAGATTATTTATTTATTTATATAAAGATTTAGTTTCCCTCAAAAATATATTTTCAAAATTATATAACTTCAAAGAAAATGGTATTGCAGGGGTAACGAAAATTATATACCATAAAAACCCGTTCAGTAAATAAGTGAAGTTAGTGGATAGAACGTATAATTAACCATATAATTTAATGGCTTGTTTAGTAATGAAAATAACAAAACTTAAAAAGTTATCCGATTTGAGTTTAAATTGTGCCACGATACTTTGAAGACTATAATGTTAAGGTTTGACTTTTTTGTGTTCCTCACAGGAGTTAACCAAACTCACACTTTATAATCGTTTCCAAATATTTAATTTAAAATCTTTTGCGACTTCAAATCCTTACAAAATCATGCTTATTAAATTAAATAATATTGAAATACTTCTCATAAATTTATATTAACTTTTAAATAATTTTTTTTTTAAATAATGAAATAAATGACTATAAGGATACTGTCCATTACAAATTAATTTTACTCAATAGACATTATAAAACATTAATTCTACTTTGCGCAAATTATTATTTATTCCCACTGGAACGAATGTGAACCTATGTAGTGATATAGAACTGAAAGGAAGGAAAACTTTAAAAATAAGTTTTCAAATTATATGAAACCAATTAAACTTTATGCCCTTTCAAATGAAAGTCTGTCTGTTATGGCGCCATCTGCTGGGTGTTGTCTACTTATATACAGACAAGGAATTATATAGTGAGGTTAAGTTTCAGAGAGGAACGTTTTTGTAAATGAATTTGAATCCCATAGAAAATAACTTATTGCCTTTACATATGTAGTTACAATCATAAGCAGTTTTACCAAAGGAAATAAAACATTTTGCATGACGAAATTTTTTACCAATTTATTTTTTACCAAGGTGGTTGGATCTGTACTAACAAAGACAACAAAAAATAAAGTGCTCTAACTGAACCTAACCGGGCGTAACCTGTTATCGCTTTTCGTTGATTGGGTTTGGAGTCCCAGATCAGCTTTGAACGGCCAAACTCTGAAGGGCAACCTTAACTTATAGCCCAAGTTAAGCTACACTAAAACAGACTTTATGGACTTGAAGGTTCTACTCGGTCTTACCTCAGGGTTGTCGACTCGACGCGGGCCTACTTTAAACTTCAGTTAGCATAAATAAAAAGAGGGTGCACTATTTATGGTTTTCTTTCTAAACCTTGCAACAATAACACAACCTGCACCATTGCATGGTGCAACAGCCCTTTATCTAGAGCAGTGGTCTCCAAAGTGGGGTGCGCCTGCCGATCTAGGGGGTGCGCGAAGAAAATTTGATGATTCTGATTTATCATTGTTTTTTCGTAGAAAGTGTTTGAATTTCAAGAAGATGACCGAGAAAGAAAATACTCGCTAACACACAGTCATTCCTAGGAATTTGCAAGATAGTATCCGCGATATCGCTTACTTGCGATTAAAATTTAGCAAACTAAATATCACAATTCGAGATCGCCGCATTATTTTGTAAAATAACAGTTGATTGATATCAGGGAAAATACAAGTTTACGAACCGAATTTAAAAAACTGCACAATTGGTGGATTGGATTAAAAAATGAGTACTCAGATTTAGTAAGCGCAGCGAAGGATGCGCTCCTTCCATTTGGATCTACATATCTGTGTGAGGTGTCTTTTTCTGCTATGATAGGTATTAAAACCAAGAATCGAAATAAACTGAACTTGGAACCGGACCTTCGAATCGCTGTATCACAAAGTGTCAAACCAAGATTTTCAGAAATTATGAAGCATAGTCAGCCACATTGTTCTCAAAAAATTATATTGGTAAGTATATCTTCACCCTATCGTATTTCTGTTGTATACTATTAACTTACTAGTAAATAATGAAAGGATATAGGTTATACGTATATATATATACAGGGCTATTCAAATGATTCATCCAATTTCAACTGAGAATACTTCCGTACCTATCAACCGTGCATCAACTGGGCATACACCACATGAAAGAGGAAATCTCCGAATTTTACAAGATCACCGCGAGAGGGCTCCAAAGTCACGCCGTGGCCTAGCCTAGCAACAAACAGTCAGTGTGAAAATGGCGTCCACACAGCAGAAGGCATTTTGTGTGTTGTAGTTTTCAAGCTGTAAATCGGTAGTCACGGTGCAGCGTGAGTTTCGTCGACGTTATAGAACAGATCCACCGGGTGCTCAGAGCATCCGTCGGTGGTATCGGCAGTTCGAGGAAACAGGATGTTTGTGTAAAGGCAAGTCCACAGGACGACCACACGTGTCTGAGGATAATGTGCAAAGAATCAGTGTGTTTCCAACGTAGCCCGAGGAAATCAACAAACTGCGCCAGTCGAGAATTGGGACTTCTTCAGATGACTGTTTGGCGTGTTTCGAGACGGCGCTTGCATATGAAGCCATACAGGTTGCAACTGTTGCAGGCTCTACGGCTGGGGGGACAAGTTAAAACGACAGAACTTTTGCGATCTTATGCAGGAGGCTATGGAGGATGATGAATTTGCTCCCCGCCTGGTGTTCAGTGACGAAGCAACTTTTCATTTAAGTGGCAAGGTGAACCGTCACAACCTTCGCATATGGGGCACGCAACAACCACATGCAACAATCGAGCATGAGAGCGACTCACCTAAAGTTAACACCTGTGCCATTTCCCGGGCAAAGGTTTACAGCCCCTTCTTTTTCATGGAAAACACAGTGACTGGTCACTCCTATCTGGATATGCTGCAGAACTGGTTATTTCCCCAATTGAACAAAGATTCCGGCGACTACATTTTCCAGCAAGATGGGGCGCCACCTCATTGGCATTTGGATGTTCGCTGTTTTCTCAACGAAGTGCTCACTCGCCGTTGGATTGGTCGCAGTGGGCCACATGACTTGGTCGCAGTGGGCCCCATGACTTGGTCGCAGTGGGCCCCATGACTTGGTGCTCCACAGCTGGCCCCCTAGGTCACCGGATCTTACACCGTGCAACTTCTTCCTTTGGGGGTACATTAAGGATATTGTGTACGTGTCACCGTTGCCCACATCTTTGGATGAGCTCCAAACTCGCATTGTTACTGCCGTAGAGTCAGTGACAATGGACATGCTGGAGCGAGTATGGGAAGAATTCAACTATCGTGTCAACGTTGCTCGTGTAACTAGGGGAAGTCACATAGAGCATTTATGAGGTGAGAGAAAATTTGGACAGTTTTTCTTTTGGTTGATGTATCACAAATCACTGTATAATTTGTAACATTAAAAAATATTCTCATTTGAAATCAGGTGAATCACTTTGAATAGCCCTGTATATATATATTAGTGATGTAGGTCACATCCGCATCCGCATCCGCATCCGCGGAACATCCGCACATTTTCTCGCATCCGCATCCGCACCCGCATCCGCACTTTGGACTGCGGATGTCGTGCGGATGTGGACCGTTGAGATAAAATGTCATTAATAAGCGGAAATTATCAAATTCTACTATATTAATAGAACTAGTTCATTGTGCGCAAAAGTGATGCAAGCGACAAGACGAGAGGCTGTTCTTGTATGAAGTTACTCTCTTGCAACCTACTTAGATCCACGTTACAAAGCTAAGTTATTTTCACCTAGTACATTAGAACGAGTTAAATCATCACTTGGCAAAGCAGTTGAAGAGCTTCAATCTCTTGAATCTGTCGCTTCGCCACCCGCCAAAAGAATAAAAGTTTAAGTGACAGAACCAACACCTTCACAAGCAAATCTATCACAGAATCTGTCTCTCAGTTTCTTGAGTCAAGCAGCAATGACGAGACCTACGCGATGTCAAAAGATGTAGTAAAAATGATAGAGAGCTATCACAAGAAAAACGCCTGGCTGCATGTGACAATCCTATTAGTTGGTGGAAAAATACGCAGAATATCTATCCATACTTGAATAAACTTGCAAGGAAACATTTAGCCTGTCCTCCAACGAACGTACCAAGCGAGAGATTATTTAGCAGTGCTGGATTAATATATGATGAAAAGAGAAACAGACTGGCAGCAGAAAAGGCAGAAAAATTAATGTTCCTTAAGCATAACCTTCCTATAATTAAGTTTGAACATTAAACGATGAACATCTTAGTTTACTTTATTTTAATTACTCATTTATAAATATGCCTAATAAAACTTTAAACTTAATATAAATAGTTATCAAGCTAATTAAAGATCTCTTTCTATAAGGGTGGAGGTTGGGGAAAGAGGTCGGTGGGGTGCATTTGAGTTGGGTTCACGTCCCGCATCCTGGTAACACAATTATGGTTTCTAATTGTGGCTGAAACTCAACAAAATATAACGAATTTATTTGCAGACGAATTCACTAATTGATTTCTATATTAGTTAGATGCTTGATATTATTTTATATGTTCAGAGAAAAGTACAGCAATTATTGTACAATTAATCAATTATACTACATTATAGCTACAGCTCTCTCTATATAATAACTTATTATATACGTTAAACACAACAAATCTCGAATATATCCTAAAAAATAACGAAAATGTAGACATCCGCATCCGCATCCGCGGATGTTGAAATCAAACATCCTCATCCGCATCCGCATCCGCGGATGTGAAAAAAATGACATCCGCTACATCACTAATATATATATATATATATATAACGTAAAGAACGACGCTTGTATAGGAGAATATCCCGCGCAAGATGAGAGAGAGAGAGAACGAAACAAATGAAAAAATGAGGTAACCACCCGGGAATCGAACCCGGGATCTTCCGATTGCCGGTCAGATATGATAACCATTACATATGATAACCATTACCTCATTTTTTCATTTGTTTCGTTCTCTCTCTCTCATCTTGCGCGGGATATTCTCCTATACAAGCGTCGTTCTTTACGTTAATTATACTGCGTGTTTGCAGTTAGAATGTATATAACACTGGCATGCATATGAAATTTTTTTGTCTGCTGTGAGGGTTTTTTCAACTCATATTATATAATTCGACCATGCTGAATTCGAAAATGACATTGGTTTTCCTCAATCAGGTCAGGTTTTTTCTCTATTGGCCATTTATTATAAGTCCAATTTTATCCCCAAATTTATTGATTTTTTTAGCTTAAACACTGTAGATACGAGTAATATTATAAGAACACTCGTGAAAAATGAAAACATTGTGTGAATAAATACTTTTATTCATACAATGAATATGGAAAAAAGTTTATTGAGGAAGGAATGAAGTTTTTTTGGCTTTCCGTCTGTGTTTTTCTTCGGGCACGTCTCGCTTCAAACACCAGCAATAGTCCGCCAGCATATTGATATCCCAGTTTCCCTGGTACCTCTCTTCCATTATTTTGGTATCTTGGTGAAATCGTTCACCCTGTTCCTCACTATAATCCCCGCAATTTTCAGGAAAATAGTCCAAGTGGGACCACAAAAAGTGCATTTTTATGGACATGCGCGACCCATGAGCTTTGAAAGCTTCCATCAAGTTTTCGACAACGGACTCGTATTCTGGACTTCTACGCTTGCCAAGAAAATCAGTGACAACTGATTTGAATGCCTGCCAGGCATTCGTCTCAGTTGGAGTCATTGCGTTTTCGAACTGAGTATCCTTGATCAAAGTTCGAATTTGAGGACCATCAAAAACCCCAGCATTTAGTTTAGTATCAGATATATGAGGAAATTTACTCTCGAGATGTCGGAATGCTGAACCCTCCTTATTCATTGATTTGATGAAATTTTTCATCAAGCCCAGCTTAATATGAAGTGGTGGGAGCAAAATTTTTGTTGGTGGTACAAGGGGCACTGAAACGACATTATGCGACCCAGGTTCAAAATTCTCTCTGGATGCCCATTCACGCTGTGCATAGTGCTTCTCATCAGCTCGGCTATCCCATTTGCAGAGGAAACATGGGTATTTCGTGTATCCCCCTTGCATTCCCAATACAAATGCCACAATCTGAAAAAAAATGAAAATATTTAAAGAATTTAGAGAATTTGTTCTATCAGATAAAAAAATCTATGCATTGGACTGTGTCACTTCTGTGGGGAAGTTAAGTGTTCTTATACGCTCTCAAATAACCTTTGGAAAAACAACATAGTCAATAGCAATAGTTTACTTATGATATTAGTATTACCTTCAAATCTCCACAGATCCTCCAGTTATGTTGGTCGTATACGAGAGCATCCAGTAAAATTTTCATGTTATCGTAGCTCTCAGTAAGTTGTACGGAATGTGCTACAGGGACTGATGCAACCCTATTCCCAATGTTGAGAAGTACTGCTTTCAAACTTCGTTTAGACGAGTCTATAAATAGCCTCCATTCTGATGCGTTATATGGCAGGCCCAATGATTCGATTAGCCCCTCAACATTGCAGCAGTACACTAAGGAAGAGGTATTTTCGTGCACTGCAAAAAACGCGGAATTCTTCCTCTCGTTTCCTATACCAGGAGAATGTTGTTCCCGGAGCCAGCAAGTTGTCCTCTCGAAGTCGTGAGCCCAAGATCTCGGCAGCTAATTTGGAAAGTCCTAAATCCCTGGTAAGATCATTAAGTTTGGCCTGGTTGAGAGGCCTCGGCTCATTTGAAGCGGTATTTTGAGGTATATACGACTGGGACTGGTCACTGGCATTGGTCATTGATTCATCATCAGAATCATCGAAGTCCAGGGTTTGAGGTGGGTCGGGTATTGGAATTCCAGGACCATGGGGTACAGGTCTCATAGCAGAAGGAATGTCAGGGTATACAACAATGTGTTTATTCTTCTTGTTAACTCCTGAAAATAGAAACACAGAAACATGGATATAAAACTTGCATATGAAATAGAAGAAGCATTCAGACAGTGGCGGCTCGTGAGGGAAGGCTGCGGTCTGTAAGATATGAAATAGGTCGATGGAGTCTGTATATTTTCTTTCTTTTTCATTCATATTGTCCCTTCGGGGACAATATGAATGAAAAAGAAAGAAAATATACAATCATTGTATATGTAAATGTAACTTGTATAACAATATGTATGTGTAAATGTATTTTCTATAACAATATGTATATGTAAATGTATGATTACCATTATGGTGAATATTATGTTATATATGGTGAATATTACATTATGGTGAATATTATGTCAAGTTTCATACGAGGATTTCAAAATATTTAAGAAAAATAAATTTATAAGCCCATCTTGGAGGTTTGTCATGCAGAAATAGCAATCTGTCACGTGATCCTTTCCTTCTCTCCAAATCATGGGAATTCCAAAAGGCAAAGATTTCGCTCTGCCTTTGCTCCATCTTCTCAAATTTTCAATGCACGTCTTGCAGCACATATGAGGGGCGAAATTTTTGTCCTGGTCCCCTAGCTTAATTCCAAAGTATGCTCTATACATTGTCTTCACAAATTTAGTGATTTGGGACTGGTTATTTGGCATGGTAACCGTCCCACATATGTAGCAGAATCTATTGGATCATTTTTACACGCTCTATTCATTATGAAATATTTTATCTATATGCCTGAAAAGTAAAAAAAGATATTATACAAGTGAAACAAGTGATGATAGATGTTACTGTTCCAATTCCGCTTTGACAAAATCACGAAAAATTCTATTTTACTTATGAGGCCATAGCCGGATAACCTGAGCTGATTGAGAAAAACGGATTGCAGATTCGAAATCAGCAGGAAAAACTCTATAAGAATCACTTACAAAACCCTTGACAGCAATGCGGGAGGTGCCCCCTTGGGGCATTGGTTTCTGCGCGTATGTAGAGGAATTACGGCATTTGATCGAGTGAGGCCTGTGGTGTAATGGTTATCATATCTGACCGGCAATCGGAAAATCCTGGGTTCGATTCCCGGGTAGTTACCTCATTTTTTCATTTGTTTCGTTCTCTCTCTCTCATCTTGCGCGGAATATTCTTCTATACAAGCGTCGTTCTTTACGTTAATTATACTGCGTGTTTGCAGTTAGAATGTATATATATATATATATATATATTATATATATATATATATATATATATATATATATATATATCGGCTATTGATTGGTGGCGCGGAAAACGCAGTTTAATAATAAACAGGAACACCAGAGAAAATACAAACATCCTTCAAGGTTTAATAGTACCAACGTTTCGGAATGCACTAATTCCATCTTCAGGGCTAAAACAATAAAATTCCAAATCACATACAAAATACAAATTGCTTAATAACAATTTAAAATAAACTTAAAAAATTATAAAAAGTAGCTAAGAAAATGTAAAACATTAAAACTAAAAGGTAAATAAATGTGAAGTTAAAAAGTTAAAATTATAAAAAAGTAAAAGCATTAAAACTGAAATGTAAATAAAATAAACTAGTACCTTAACCAAAACATAGCAGATCTATCGATGATTCGTCAGAATTTAGGTCTGGTTTTAGTTTATAAATAAACAAAGACTCCATAATTTTAAGTGTTCAAATGGGTCTGCCTCTTGGTCCCACCTTAGCTAACGCGTTTCTGTGTCATCATGAAGTCAAATGGTTGAATGAGTGTCCTTCCAACTTTAAACCGGTTTTTTATAGAAGATATATTGATGACACTTTTCTCCTGTTTAAATCACCAGACCATATCCCTTTGTTTCGTAATTACCTTAATTCTAAGCACCCTAACATTCAATTTACTTCAGAAGTTGAATCTAATAGCTCTCTGTCCTTTTTGGACATTAAGATAATAAAAACTAATTCCTCTTTTGAAACTTCCGTTTACCGAAAGCCGACATTCACCAATCTTACTACGAACTTTTCTTCCTTTATCCCTTTAGGTTTCAAACGAAATTTAATCTCGACTCTGACCAATAGAGCTTTCAATATCTGTTCAGATTACTTCAAACTACACAATGAACTAGATTTCATCCGAAAACTCCTTGCCAAGAATAATTTCCCTTCCAGACTGGTGGAGACTACAATAGGCAGAACCTTAAATAGACTAATAAGCCCTACAACTAGAGACTTAATTACAGTCCCCAAAGATATCCTGTATTTCACTTTGCCCTATATGGGAACCTCAAGTTTTAACATTAGAAACAAACTTTTAAAATTGCTCAAGGAATTCTACCCACAACTGTGTATAAAAATTATATTCACCCCGTCTAAATCGATTTACCATTTATTTAAATACAAGGATGTTATTCCTACACTTCTTAAGTCATCTATAGTTTAGCAATACAAGTGTGACCACTGTATGGGGTCATATATAGGTAAAACTAAAAGACATTTAAAATCTCGTATTTACGAACATCTCGGTAAATCGGTCCGTACAAATTTACCCCTTGGCAAACCACCTAATTCTCTCATACGTAATCACTCGCACAACAATAACCACCCAATTTCACACTCTAATTTCACCGTACTTGCTGCCGGAAGCTCTGACCTTAAGTTTAAAATTATGGAGTCTTTGTTTATTTATAAACTAAAACCAGACCTAAATTCTGACGAATCATCGATAGATCTGCTATGTTTTGGTTAAGGTACTAGTTTTTTTTATTTACATTTCAGTTTTAATGCTTTTACTTTTTTATAATTTTAACTTTTTAACTTCACATTTATTTACCTTTTAGTTTTAATGTTTTACATTTTCTTAGCTACTTTTTATAATTTTTTAAGTTTATTTTAAATTGTTATTAAGCAATTTGTATTTTGTATGTGATTTGGAATTTTATTGTTTTAGCCCTGAAGATGGAATTAGTGCATTCCGAAACGTTGGTACTATTAAACCTTGAAGGATGTTTGTATTTTCTCTGGTGTTCCTGTTTATTATTATTATATGTATATATATATATATATATATATATATATATATATATATATATATATTACTTTTGTTACTTTTGTTGAGTTTGAACGACGGTTCAGGATCGACCTGCGGTCGACCCCTCTGCAGCATCCCGCCTCATTTGCGGGACTTGGTGTATATATATATATATATATATATATATATATATATATATATATATATTATATATATATATATAAATCTTTATGTTCATTAGGGGTGCGTGTTATTTATTTTTGCTGAGTAAAGGGTGCGTGATCAAAAAAGTTTAGAGACCACTGATCTAGAGTACCAAACTGAATTGCAAGAGAGCAGTAGTATGACCGCAAAATGGAAGGGTGCAAGAATGTTGCAATATAATTGCAAAATGCTGATCAATGTTGCAAAGGGGTTATGCAACAAAGGGGAGGGTTTATGCAATGAAGGGGATGGGGTTATGCAAAGGGGGAGGGGGAATGTTGCAAGAGCAACAAGGGGTTATGCAACTTGGAGGCGGAGTTATCCCCAAGAGAAAGAGAGAAGAAGGAGAGAGAGGAAGAGGTGTTCGCCTGGCAGGAGCCAAGCGCATATTAAGACTTCATCTGAGCGCCCGCTGTCTTATAAGGTGTAAATCCGCAGTTTGCTTAATCCACCAGTTGGCTTAGAAGGCGTAAATGGCTTGTTGAGGTGTACAGGTGAGTTGTCAGATTGCGCTATTTATTTAACTAAAGCATATATTATTGACAGTTAGCTTGGAAATCCGTCAGTTGGCTTAGAAGGCGTAAACGGCTTGTTCAGGTGTACACTGTAGGGTGGATCACTTTTCACTTTTTTTAAAAAATTATAGCTGGTCAAAGTTTTTCCCATGATTTGGTTCAGTGGAAGTACACTGACACCATTTTTACCAAAATCGATCAATATTTAGGGGTCGCGCATCGACCTTGAACATTTTAATTTTGGAAATTTGGCCAAATTAACAATTTTTTACTGAATAAAGATAAATCATCAAATGGCCATATTTTCTGAATCCTCTCAGTGAAAGAAATCCTCTCAGATACTTACCAAGTTGATCGGACAAGTGGTTTAGAAGTTACACTCACCTAGAAATAACATTAAAATTTAAAATTCGGTATTTGTCCCCCGTTATGGACGTAATCATAGCATCAGTAGCTGGCGCATCCTAAAATCCCAATTACACACACGCTATGTCTATGACCAATATTTTTACTAATCACAGTTTGCTTTTTACAGATCAACTGTGTCAATTGATTCTTGTTTGATAAGTCTAGACTTTAGTACAATGGATAAACTGTTAACAACCAGGAGTGGGAAGGCTCTGAAAGTTACTTATTCTGGAAAAGAGAAAGCAACAACAACAGCACCACCTTCTCTAAGGTCAGCCACGGACGTCTTCTTAATTGGTCAGCCATCTTCCTCGATCGGTGGTGCCAAATTGCCAACCACCCATCAAGTTCTCCAGTACTTCTTCTATGCCAAGCAGGAAACTACTGACAGGAAGGCCGCCGTAAAAGACACGGTGGCCAATGTTCTGGCATTTTGGAACATGGCACGTATAAGACGATCACGAGGCGTAACTGCGAAAGAAAACTGGAGTTACTGTGGGAAGAGTGGCGCTCGCTGCAGAAGAGCAAGATGAGAGACAGTGACGCGGGAAAAGGCAGGGAGAAGTTTTCAGAAAATCTGAACAAGCTCTGGGACATCGGAGCTCCCGATGCTATTGAAGAGATACAGAAAAGTCGACTACTCTCAGACAACAACAAACAAGAAGATATTAAATTTTATGAGGATCAACGGGGCCTGCGCCAGGCAACAATGAGTGGGAATGATAAAGTGTTCGTTGTCAAGAGAAAACGGCAACTCTCAGACAACAATCTCGTGATGAGCCAGGCACCTCAAAAACGAAATTAGGAACCGAAGCTGAGAGCGACGATGAATCTATAGAAAGCAGATCATCGAGCAACTCCGAATCACAGCTAGAACCACCATACCGACAGCCGAGAGAATCAACTGTATCAATCAGCTTTCCTCACCGCATCCTCAATGCACCGGCTGTTATTGAAGTGGCTGATCGCTTCCGGATGTCCAATAATCAGGTGTATATATATCAGTAATGATCTTTCCTTGACAAAGATATAATAGACGTAACGACGGAAAATTTAGTGATTATTTTGTCACATAAAAACCATACGCATCCTTGTCAATTTCCTTTCAATTTCGCACATAGGTGGCAAGTATCGTGGCGGCAGTCCTACGTTCGGCAGATCCGCCCGCAGACCTGGACAAATTCAGTATCTCGAAGGACACGTCTCGCCGTGGAAGAGTGGCACATCGTTGTGAAGTGTCGACAGCTGTGCAGAAATCCTTCGTATCTCTGAGGCATGCTGTCGTCCACTGGGACAGTAAAGTAATCAAGGTCAGTTTTGCCCTCACCGTGGACGACAGTGAATTAACATGTTCCAGTGACGACAGTGGATTGACATATTCCAGTGGACGATAATGGATTGGTATGTATGACATACGTTTCAGGACTCTCTTGGATCATTGGAGCACCGCCAGGCGATTCTCATCTCCGGAGCTCCCCAATGCACATAAGGAAAGTTGCTGGCCGTTCCGACTGTTGCTGACGGCACCGGTCTGTCCCAGGCCCAGGCGACCTTTCGTGCTCTCAAAGACGGGATGCGAGAACAACGTGATTGGACTGTGCTTCGACACAACTTCCTCCAATACGGGGAGGGTGCAGGTGCGGTGGTCCGGCTGGAGAACATGCTTGGTAAACCGCTCTTCCAGCTGGGCTGTCGCCATCACGTTATGGAGCTCATCGTGGGGGCAGTGGTCATCACCGCGTTTGGAAGAACCACAGCACCAACTGAACCTTTGTTCCAGTATCTGAGGAGAAGGTGAATTTCAAGTCTAAGGCGCATTTGTTTTCTCCAATGATTTTTTGCCTTCAGAGCAATTGAGATATCAGCGTCCTTCTACTAATGATGTTAATAGCAGTCGAAAAGGGAAACTTCAGTCGTTTTCATGCAGTGTTTTCATAACTCCCCTTTCAGGTGGGACAAGCTCGACCTCTCAACTTATCGCGAGCTGGAGATCGAGCATTTGGCGGAGGTGACGTGGCTGATGGAGCTCCGAGATGAGGCAGTCAAGTTCCTCGGCACCGCTTCTGGTCTTGTCAGAGAAGACTACCGAGAAGTGGCGGAGATTACACTCCTGGTACTCGGGGCCCAGCCACGTCGTGGCACACACTTCATGCGCCCAGGAGCCTACCATCATGCGAGGTGGATGGCCAAGGTTGGTATTTTGAATTAGAAGTTAAATATTGTATTGCCTTCTGCAAACAGCCATTTGAAGTCCCTACCAGAAAAAAATAAGATAAATAATTTACCATTAAACAAACTTATATGGAGTGGTATCGGTATTTATACATCACAGTGCGTATTCGTTTCAGATCATCTACTACACGAAGCTCCTGATGTTCAGCGGTCAGCTGGAGTTCGACGACGAGCTGGTACAGAAACTTCAGAGAGTGGTACTATTTACTGCACTCCTCTACGCACCTGCCTGGCTGGCGGCTCCTGTCGCAGCTGATGACCTTGTGTTGTACCAGCGTCTTCTGCAGTACAGGGCTGTGGATCGCGAGATTGCAGAGGCTTCACTGGCAGTGATCAGGCGGCACTTGTGGTATCTGAGGCCTCAGACCGTCGTTTTCGCCCTCTGCAGTGACAAAGTGGAAGACACTGTGAAGCACGAGATGGCAAAGAAGCTGTGCCGCCTCGCTGTGCCCGAGGACTTCACGTATGACAACGTCTCGGTTGATGACACGACGCGCCTTCCGGACCTGATCGATGAGTCATCGTGGTTCGTGTTCACAGGCCTGCAGGTGTGCGCGTCTACGTGGCTCACTCTGCCGGTGAATAAGTGGGATCAAGATAAGAACTACTGTGATCTGAAGAATGTCATCTCGCATCTGAAAGTTACCAACGACGTGGCAGAGAGAGGGATAAAACTGATAGAAGATTACGCGAACACTGTCACAAAAGACGAGTCACAGCTGCAGGGTCTTCTTCAGCTCGTGGAAAAGAGCCGGAAAGAACTCGGTGACTTCAAGAAGTCGTCACTTGCCAAGATGACGTAGCGCAGAGGGAAAGGGAGTTAGCAGAGAGAGTACATGGCGCACGCCTTAAGATGACGTGTGTTCTAACCACGATTCATACAGTTTTTGAACCTAGTTAGGGGCACCGGAGTAAGTGCCTTTAGTGATATCGGTAAACCGTTTTAATACAAAATACATTTGATCTTTCCTTATTCGTTTTATCTTATCCTAAAAAGCAGACAATGGCAGACAGCATATGGAGGTACGGGGACAAATACGGTATTTTAAATTTTAATGCTATCTCAAGGTGAGTATAACTTCTAAACCACTTGTCCTATCAACTTGGTAAGTATCTGAGAGGATTTCTTTCACTGAGAGGATTCAGAAAATATGGTCATTTGATGATTTATCTTTATTCAGTAAAAAATTGTCAATTTGGCCAAATTTCCAAAATTGAAATTTTCAAGGTCGATGCGCGACCCCTAAATATTGATCGATTTTGGTAAAAATGGTGTCAGTGTACTTCCACTGAACCAAATCATGGGAAAAACTTTGACCAGCTATAATTTTTAAAAAAAAAGTGAAAAGTGATCCACCTTAGTGTACAGGTTGAGTTGCCAGATAGCGCTATTTATTTAATTAATGCATATATTCTTTACATTTAGCTTAGAAATCCATCAGTCGGTTTAGAAGGCATAACCAGCCATTTGGTATAATTAATAATAATATCGTTTACAACCAAAAGAATTAAATAAAACACCATTACATCATTCTGTTTATTTAGACGAATTATTGGAATCAGAAATATATAGAAAATAAATATAAAATCAAACGATGGAGTATATATGATCAAAAACATAAAATAAAAAATAATAACTATAAGAAATATGAACGAGGAATATGTATATAATAAACAAATAAAATAAAAATAATATAACCATCAATATTACAGTACAGGAGAACTATATATATATATATATATATATATATATATATTACAGGGTGGGCCGAAAGTCTGGATCCATAGGAAAATGCGATATTTTAAATTTTAATGCTATCTCAAGGTGAGTATAACTTCTAAACCACTTGTCCTATCAACTTGGTAAGTATCTGAGAGGATTTCTTTCACTGAGAGGATTCAGAAAATATGGCCATTTGATGATTTATCTTTATTCAGTAAAAAATTGTCAATTTGGCCAAATTTCCAAAATTGAAATTTTCAAGGTCGATGCGCGACCCCTAAATATTGATCGATTTTGGTAAAAATGGTGTCAGTGTACTTCCACTGAACCAAATCATGGGAAAAACTTTGACCAGCAATAATTTAAAAAAAAAAGTGAAAAGTGATCCACCTTAGTGTACAGGTTGAGTTGCCAGATAGCGCTATTTATTTAATTAATGCATATATTCTTTACATTTAGCTTAGAAATCCATCAGTCGGTTTAGAAGGCATAACCAGCCATTTGGTATAATTAAATAATAATATCGTTTACAACCAAAAGAATTAAATAAAACACCATTACATCATTCTGTTTATTTAGACGAATTATTGGAATCAGAAATATATAGAAAATAAATATAAAATCAAACGATGGAGTATATATGATCAAAAACATAAAATAAAAAATAATAACTATAAGAAATATGAACGAGGAATATGTATATAATAAACAAATAAAATAAAATAATATAACCATCAATATTACAGTACAGGAGAACTATATATATATATATATATATATATATATATATATACAGGGTGGGCCGAAAGTCTGGATCCATAGGAAAATATTTATTTTAATACATAAATTACAACAAATGGTAAATACTTAAAATGAATATCAACTTTAACTCGTAAATGCGTATCCGTGATACTGTACAGTAGTTCGTACTCCAGTATAAATACTCAAATACCTTTTTATTTCAGCCCAGAAATGGCTTCGAATCTAACAACAGAAGACCGGGTAGAACTTGTGCTCATGTACGCAAGACAGGGCGCTACACACAGAGAAGTTGCTACCGAATTCAATAGAAATCATCCTGATAAGCATCCAGTAACACATGCGACTGTTGGCAAGTTGTTTAAATGTTTCAAAGAAACAGGAAGTGTACATGATCGACGGCGTTCTGGTCGTCCAAAAACTGCAACTGATGAAAATACCTCTGCAATGGTATGTGAAACTTTAACGAATAGTCCAGTAAAGTCAACAAGAAGATTATCAAATGAAACACGCATCTCGAGAACGTCAATTCGAAGAATTATTAAAAATCATAAATTCCATCCCTAAGTGTCTCGATGTCAGAGGCCGCCAATTTGAGCATTTGTTATAATTTGTTGTTTATACTGGAGTACGAACCACTGTACAGTAGGGTGGATCGATTTTACATTTTTTTCGATTTCCATATTCTAATAGAGACAAAACCTTGCGCATGCATGAGAAAATAGCCTCTGCAAAATCTTAGCTTAATAGGTAATCATCTTCTGCCCCCGGCAGAGCGATGAAAATCATATTTTAGTAGTCAAAAACGTATTTTTCTTATAATTTTTAAAATATTCAATATGCATCAAAATTATTCCTAATAACTATAAAGTCGATGAAAAAGACCTCATATGATCGTTTTTCCAAGCGCGTTGTCCTACGTTAATATCTTTTGCCCCCGGCAACAACGTCAAATGTTGAAAAAATAGGTAATTTATATACATATTTTCAGATCGGCTCTTTGTCTTAAATAATGCATTTATATATTTCCCATAGCATTTATATCGTTGCTTAGGCATGAAATAACACATACACATGCCTATTACACGGTAATGAATTATCACTGCGACACCTCATTCAAGACTTGGACGGCAAAACAACTGGGCCAATGGGCTTTACTGGACCAGTTGGAAAACAACTGAACGACTGCGAAAAACTTCCAATTACAGAATTCGATGCCATTCCATCTCCGACATTGACAGAGATGATGCCGAGTTGAGCACTGACCAAAAATATTTGTTAGGCATCTACAGAGCAGTGTCGAGCGGTAGCTGCTCTTCAGCTCTCGCGGCTCGAAATCCAGGTAAGATGGCGCATTCCAGGTGGCTGACAACAGCAAATAGATTTCTGCGCCTCTATGTTTCAACCAGTGAACCCTCCAGCACCTTCAACGAAATTGTGCGATTCATTATGACAGTTTACGCACCAATTTGGTTTAAGATAAAGAAAAACTCGTTTCACTGAGGGCGCAAAACATTTTTTCGAAATGATGCGTCTCTCTCAGACCATGCCTCAAAGATCTAAGACAATCGCCAACAAAGTCCTCCGTAGAAATTCTTTCTTTGCTCACCCAGAAAATATTTTGATCTCCATGCTATATGCCGATGAGCAACACATAAGAGAATTGGGATGGAGAAGAATATTAAAAGCACGATCAAAACAATCACCAGCGGGGGAAATTCGAGCCTTCGCCATGCCTGAGCTGCTCTACGATAGTCAAAACTATTACGAAATGATCAACTGGCAAACGGCTGAGGTGACCCAACCCCCCTTTACAAAAACAATACCTGATACCCGAATAAAAGAGTTTGTTGAGACGGGAGACCAGCCTGATGGACTGATCCCACTATTCCCTTGTCATACTCAAGCGGTCGAGAGACTCATCAAATTAGTAACCGAAGCCTCTGCCAGTGTAAGTGGAATAGAAGAGAGGGACGGATTCATCCGCTCCCGTCTTCACTCCCGAACAAAAATTCCACGATTTGATTCTAAGAAAGATTACCGTATGTAAATCGACATGCAGCCAAAGGAAGGGTGGTTGGGGCTGGATAGGGTGGAACTCGACGTACAGCCACCTCCTCGTGGTGAGTTCTGGGTTGCTAATTTTATAAAATTAACAAGCGAGGAGCTGTACTTAGTACTTATCGTACTTATAACATCGCATTAACGTAATTATAATCCACATTTAGACTTTTCTCGGGGACAGAAGATATTACTCTAGAGTCATAAAATTTTGCGTGTGTGTTATTTCATGCCTAAGCAACGATATAAATGCTATGGGAAATATGTAAATTCATTATTTAAGACAAAGCCGATCTGAAAATATGTATATAAATTACCTATTTTTTCAACATTTGACGTTGTTGCCGGGGGCAAAAGATATTAACGTAGGACAACGCGCTTGGAAAAACGATCATATGAGGTCTTTTCATCGACTTTATAGTTATTAGGAATAATTTTGATGCATATTGAAATATTTTAAAAATTATAAGAAAAATACGTTTTTGACTACTAAAATATGATTTTCATCGCTCTGCCGGGGGCAGAAGATGATTACCTATTAAGCTAAGATTTTGCAGAGGCTATTTTCTCATGCATGCGCAAGTTTTTGTCTCTATTAGAATATGGAAATCGAAAAAAATGTAAAATCGATCCACCCTACTGTACAGTATCACGGATACGCATTTACGAGTTAAAGTTGATATTCATTTTAAGTATTTACCATTTGTTGTAATTTATGTATTAAAATAAATATTTTCCTATGGATCCAGACTTTCGGCCCACCCTGTATATATATATATATATATACATATATATATATATATATACACAATTATATTAAATAATTAAATATATTGAAAATAAATACACACTTTATCTTCTACTGCACTTAACTAAAATAAAAAATAAAAATAAGAAATAAAATACGATGTAGTATAAACATCAATATAGCAGTACAGGAGAAATCTATGTGTGTGTGTGTGTATATATATATATATATTATATATATATATATATATATATAACGTAAAGAACGACGCTTGTATAGGAGAACAATCCGCGCAAGATGAGGAGGGAGAACGAACAAACGAAAAAAATGAGGTAACCACCCGGGAATCGAACCCGGGATCTTCCGATTGCCGGTCAGACATGATAACCATTACCCATGGTCCTCGAGGTGTAGTGGTTATCATATCTGACCGGCAATCGGAAGATCCCGGGTTCGATTCCCAGGTGGTTACCTCATTTCTTCATTTGTTCGTTCTCCCTCCTCATCTTGCGCGGAATGTTCTTCTATACAAGCGTCGTTCTTTACGTTAATTATACTGCGTGTTCTTTGCAGTTGAAATATATATATATATATATATATATATATATATAATTATATATATATATATATATATATATATATATAAAAAACCTTTGGTTAACCTTTGGTTAGCTTCCGCCCGAATTGTTCATTCTGACGAAGGTCAAGCTTTTCACTCCACCTTAGACCTACAGTTTAACGTGAAATCTGAACCACGCCCCATCAGCAGCCCAGCGTCTTAACCACTAGGCCACCTAGGGTACCCATTTATCGACCAACCACTTTCTTTATTGTGTACACACACACACACACACACACACACACACAATTATGTTAAATAATTAAATGTATTGAAAATAAATATACATCAAAATACATTCACTTTGTTCTTCTGCGCAAAACACTAAACTCACACGTAATCGAGACTACAGTCACATCATCAATTGGTAGAGTTGCTGTCAAATCATGATCCAGTTTTGAAAGAACATTTTGTAAGGATTAAGCATTCTATTCCATCTGGGAGGAGAGTGGCTTCGTATTTATCTCCAGAGATTCAGAATGAGTTCATTTGCCTTTTGGGGAATTACGTCAAAGAGAAAATAGTGGTTGATATCAAGAAAGCAAAGTATTTTGGGATTCTTTTTGACAGCACTCCTGATGTGTCCCACACTGATCAGATGTGTGAAGTGATCAGATACGTCCATATTGAATGTGACAAAGTTGAAGTAAAGGAATCATTCTTGGGCTTCTTCCCTATTGCCGGAAAGACTACTGCTGAGCTCACAGGGGATATCCTGAGACATCTGGAGAGAGATGGACTGGACATAAACCTGTGCCGTGGTCAAGGATATGACAACGCTGCAACTATGGCTGGGATTTATGGTGGTGTTCAGTCAAAGATCAGAGAGATTAATTCCAAGGCTTTGTTTGTGCCTTGTGCACAGTGATGGGCATCGATACATGAAAATCGCTAAAGCGATACCGATACATCGATACATGAAGAACGTCTTAGGCGATACCGATACGCCGATACTTTCTAGATGTCTTAAGCGATACCGATACCGATACATGCATCGCCGGTACATTTTTATAATTATTCATTTAATATGTAGGTATTAGATATTATTGTTTATACTAGTAATTTGTACGCACTGTAAGTAAAATCAACGACATTTTAATGGGTTTTATAGATGTAAATAAAAACAATTGCTTTATTTAATGAAAGTATGTTTTAATTTTGTAGGATACATGAATGACTGAAAATATTACACTAACAATTAAAAGTAATTACTATTACCCTTCAAAAATACCAGCTGGCTAAACATCTGGTCAGACAGTCTATTCCTTTTTGGAGCGTGAATGTGACCAGCCAAACTAAACAACCGTTCTACAGGAGCAGAGGATGGTAGTAGTGTGTTATACTTCAGGAAGACCCGTAGAATTCCTGGGTACTGCCTCAGAGATTGGAGAGAATGACTTCCGTCACCCAGATACTGTAAAACTTCCATCTCAGTGGAATCTTGGGTTGCAGAGACATTAGTGGAAGCAGACTCATAACAGAAGAAATCATCTGCACTTCCGTCATTAAATAAATATTTAATATTATTATTTATGTATATTCATAAATATAACTCAGTAGTGTCATATTATAACATCTATTTAAATATTTAAAAATTCTTATTAATGTATCGATGTATCGAAGTATCGATTTTTTTCGATACATTTAAGAAAATTGACCTTAGCGATACCGATAAATCGATACTTTTGTCAAGTAGCTAAAGCGATACCAATACCGATACAAAAGTATCGATCGATACGTATCGGCGATACATGTATCTAGATACTGCCCATCACTGCTTGTGCAAATCATTCTCTGAACCTTTGCGGAGTGCACTCATTTGGAAGCGTTTCTTCATGTGTGACTTTTTTTGGAACCTTGGAAGAGTCTATTCCTTCTTTTCAGTCTCAACTCATCGATGGGAAGTGCTGATGGGGAATGTAGGCATGACAGTCAAAAGACTTTCCCAGACAAGATGGAGTGCTCATTATGACGCTGTGAAACCAGTGAAGGCAAATTTTGAAAAGCTGACCTCAACCCTTGAAGTACTGTGCGATCCCAAAGAAATGTGGACACAAGAGGATCAGCTCAGATTTTGCTGTCTGCTGTATGTGATTTCTCTTTTTGAGTTACCTTTCTTTCTGGTGTGAAGTCCTGGAAGAAATTAATCTCACACAAAAGTATTTGCAAATAGTTGGAATCAGCCTTGAAAAGTGCATTGTGAAGCTCCAAGTTCTAAAACTGTTTCTTGAAGATCAGCGCAATGAAATTGTGGAGAGGGCCATTCATTATGCAACTACAAAGTGTGAGGAAATGGACATTTCTATGGAGAGAAGAGGGAGAGTAAAGCTCCGAAAAAGGATGCCAGGAGAGATGGCAAAGGATGCTGGTCTCACATTGCCAGAGGAAGTAAAAAGGGCTATGTTTGAATGTCTTGATCGCTTTCATCAAGAATTGGAGATTCGTTCTAAGGCAATGGATCAAATTCTGTCAATCTTCGCTGTTATTCAGCCAAACACTTTGGTTGTTGCAACAGAAGAAGAACTTCGGAAGTATATTCCAAATTTGACTCAGATTTTCGATGAATTCTTTGATGAAGATATCAGTGTGGAAATTGAACGACTTCGGAGGCATTTGGAAGCTGAAAAAATCAGCGTTGAAGAGGCAAAGAAATGGACAGCATTGCAGTTTCTGGAGTTTATTGTGAAATGAAATTTTTGTGAATCTTTGCCAAGCTTGTCACTGTGTTTGAGATTCTTTTTGACTGTCTGTGTGTCTATTGCTTCATGTGAAAGAAGTTTTTCCAAATTGAAATTGATAAAAAATTTCTTTCGCTCGACCATGAGTCAGACAAGATTGACAAATCTGGCTTTACTTTCAATTGAACATGAATATGCAAAGAAGGTGAATTTTGATGAGGTCATTGATCAATTTGCAGAAATTAAGGCTCGAAAGCAGAGACTGTGAATCCTCTCTATTTACCTTTGAAGAATAGGCTGAGCGTTGAGGCTGGATTCCCTGTGTTTTTTGTATAAAATAAAATGGTCTTACCTGTTCACTGAATTTTTAATGCCCTGCATTTTTCTTATTTCCAATTTGTTTATGACAGTACTGTACTGTTTAAAAATCTACTTGCAAACATAATATATTTTTATGTGTTTAAATTTTAAAATTATTTATGGGGGGTGCCAAAGGAAGGATTCGCCCCGGGTGCCAAATACTTTAGGTACGCCCCTGAGCGGAGCTTAGAACTTTCTCCTGTACACACGCTGGGCGGAGCTTAGAATTTTCTCCTGTGTACACACACACACAAAGGAGAAAGTGAAACGCTAGTTGAAACACGATTTATTTAATAAACGAAATATTCAAGGCATATATTTACAAATACGTTTAATAAATAAGTTAACAATAGACATATCAAAGATTATGGTATCCAAAGGGTACGGTATCATAGGTACCAGGCACCTGGTAACGTTTCCTATAGGTGTTCCGGCACACCTTTGTACCCCTAAGTTCCTTCATGCCCCCCAGCTTCTGCGCCCGAAAATTGTGGGTACCTACAGTTAGTTGGGGCGGCTGGTCGCCCTCATCATTATCCAAGCACACTAGATCCTTCAACGAATCAAAGTTAACGACCCGCCGATTCACCTGGTTGAGCGTGATACCCTTAGCCTTCACGATATATTTCACATCCTCCCCCACCCTCACCCGTACCCCATACGTTTTTGCCCTGTTGAGACAAAAGAGTCGGCGTATGCGATGTCTCGATGTCTCCATACTCATCCTTGATCTCATCAGTTAACTCCCCGAGGAATTCACCAATAGGAGGCATGTATTCACCCTCCCTCGCTGTAAATATCACACTACCTGTATCGGCGTACAAAACCCGCCCACCAAGAGAATGCAATAGACCCCAAACTTTGATGCGTGCGTAGGCCGTTGTGAAGCTGGCTACAGGTATGTTTGTAACACGTGAGATATCTGTGGCCAATTCGGTATTGTTGTACTTTATTATGTAAGTATTACCTACATTCACAATCTCCATGACCTCTTTATCCAGAACGTTGGCATAATCCCAGACTTCACTATAACTTTGTGCCAAATGAACGTTCCTTTTGCCAGTATTCTGTGCAAATTTTCCCCAAAGACTGTTTAGACAACTTTGCATTAAAGCGCTTGACTGGGTTCTTTACAATTTGGGGACGGACAAGCTGTATACCTTCACGGTCACGGTAACGTTGAATATAGGCCGATTTTTCATCTTCGGTATCAACTCCTCGCGGATACCTGAGGCTTCGACCTAATCTTTCAAAAAAGCGTTTATATATGGCGTGAAAAGGTTGGGTAGCTTCTGAAACCTCCACACTTCATGTATCTTCAATATTCTGTAGCCATGGCGAACAGCTAAATCCAGCTCTGGACTTGTATATACACCTCTGATCTTACGCTGGTTGGTTGCATGATTACATTCCCCATTGTTCTCCTCCGCGCACTTCACGCACAAGGGAAAGATGAGCTTGTGATCGATAACGACGGGTAAGATCGGCATCCATAAATCGCGTGGGGGGAGCACATCTACGAAAGAAAGGCCGAAATAGTACCAGTTCAAATTTGTTGAGAACACATCGATGGTGGTCAGGTCAGGTCCCACCAGTTTCTCAGGTGCACCCACGGGGTACAGATTGTTCTTCATCACGAAGGGATATAAAGAACAGAAGTCGTAGTAATGGAGTTTCACGCCCTCCGTAGGCGGAAAGTAGAGCTTGAAGGGATTTGTACGCCCTCCGAACAAACTATCACCGCATTTGAAAGGATCCAGCACCATTGAACGTTTGATCGTGTTTATTTCTTCACGGTACTGTCCATCTGTTTCCATCCGTGCATCATACTCATGCTCCCACAAGACTTTGTGAGTGAACTGGGAGCCTATAAGTTGATCGCGGGTGCGGGTCCACGCAAGACTGTCGGAAGGAGATCTACCGTGGATATCTCCTACGATTCCACACTCAGGACGGGGGCATCCGTGCCACCAGCAACCGTTAAAGGAGTACACAGTCTTCTCACCAGTGGCACGGTTTTCACTTAGACCATCAACCCAAAAAACACGACCATTAACCTTAATGGGTACTTCACCCGTGTTGCGGGCATGCTTTATGTATACACCTGTCTGCTGCTGTAGGTGTATGAGCCAGTAAATAGCCTTGTGCCCATAACTGCGGGGATTGTTTCTGTGAATAACGGCTAAGGTGTCTTTAGGCATGAAGTTATTCTTGAACACCGTAAAACATAATGAGGCGATGTGGTTGCGACTTGCAACGGATCGCATTTGAAACGGCCTATGTACATCCTTCTAAAGGCCTGGAAACATACTCTAAGCACGCGCACATCATTCACGCAATAACGCTCACATTCATCAGCTATATTATAAGGATTAGATTCATTAAAACTGTTGTAGTATCGGTCAAAATCTTCACGTTCATCTGTACTCATACATTCATAGTTAAAGTAATGTTTGGGTGGAGGTAGTCCTACGTAATTTAAAGTTTCGCTAGTGAGGAATGTGTAAGGGAAATATCCTTTTGAAACTTCAGCGGCTACGCCCATCACCTTGGGTAGCTTTGCTAATTTACAAGGTGTGAATAATAAAGTGTCTTTAAACTGTACATTACCTCTTATTTGCATCTGTATTAGTTTGTTGCCTCTTTTCAAGGGATCACCTGTAAATATCTCAGATGACTCGTGCTCAAGCAACTCCTTATAAAGGAACTGTGTGTCAAATTTTGCCCCGTTATGGGCAAATATACACAGTCATTTTTTTGAACTTGTCCGCTAACTTGACAATATAGGACACAAAGAGTTTCACAGGGCTATCGTGGGCATCGTTTTAAAAACGTTTGTCCGTTTACCACATTTGTGACACTCATCACACTCGATCTCCATACACTCATCACAGATAGTCTGGCTTACAAGTAAATGTGGAATAACCTCTTTGGTTTCAGCGTTCGTGTATGTTTCTATATCGTAGTACACAGTTATACAAGGGCTATTTTTAGGCTTAGCGTCTTTCATATAACATACATGCTTTACTCCAACCGCCTTATATTTCTCATGGCATGTAGAACAGTGAATTTCATCACATTTATGCTTGAAATTCCCCAATTATCCATCATATGAAACATACCACATTCACAGATTCTCATTTTCCTGCACGTGCCAATTGATTTATGGAGCTCAAAACAGTTATTATTGAAAAATGTGCGTCTACACACATCACAATCCCTCTTCTCAGCTTCAACTACACGGCTTTCACATTTGGAGCTTTTACACTGCTCACATACCATGTGGCAATCTTTACAATGTTTCACTATATCATCCGCAAACTCGATACACCCTTACACAAATCATGATGTCGTCCATATTTTCGACTTTTATCATAACTCGCGTAAAGGTCCCTTATATTACGGATCGTTGTCCTGACAGTCCTAAAATAAGTAGGGGTCTTGTACGATCTCTCACACTGCTTTTAAAAACATACACAGTCCTACGACGATCATCCATTCCAAATACAACTATACGAACATTCATTTCCTGTTCTACCCTTCTCAGCTCTTCAGGACCCATATTACAGTCAAACTCAAGTTTACAGTCTACAGCTAGTTTACGGGCACGCTCCACTACCGTAGGCAACCAAATTTTTTGGGTCCGTTATTTAGTACAGTAAACATACGAGCTAAGACTACTGCTATAAAGCCGCAACCACGATCGACGTTTATATGCCGTCTATAAATAGACTGAGAATTGAAGTTAAGAGTATAAGGTGTGGCACTATGACCCGCAACACGGAATACACGGTCAATATTTACCGTGAAGTTGTCCATATTGAAGGCTATACTACTTTGAGAGGCCTGCATTATACGGCCTAATATATACTCTATATCTTCAGCTGCCAAACGTCTGAACGGTATTACTACCCAAAAATCATCTACATCTCCGTCATCTGACCCGAATCCGAAGGACAGCCTCGTCCTGACTTCACGTTCGTCGCGGTTCTGAAGGGCAAACTCTACAATACGTTCAACTATGCGCCGTAGTCCGTGTTCAACACCATTGCTATACATGGATCTAGGATCAACCCTGACTATATACCGATTTCTAGTCAAGGCTGAGGTGGGGGTAGCGGTGCGCACCAACTCGAATGTTATGCCATCCTCAACAGAATGAGAAGCTGCTGTGGTTGTGGAGGATGTACCCGGAATCGAACAGGAATAAGGGAGTATATTTGAGGAAGGTACTATTGTGGGGGTTGTGTCGTAAGATGTAGAGGGTTGAGCCTCTATTACTGGGGGTCTAACAACCGGCGTAATCCTGGCGCGCTTTATACCCGACGTCGTGGGCTCTGAATTGACCCGTGCTCCGCTATGAATTGACGCGTGCTACAGGTATCGCTGGTGAGGATTCGTCGGTGGGGAAGGATTCTGTGATCACAACTACACTGTCGTCGGGGTCATCTGTAATATCCATGATGGGGTGCTGTACCTCATCGTCATTCACGGTTCTGTGGGAGAAGAGAAAAGCAAGACTGTAGAATATAAGGGTCATCACTTAAATATTTATTATATTTTGTAAATGACCCACTTAGGAGTGTGACGTGTTAGAAATGGATTCTGTAGAAAAATTCAGGTTCACGAGCCCATCCACATGTATTATATCTGGCCCTACAGGATGTGGTAAAAATATGTTTATGCTTAAAATCATTAAAGAAAAGGGAGAGATGTTCTCAAAATTTGTGCATAAAGTTATATGGTGCTATTCGACGTATCAATCAGTGTTCAACGAGTACCAAGATGATATTTTGTTCCACAAAGGTGTATATGACGTTAATTCGTTAAAGGGAAATGAACATACAGTCATTGTAATTGACGATCTCATGTTGGAGATGGATAAAACGTTTGCCGAGACATTTACAGTATTCTCCCACCATCTTAACATAAGCGTGTTCTTCATCAATCAGAATCTATTTTTCAAAAATAGATACATGCGCGATGTGTCGTTAAATACACAATATCTAGTCTTATTCGCGCAACGTAGAGATGTATCACAAATTGGGGTATTAGCCAATCAAATGTTCCCGAATCAGCGTAAGGAGTTTTTGGAAGTTTATAAAGAAGCTACAAGCCGCGTTACGGATATTTGCTTTGCGACCTTCATCCGCGAAACACGTTTAGGGTGCTTCTAAGAACGAATATATTTCCAAACGAGCCTGAAACGGTGTATATTCCAGAATGACAAAGAGGCTAAAGAAATACCATGAATTAATAAAAATCTATCATCGACTGCCCCGGCAATGCAGCAGATGTTTGCTAAAAATATCGACTCCGACTTTTTAAAATGCATCTGTGAAATCTGTCTTAACGTTATAAATTGCAATGTATCAATGAAACCCCTCAGAAGGCTCGCCTACGCCGTTACAAGAACATAATACGTGCACTCGCTCGTAAAAGTCAAACTGTAGGGAAGAAAAAACGAATTATTGTACAAAGAGGAGGGTCATTCCTCCCCATCTTATTTTCAGTTTTGGGTCCTTTACTGACTAGATTAATATAATGAAGAAAGTGGTAGTGATTCCACACGAGGTGTATGCTTCACTGCAAAGTTCAAAGAATCCAGACACGGATCTAGATCCCCGTAAAAGCAGGCTTAAAAGAATGGAAAGCGAATTGTTAGCCCTATTAAACAGTGAAAAAACACCTGATGAGAAAAGAATCTTATACCAAGAAGCTCTGCAGAAATTTCTTCACGAGTACGAAAATTATAAGAATCCGACAGAGATTCCCGTGGTTATTAGGCACAGCAAGGGGAACGATGGACATGGTGACGTAGGGCCTGTGTCCGACGATAGAGCTGACCAACCAAAGATTAATGGGTCGGTCACACAACATATGGAGCATGTATTAAAAAGCACCCTCCCACATACATTGAGGAATAAAGGTTTAAGTCTTTATAATCTATTGAATGAGGACCCCACCATACAATGGACCGATACAGGTGAGATCATTGTGGAAGGAGCAAAGGTACATGGATCGAATATCGTAGACATTGTCCATGATCTGGTGAGAAAGTGGGATAGGCCCTCACCATCAGGATGGAAGCATATTAAAGCAAGACTACAACAAATAAATGTCCCCAAAACAATGATAGGAAATCTGAACAGGTTAAAAGACCTGAAACATACATCGCACGTACACAATTGAAAACGCCATCACCCCCGGCGGTAACACTTCTGAAGAGGAGAAAGAAGAGGTTAAACAACGCTCAACCCTACCCATGTGCCTCTAAAATACGGAAATGGCTAACATATTTAGAAGACGCTCTTATAATATTTCTAGCCCAGCCTCCTACGGAGGCGTAGATAGACTGTACAGAAGTTAGTGATGCACCGGAGCTCCGGCTCCGGGTCCGGCCGAGCAGGAGTTCCGGCCATTTTAGAAAACCTCAGGATTCAGCAAGACATCATAAGTTTCATAACCTGAGGATATTCTGTTCAATGGGAATTTTTAGAGAAATTAGCACACACGAAGCATAGAAAGTCGACTTTTATAAAGTTTAAGTTGTTAAAGACTTAATAATTTAAAATAGCAGGACTCTAATATATAAACCCTAAAAAGATGAGACGATGGACCACACACACACACACACACACACACATATATATATATATATATATATATATATATATATATATATATATATATATATACTAAAATAAATCAATTGGCCGGAACCTCCAGCCTCCGGCCGGAGGAAAAAACACTAAACCGGAGGTTCCGGCCATCCGGCCTCCGGCCAAAATCTGCCTCCGGTGCATCACTAACAGAAGTGTTTACGGAGTGGGGAAAAAAGATGTTGCGAGTTTTTTGCGGGAGCAGTATGCTTATACACTTCATAAACCTGTGAGAAAAAGGTTTAAAACAGCCAAAACAACAGCTGCTTCGATTGACTCTATTTGGCAAGCAGATTTAACAGACATGCAAAGATATTCAGTGTATAACGATGGTTACCGCTACATCCTATTCATAATAGATATATTCTCTAGATATCTGTGGCTAATTCCTGTGAAAAATAAATCGCCTGAAACAGTTGCTAAAGCCACCAAAACGTTAATGTTGAAAGAAAACAGGGTTCCTGGCTATTTTTGTACGGATATGGGGAAAGAATTTATAGGCCGAGCTTTTCAGAACATGTTGACAGAGTTTAATATCAGCTACTACACTACCAATTCTATACATAAGGCATCTTTAGCTGAAAGAGTTCAACGTACCATAAAGGAACGCATGCACCGCTATTTTACACATAAAAACACATACAGATTTCTAGACATTCTGGAATCATTGGCCTCATCCTACAACCGCTCACACCATCGCACGATTGGGACAACACCTAACGAAGTTTTAGAAAGAGGTACGCGCCCAGAGGTGAGAAGAGATGGAACACCACCACCACACTCTGCGCGTTTCAAAATCAATGATTATGTAAGGCTGTCGCGTTCGGGAAATAAATTCGCGAAGGGATTTGAGCAAGGATGGACACGAGATTTTTAAAGTTAGGGCTATGAAATCTAAAGACGAGTAATGTTGTATTACGAAGATTTGAATGGGGAAGAAATCGCAGGAGGCTTTTACCGCGAGGAGTTGCAGAAAGTGACATTTAATTTAGGAAAAAATGTGTTTAAAATTGAGAAAATTTTAGGAAGCAAAGGTTCAGGAAAGAGAAAAATGTACCTGGTGAAATGGCTAGGATACCCAGAAAGCTTCAACACCTATATAAAAGCTGATGCAATAATGAAGCTTAAATAGTATGCAACATGGCGCCTAACCATTTCTACGTCACACTCCCGTCCTCCTCGTCCCTGTCTGTACACCCTAACAACACACTAGCCTTTGTAACAGAACTCCAGGACCCATTGAATTGGGTCGTGATACGTATGAGGTGGGTATGCGAAATTCAGCTGAATACCCTTTTTTAAGTATTATTATAAAGAACCGTTTTTACGATTCTTAGAGACTGTAATGAGTGTGAAAAAGCCGGGGTAACTCGGGATGAAACCATGCGTACCGCCCTGACTGAGGATGCACGGTATTACAGTACAGAGTAACACTAGGACCGGGTCACTATGGTGGGCCGAGGATGTTGTGAGAGACTTAAACGTAAGTTTAAAAAGCTCAAATCTTACGGGCGATTTAGTATACGAAATCGTAAACAATGATCCCCATGCATACACTGTGGCCCTAAAATCGCAGGCTAACCGAAATATTAAAGACCAAAGAGTGTTCAAAATTATGACCGATGGGCGATATCGATCAGTCATCCAAAGGGATACATTTCACGAGGCACAACACGACTTGTCCAGCCTAATGTATCAGTGAAATTGGAGAAAATGGTTGACGGCTATAAACCCCCAGACATGTGCTATATTTACAGCAATATAGTGGAGCACCAGTTTGTTGGGGATACCCAGGCACGCCTGCTGCGCATTGCCACATCCCAACCATAGAGGAAGGAGTTTGAGTATTACATATGACAGACCCCATTATGTGAATGTCGCAGCTAATCTAATAACCAATATCTCAATATATATAAGAACGATTGAGGGAAAAAATTTCCCATTCGGTAACGGGAGCTTAACAGTGAAGCTGCACTTTCGACGCACTGAGTTATAATGGACAGAAAGCCTTTCACAGTCTATCGAGGTATGAGATACCAGCGTGGTAGTGGACTTGGATCCATTTTTTCAACCATACTACGTACGGCTGTCCCTTGCTGAAGAGGGGTGCCAGATACCTCGGAGGAAAGCGCTACAATCAGGTCTTAACACGCAGAAGACATATTGGCTGGGGTAAACCTAAAGAAGCTCTAAAAACACTTAAAGCGTACACGGGACGAAATCGTCAAAGATGCAAAGAGAAAAATGCGTGGTGGTGGGAAGAAGAGGGCTGTCGGAAGAAGGGATTACCACCACGTGGCATTAAACGTAAAAGGATATCAAAAAAGAAGTGTTCTAAGCGAATGAAACCTATGGTTGACCATTTTTTTGACTGATATAAGCTAAGGACATTGATCTCATGAATCATAGTTTGTTTACTACTTGTCGAGAGAGGAGGCACTATTTCTAACTCGTCATGGCACGCTTCATCCATCCGTGTAGTTCACAATGTTGTAAATCGGAGCTGTCCCTCTTTGACATGCCTCCAACTCAAGTTTCTATTGAACACAGTGACTTTATTACAATTAACCCTTTAAACACAATTAGTTCCCCGAGTGCCCCTATAGAATTCGTGATACCCAGCTCAGGCCCTTACTTTTTTGACCAAGCTGTGTGCACATGTACGCTAAACTACGTATAGCCCATTCTGATGGAACGGACTGTGATGACAAATATGCTGTATACCCTGAAACAAACTTTCTGCACTCCTATTCAACCAGTGTGACGTATATTTAAATCAGGTCAACATATCGGCAGGAACGGGGTACTACACCTACGATCCTATCTGGAAAATGTGCTGAACTTTTCCAAAGAAGCGAAGGATACCTTTTTAAGTGCCGAGGGCTATTATCAAGCTAAAGACGAAAGTAGTATAAAGGACAAATTTAAAAATTCTAAAAAGAAGATATACGAGTGTTTTGGACGCCTGCATACAGACTTCACATTCCAGGAGAAGTTGCTTGTGAATGGGGTGGATATGAAAATAAAGCTCACCCGCACGAATCCTGAGATCTGTTTAAATCTGGATGCTGATCAAGAAGAGGGAGCAAAACCCGTTGTGATTCACATTATGGAGACATACCTCCGCGTACGGCGAGTGAAATTAAGTTCACCAAAACAAATAGAAATTGAGAAAAATTTACTACACGCCACAGTAAAATACCCAATTAACAGAGTACACAGATCAAACTATACACGGTGCCAGCAGGGTTGGCATCGAAACAGATAGAAAACATCGCCCTGGGAAATCTACCTAAAAGGATATTAATTGGAATGCAGGAACATGCTTCGGTGAATGGAAAATATAAAAAGAGTGCCTTTAAATTCGAGAATTTCGGCCTTAAAAATATAACCTATACGTTAATGGCATTGCGTTGGGCGATGGATATGGATTATTCATCAGACGCTGTGTTCCCTTTTGCGCGAGAGCATATAGTAATCTGGCCCATATTGCAGGTGATTGTGATGAGCTCGGGATGGGGTAACGCAGAAAGAATTCATCGATCAATTTAACCTTTATCCGTTTGACATCACACCTGACTTATCTGCTAGTGTAAATACACTTAAGTCCACAACAGAGTGGAAACATCTCAGTCAGATTGGAATTCGCCAAGCCTATAGACGCGCCTATAAGTGTACTAGTTACCTCGAGTCACAAGCCCTAATAGAAGTAGACAGATTTAGGAGCGTTGTCACTGACTTTTAAAATGGATGCGAATACACTTCAGAGAGTAATGAATAGTGAACGAATCACACGTTCCAAATTTATCGGTGTTTGCGAAGAATGAAACATTGAAATTGCCAACTACGAGAATTGCGGTAGCTTATTGTGAACACAGATGTTATTGGTAGTGAAGGGATTCATTGGTTTGCAATCTATTTTAAAAATAGGGACCGCATGTACTATTTTGATTCACTCGGACTCAACCCTGGAGTGACCCTGTTATTGTAAAATTTCTCGATCAGTGCATATCCCCGAAGTTGTATGGAATCCCTTCCGGCTACAAGGATATTTTAGTAATACGTGTGGGATGTACTGCCTTTCATTTCTCATGCATATGTCACGTGGTAAAAAATAAATTTTTAAAATTATTCGACCCGTGTCACACTCAACGAAACGACGAAATGGTATGCAGACAGATAAAAAGCCGTTTTCCGATTGTGCGTACTCGTTGTATAGTATGATGTTTTGTTTGTATATATATATATATATATATATTGTAACCAATAATGTTAGTTTGTATTCTGTAGTTTAAGATGGTTATTGTACTAAAAACATGATTTCTTTCATTTAATAAATTGATGAAAATACATTGTCTTCTTCCCCGAAAAAAAGATCGAAACAAAAAAATACTTACATTATTTCGTTAATGATGTGACAATCGTTGGGTGACTGCTCGGTAAATCTTCTACCTCCGTATTCAGGTCCATGACATGGGTTTCTTCAAAACGAAAAGATTGTATAACACGTGTCAAATCCTCATCGGACCTTAAAGGAGAAAGAATAATTCATTAGTTCATACTGAATCTTTTTTAATAAAAACCCAAAACATATGCAGAGTATACATATAGTAAGAGTATTACAATGTGAAGATATCTTTGAACCGCTCAGAGAAGTTCCTTTAAGAGAAATTCCGAATAACATTTATTACGGAATTTATAAAATTATTTAAAACATGCAAAAGATTGCTATAAAAAAATTCAATGAATCAAAACAGGACTTAGCATAATATTAATTGCAAACTAATCTATAATTGCGGATACCTAAATGAAGCATTTTTAATGTGATGAGATGAATTACTACAACCCTCCATATACATGATGAAATAATCCAGAACAGTGCTCTTTCTCTTAATGACAGGCACATTAAATAAATAAAATTTTACGAATAATTGGCTACTAAAAATAAAATTACAGGCACTTACATTTCTACGGCAGTCCCTTGCGTCGGATCGTAAGGAGCGTCATTGCAAATATCATCAACGGTTTGCGTTGGAAATAATCCATCCCGGTCAGCCGCGTTAAAAAGATTAATTGTGGACAACGCTAGTCACCATCTTGATATAAATCTGTAAAGTTCTTGATTCATGACGGAGGGAATGTTTATTCACTGGTGAAAATAACTACTGTGACTCCCAGCTGAAAATATTTCCTTTTATATGCATGATCCCCAAGCACCACCCCAAAAGACTAATAGGCGGTTCGTAAGTTTAATGATTGGTTGTCAATGTAACTGGGCGGCTATGATAAATTTGTGTACCAATCGTAACACCTATATTACGGGTCCACGCTTTGGACGTCCTGATTGGTCGACTAATGGTGTCTTTATCTTCTTTCCGTAGATTTAATGCTCACATCGTGTATTGCCACTTGCAATCTCTACCTTGACAATATTTGCATTTGCGCCATTACTTTTCTCGGTTTTCCCATTTAGGTCATGCTATTCGGTCCTCAATTTTTTCCCATTTTGGATAGGGAGATGGACAACTTGAACGGCGGCAAGTCGTTATAGGAATATCTTCATCAGAGACGCTCAGCTCAGTACCACAGGAAACAGAATTAGCGCCGCTACTCTTCATAATCCTGACATAGATCATTACCAGAGACAGTACAGTAACATCCGATGACACAAAGACTGACTTGTGGATTTGGTTATATATATATATATATATATATATATGTGTGTGTGTGTGTGTGTGTGTGTTAATTGCCACTTGCAGTCTCTACCACGATGGTTTCAAATATTTGCAAAATATATGTTTGCGGTCGTACTATTCGATCCTCAACTTTGATCAATGTATTCGGCTTGACTTTTTACCTGCCAATTCTCGCGTAGGAGTGTGATTAAATTGTGTTTAGCTCATGAAAATGAATGTCTGCTTGGGTTGGTAGATAAATGGGCGCCCTAGGTATCTTAGTAGTTAAGACGCTGGGGTGCTGGTTGAGAGATCGAGTCCGGGCGATGACATTGTAATTTCACCCCGCCAGTGCTGGAGTGTAGTTCGGATTCAACGTTAAACTGTAGGTCTAAGGCGGGTGACAAGCTTGATCTTTGTCAAAATGAACAATTCGGGGAGAAGGAAAACTGATTTAGCTTATTATTACTGATGTAATTTACACCACGTTAGGTTCCAGTTACAAAGAGAATCTATGGTCTGAATTTATTGCATATATTCCTCGTATGTATATTTTTTCTTCTCTCTCTAAAAGGTCTTTTGAAAATCTGTGTATTAAATATATTCTCCATTATCTTCCACAGAATCTATGTTCTGAATCATAGGTTAGGTTAGGTTCAGGTGCCAGCATGCTGGAGCGAACCAGAGGCTCACAGCCAAAATCTGCACAAAGAATCAATTATGTTTTACAGTTTAATAAAATGAATTGTTGATTCTCTTTTTTTTTCAAATTTTCCCTTTACGATTTTATGAGGGATTTTATAATAAAGAAATTATAAATATTTTTGTTTTTTTTTCATTCCTTTATTTATATTTTTTAAAAATTTTGCTGTGACTACTTACGGCCATCATAAACTCGGTAAATGAGTTCCAATATATTTCTGAAAAACTAAAGCTATGAATATTATATCCATCTAGAATAAACAAAACTTTCTTTCTGTGTGTGTGTGTGTGTGTGTGTGTTAATTTTTATTTCAATAACAGAGGCAATAACTATGAAGATGATACCATGCAAATTATACGCAAAGAAAAATAAGACATAAACAACGAAGTTAATGAAATATAAAAACATTTATATACAGTAACATAAAAACAAACGCATGGAGAAAAAGTAGGAAGATGTGTTTCTTTGGGATGAAATTAGGCCAAATGGACCTTTGTGGTCAGTTTGCGGCCTTCAAAAAGCTTCAGGCTAGACAGATGTGAACCTTATCCGTTCCTGCCTCCAATCCTTCTCGTCTCAACATAATGTGAAAATAAACGATATTCTATGAGAATAATTGTTTATTACCAAATTTAATATAGTTTAGTATATCTACGGCATATTATTAAATCTATTTTCATATGGAAATTTAATATAAATGTGTGTGTATATAGATTTCTCAAATCGAAAGAATTAATAATATGAACGAAAAATTTTTTACGAAATTTTGAAGACATCTTATATATATATATATAATTTATATATATATATATATATATATATATATATATATATACAGAGGAATGACAAAGTAAATAGACCTTTTAGGTGAAGTTAGTTAAAATAATTATTGTTTTCTTATATATATATATATATATATATATATATATATATATATATATATATATAAAGTGTCTATCAATATTTTTGTTTGAAATTAGCTTGAAAACAAATGAATAAAGGATTCCCCTTCTTGATTTCGCGGATTTTGGTTTATAAAAAATATAGAAGGTGTATAGAAAGGACTGTCAAACGTAAATAGACACAGTATACATTCTAAGGTGTTAGAATAAATGAAAGCGTTTCATGAATTATAGGTAAATTGAATATTATTCTTAGAGAATATGTTATTGGAATAATGTACAATATAAAGAGTCCTGTGTATTTCTTTTATTATTAATATTAAGATGAATGATTTCTTTTGCGAAGCGAATTGTCTAGTGTATTTCTTTTATTGTTAATATTGGGAATCGTTTAAATAATTAGTTCTCTTGCTGAACAACTTTAAGGAGAAAGTCGGTCTTGCCTTTAAAATAAATAAATAAGTGGAAACTCTTCTAAATAAGTCAAGATAAATAGCGCAACCTGGCAACTCAACCTAATAAGGTATACCTGAACAATTGAAAAACACTATTTGGCAACTCATGTAAATAAAATTAAAATAAATGATGGTATTTAGCAACTCACCCTAATAAGGTATACTGAACAATTAAAAAACATTATTTGGCAACTTATCTAAATAAATGCCCTCTGGTAACCCCTCCATATATAAATAAGTGATATCTGGCAACTCACGATCCTCTATATAACAGCTGCTTGGCCCCTGGACGTTCATAATGCGTCTGGCTGGAGTCAGGTGAACATCCCTCTCCTTCTTAGGTTAAGGTTAGGTTAGGTTTCCCTTTGGAGGGCGGGGACATCCCACCTTCTCCCCCAAAGACCTCCTCCTTCTCCTTTCTCTTCCTCTCTTAGGTTAAGGCTACCCCTTTGGGGGGAGGTCATCCTTCCTTCTCCCCCCGAAGATCCCTCTCTCCCCCTTGGCAGCATTGATTTGTTGCATAACTCTTCCCCATTTACAGCATTGATGTTGCAAAACCCATGCAACGTTGATGTTGCATAACCCCTCCCCCATCTGTTGCATAACCCCTTTGCAACATTGAACAACATTTGCAATTGCTTTGCAAGATTCTTGCACTCTCCAATTTTGGGTCATACTACTAGAGCCCCCTATAAGACCACGCCCTATCAGTGCCACTTTCAACAAAAGAATATAAAGGACACTGCTGGAATCCAAAATTGATGTCACAAGAGCTCCAAAAATTGGCTCTAAAGTAAATGACAATTTTTTCACTAACCTCACAATTATGAGATGGTTTTATATATATATATATATATATATATATATATATATATATATATATATATAATGTAAAGAACGACGCTTGTGTAGAAGAGCGTTCCGCACAAGATGAGGAGGGAGAACGAACAAATGAAAAATGAGGTACCACCCGGGAATCGAACCCGGGATCATCCGATTGCCGATCAGATATGCTATCCACTACACCATGGACCTCGATCAATCAAAAATCGTAATTCTCCTACATACGAGCAGAAACCAATGCCCTGAGGGGGCACCTTCGCATGCCATACTATATACATTTTAACTGCAAACAACACACAGTATAATTAATGTAAAGAACGACGCTTGTGTAGAAGAGCGTTCCGCACAAGATGAGGAGGGAGAACGAACAAATGAAAAATGAGGTACCAGACCTCGATCAATCAGAAGTCGTAATTCTCCTACATACGAGCAGAAACCAATGCCCTGAGGGGGCACCTTCGCATGCTCCTCATCTTGTGCGGAACGCTCTTCTATACAAGCGTCGTTCTTTACATTAATTATACTGTGTGTTGTTTGCAGTTAAAATGTATATATGTACGACATGCGAAGGTGCCCCCTCAGGGCATGGTTTCTGCTCGTATGTAGGAGAATTACGACTTCTGATTGATCGAGGTCCATGGTGTAGTGGATAGCATATCTGACCGGCAATCGGACGATCCTGGGTTCAATTCCCGGGTGGTACCTCATTTTTCATTTGTGATTACAAATGATCTTCCCGATTTTAAACATTTATTATGAAAAAACTAACAAAGCTACAACGAAAAGCAAGACATACAAATAAAGAAGAACTCAAAAAGTTTTATTTACAAGCTATTGAAGTTCAATATAAGCTCTTTTTGTGGCTCTGTAGATATCAAAACTGTATTCTGTTTCCCTCCATTGGTGGAACAAAAACTTCATTTTTGACATAGCCCCAGAGGAAGAAGTCAAGGGGGGTTAGATCAGGCGAACGAGCCGGCCAAGGAATGGGACCCCTACGCCCGATCCAACGATCAGGCAATTGCTCATTCAGGAATGTTGTAACCCAGGGGTGTCCAAGACGTCGATCGCGATCTACCAGTAGATCGCAGAGCAATTTTTAGTAGATCGTAGAATGACCAGTAGCTTAGCCTAGCAACAGAGACCTTACATTTCACAATGCTAACGAGCACACCACCCGACCGCTACTACCAAAAATTAGCGTTCTTTATGTTATCACCTCCATTATCGGTAGCAACATTTATTTGTTTTATCTTTGTGTTTACCAGTCATTTAACAAAAAATAAAGTTTAACTTTAATAATTCTGAGAGAAATTTAATTAATGTCACAGAAAATGATACCGCTAACTTTAATTTCTGCAAAAATTTCATACCGCGTTAAGCTGAGCTGTTATGAGCATGTGTCACTTAAGTGATGGTCAGTAAGCAGCAACGATTGTGTCATTTCGAGTGAGCCGTGTACTTGCGAAACACAAGAACCTTTTCAGGATGGAGAAATATTCAAAGAAGCATTTACAGAGGCGGCAGAGTCGTTGTTTCAGAATTTCAGTAATAAATCGGAAATATTGTCTGCTATTAACCAGCTTCAGCTATCCAGAAACACTGTGATGCGCGCGTTGTGAAGTAATGGATGAGAATTTGGTGGAACAACTGAAGAAGACATACATGACTGCGTGTTCCTTTCACTTCAGTTTGATGACTCGACAGATGTGATCGACACATCACAGTTATGCATTTTATTAGAATCGTGTTTAAAGATCAGACTGCCAAAGAAGAACTGCTTAAAATCCTATCTTTAAGAGGGAAAACTCGAGGTGAGGACATTTTTCATGCATTCAGTGAGTTGTTAACGACACACATTCCTACTTCACAAGCTTGTGAGCATAACAATTGACGGATCACCTGCTATGACTGGCCGCTCCAATGGGTTCATCGCCCTGTGCAAAAGTGACAAAAGGGTTCCAAACTTCTTTAATTATCACTGCATAATTCACCAACAAGCATTGTGTGGTAAATGTTGAATATTAAAGAAATTATGGATATTTCCCATAAGATTGTGTGTTCTATTCGGGCGAGAAGTCTACAAGGGCGTCTCTTCCGGTCTCAGCTAGAAGAAAATAAAACAGAACACACTGACCTTTTGTTGCACACTGATGTCAGGTGGCTAAGTAGAGGTAAATTCCTGCAGAGGTTTAGGGATCTCTTACCTGAAATTAAAGACTTTCTGAAGTTAAAAGAAACATATTACAAAGAGTTGGAAGACGAAGTGTGGCTGTTAGATTTAGCTTTTTTGACTGACACCACTGCTTTTCTAAATCAGCTAAACTTAGAGTTGCAAGGTAAAACAAAACTATTGTTGAAATGATTACCTCAGTGAATGCTTTTAAACAAAAACTAGAACTGGTATCCTCACAGCTGCAGCGACACTGCGGAACTTCAAAACATGATGTCAGAGCTGGAAAGTCAGGGGAAAGAATGCGACCAGTTTGACAGTGTTCGATACGTTGCAGTTTCAGAATGTATTACAGACTTCAACAGACGGTTCCAAGACTTAGCAACACTAGAACCTGTAGCAACATTCATGTGCTTCCCATTTGGTGCAAACTTTGACATTGATGATATTGCATCAAAATGGCCTTATTGTTTAATATGGACATATCTGCAATCGATAATGAAATTTGACTCTGCGAAACGACATTCAAATCAAATCCAGGTCTTCAGAAGGAAACTTTTGGCACCTACTTCTTGAAGAAAAGTATCCGAATGTCAGAAAAAGTGCCATGTACTTGACAGCATTTTTTTGGATCAACCTACCTCTGTGAGTCAACGTTCTCTCGCATGAATATCATCAAATCAAAATACCGAGCCACTCTGACAGATTATCACCTGGATGCTTGTTTGAGGCTAGCAATCAGCAGCTACAATCCGGACTACACACGGCTTGCTGATGCCATGCAGTGCAAATCATCACATCAGTAAAGTAAGCTCTTCCTATTCCAGTATACCTAATTTCTAATACGTTTGGGGTTAAAATTTAATGAAAAAATATATCTGTGTGCATTTGGCAATATATTTTTATATTCACTTCATTTTATTCTTGGTTATTCTCTCTCCATCTCTGTGTGTGTGTGTATATATATATATATATATATATATATATATATATATATATATATATATATAACTGGGCTGGTGGATCGTAGAGGGAGAACTTTGGAAAAAGTAGATCCCATCTCAGTAAAGTCTGGTCACCCCTGTATTGTAACCTCATTGTGGAAATGGGGTGGCGCACCATCCTGCTGAAACCCCACATCAGCTTTGTCCTGTAGCAGCTGGGGCATCAGCCGCACCTGCAGCATATCGCGGAAATGATAACGTTCATTGTTTGTTCAGCAAAGAAGAATGGCCCGTACACTTTCTCAGCAGTAAGAACACAAAACACGTTAACTTTAGTGCCATCTCTGATGTGTTCACTATTACAAATAAAAATTCCCTGAAATATTCTTTATTTGTATATCTTGCTTTTAGCTGTAGCTTTGTTAGTTTTTTCATAATAAATGTTTAAAACCGGGAACATCATTTGTAATCATTCGGTATACAAACAATGCTGCATTAATCAACTTAGTCATCATACCGTCTTGGGATAACAATAGCTCTACCTCTTCCAGATTTTCTAACATAAACTTACACTTGAACCTTGGGTTGATTTTCCAACAAGTCTTTTGTATTCACCAACAGATACCTTACTGCATCTCCGTCCTCTGGCTTTGGCTTTATCCTCAAAAATGCTTTTTTTTTTATGCAGGAAGGAAGGGCCAAGGGCAAATGCCCGCAAAAGCGCCCCTCCCATAGAAGAAGAAGAGAGCCAAAATCAGTCTGGGGTTTTTGAGATGCCTAGACACTCTGCGTTTGAAAGATGGGAGGTCATAGATTGGAGGAAAGATGGATTGAGGAAGATTGTTCCAGAGTTGACCGGTTGAGTAAATGAAAGACTGAAAATACCGATTAACCCTTGCATTAGATAGTTGGACAGAATAGGAATGAGAAAGTGTAGAAAGTCTGGTACTGTGTGCTCTCCTGAAAGAAGAGGTGTGTAGTTAGAGAGTTCAGAGGAGCAATGTCTGTTATGATAGCGATAGTAAAGAGAGAGAGTGAAGCAACATTGCGGCGAAGAAAGAGAGATTGAAGACAATCAGTAAGAAATGGGGAATTGATGAGACGAAAAGCCTTTGATTCCACCCGGTCAAGTACGGCTGTGTGGGTTGAGACACCCACACATGAGAAGCATACGCCATACAGGTGCGAACAATACCCCTGTACAGAGACAGCAAATGAGTGGGGATGAAGAAACCGCGGAGGCGGTACAGCACACCTAACCTCTTAGGAGCTGTTTTAGAAAGAGAGTATATGTGATCGTTCTAGGAAAGATCACGAGAAAAGGAAACGCTAAGAATGTTAAGAGAAGAGGAAGGATTGAGTTATGTGTTGTTGAAGGTAAGGGGATAGTCGTGTGGAAGATTGTGACGAGTAGACAGATGGAGAAACTGCGTTTTTGAGGCATTGAAAGCCACAAGGTTTTCTCTGCCCCAATCAGACATAGCAGAAAGATCAGAGGTCAGGTGCCCCATAGCCGTCCCACGCGAATCATGAAGTGACTGCTGTGAGGGACGCTTTGGGAAGCGGGTAGAGAAGTGAAGAGTGGAATCATCGGCATAGGAGTGAATAGGACAGGAAGTGCGAATTAAAAGATCATTAATAAATAAAAGGAAAAGAGTGGGTGACAGGACATAACCCTGAGAAACACCACTGTTAATAGCTTTAGGAGCAAAACAGTGGCCAACTACAACTGCAGCTATAGATCAGCCAGAAAGGAAATTAGAAATGAAGGCACAGATAGAAGGATGAAAATCGAAGGAGGGCAGTTTGGGAATTAAAGATTTGTGCCAGATTCTATCAAAAGCTTTCGATATGTCTAGCGCAGTAGCAAAAGTTTCACCAAAATCCCGAAAGGAGGATGACCAAGAGTCAGAGAGATATGCAAGAAGACAACCAGTAAGTAGAACGTCCCTTGCGGAATCCATACTGACGATCTGAAAGAAGATTGTGAGAAGAAAGGTTTTAAGAATCTCCCTATTAAGGATAGATTAAAAACTTTAGAAAGGCAAAAAATCAAAGCAATTGGACGATAGTTGGAGATTTCAGAGCGGTCACCCTTCTTTGGGACAGACTGAATGAAAGCGAAATTCCAGCAGGAAGGAAAAGTACCAGATGAGAGACAAAGACGAAAGAATTTGCCTAGGCACAGAAGCACAGTTCTAAGAACAACAGGAGGAACACGATCAGGACCATACGCCTTCCTAGAGTTGAGCCCAGATTGGGCAGAAAAAACATCTTTGGAAGAGATTCTAATTTCAGACAATAATGTCAGAGGGGGGGAGGAGATGGAGGAACAGCATTGGAATCGTCCAGGGTTGAATTGTAAGCGAAAGTTTGAGCGAAGAGTTCAGCTTTGTCAGGAGAAGAGACGACAACTGTGCCGTCGGAATGGAAAGAGGAGCGAAAGAAGAGGAAGTAAAGTTGTTGAAGAGGTTCTTAGCTTGAAGCCAGAAAGAGCGAGAAGAATTAGAATTGGATAGATTTTCACATTTTTGGCGGATAAAGGAAATTTTGGAGAGTCGAAGAACAGATTTTGCACGATTCCGGGTAGAAATATAAGCTGAGTGAGAGTCAGGAGTTGGATAGCGACGGTACCTTCTGAAAACCTCCTCTTTGTTGTGGGTAGCACTAGAACAAGTAAAGTTAAACCAAGGTTTTTTGCATTAGTAGTAGGAATAGAATTTGGAATGTGCGCCTTCATGCCCGAGAGACTCACCTCTGTAATGCGCTCAGCACACTGGGAAGGGCCCCGGCCACGGAAGCAGTAATCATTCCATGGGAAATCACAGAAATACTGCCTAAGGGCATCCCAATCAGGGCGCCGAAGTGCCAAAGGCGTCTCCTCTTGGCAGACATGGGTAGTAAATACTTTAGATGTATTTAAATAATAAATACATTACTTGAAAATAAAAGTAATTAGTACTAAATAAAATTCAGGTTTTCAGAATGTATTTAAATACTAAATACATTACTCCTAAAATGTATTTAAATACATTTCAAATACAATTTAGATACTTTCCAAAAAGCACATAAAATCACTGCAGCCATATTACAAATGTTGTCCTCGTCTAATATGATCAATAAGCTAAGGCTAATTGCACAGTTAGTGCTGAACTTTACACAACCACATATGACGATGCCTCAGGATAGACTGCCGGCTGCCTCACTGCATCTGTGAGTCTGTGATAATCGCCACTAGAGCAGGCTGGAAGTTCCATTTTTCAAGGTGCTTCCAGAAAGTTCCAGCCTGCTGAGCCTGGAACTTTCTGGGAGCACAAGCACCTTGAAAAATGTTTTGCTGTGTTCTGTGGTACCAGTTAAATACTGGGTGGTTAGTACTGTACATCCTCGCAAAATTGAACAGTCACAAAAAGGTATTTTAAAAATGTATTTAAAAACAGGTATTTACAAATACTAAATACTTTTCGAAAGTATTTAAATACATAATTAAATATACTCTCCAAAAAGTATTTATAAATACATGTATTTAAATATGTATTTAAGTATCTTCAAATACATTACTGTCCATGTCTGCCTCTTGGGAGGATCCAAAGGCTGAATTGGAGCGATAGGACGGGAAACAGATATAAGATTGTGGTCGGAAGAGCACAACGGAGAAAAAAGTTTCACAGAGTAAGAAGAAGGATGAGAGGTAAGAAATAATTCCAGAATGTTGGGCCTATTTCCAAGGCGATCGGGGATACGAGTAGGGTGCTGTACAATCTGCTCTAAGTCAGTTAGGATAGAAAAGATGTAAGCTAGTTCAACAGGGATGTCAGTGAAATGGGAGGAAAGCCAAAGGTGGTGGTGAACATTGAAATCTCCTAAAATGGAGATTTCAGCAAAGGGAGAGCGGGAAAGAATGTATTCCACTTTGGAAGTGAGGGAGTCAAAGAATTTTGGATAGTCAATAGAATTAGAAGAAAGATAAACAGCGCAGATGTATTTAGTTTGAGATTGGCATATAAGTCGTAGCCAGAGGGTGTAGAATTCGGAAGATTCGAGTTCGGGAATACGAGAACAAGTTAGGTCATTGCATACATATACGCATCATCCACCTTTGGAGTGAAATTGAGTATAGAGAAACTAAGAAGGTACAGAAAAGGGGTTGCTGTCAGTCGTCCCAGACACCTGAGTTTCAGTGAGGAAAAGAACATGAGGTTTAGAGGAGGAGAGGTGGTGTTCAACAGATTGAAAATTTGAGAAAAGGCCACGAATGTTGCAGAAATTTATGAAAAGTGAATCACACAGAGGTCCAGAACATCTCGAATGGGCGGTAGCAGATCCGTCCCCGCTGCCCGGGTCTGCTTTCCCGGTATCAGCAGGTGGGGGAACCAGAAGTGGGGACATTTATGGTCCCCTCCCTAGGGCACTCCGAGGCTCTTGAAGTTGATGCCATTTTTTTTTACATTTTGCAAAGATTATGTAGTGTGAAAGATGCATGCATGTGTATGTAGTGAGGAATAGGGAGAGAAGTGTGTGTTTGAGAGCATGCTGGCCTGCTCACAGGGTAGATGAAACACGGAAAAAGATTAGTTAAGGAGGACAGTGACAGGAGAAACGGGAGTTCCAGCACTCCCTATCTTCTGTCTAGCGTCCCTCCGGAGTACTTCACTGGTCGATTGGTATTTACAATCTATTCCTCCTCCTTTGCTTTAAATCTGCAGTCAGTGCTACTCTATCAAACCTGAACCCAAGTAAGAAGGAAAATAACTCTACATTTAAATTTAGCCCAGCAACCAAGCAGTCATTCAAGGACACATCGCCCTCACCCTCGGCTGAGCCGTCAAAAACTACTCTCAGTTTGGTGATAGTTTTGTCTCGCCGCACCTCTACATGGCGTGGCAGATAATATGCTTCCTGTCTCACCAGCTCACCTTGCACCTTTTCAGCATGCCCTCCTTTACATAGTTTAGGATGGCCTCATTGTATTCAGTTCACAACTCTTCATTTTTCCTTAGCCTGCGCAATGAAGTCTCTAACCTCCTATTAGCTAGCTGAAGGTTAGAGTTTGGTTTGCAAGAATCCTTCCAAGGGAGACCAACTTCATAGCAACCATCTCTAAACCCAATACCACTTTCAAATTGCTCTAAAATCTCCTTGTTCACTGCACTTGCCTCGTTCTCCTATTTAAATCCTTATGCTAATAGATTCAGGTCGCAAAAGGCTTTCAAATGCCTTTTCAAACCATGGCTGTTCTCAGTAGCGGATTATAATGGGGGCAAAGGGGGCATTTTCCCCCGGCCCCAGATGCTGACCGGCTCCAAGATGCTAACCGACCCCAAGAAACTATGTAAACGCTTTAATCTACCGTTGAAATAATTGGTCGACCGTGAGGAAGAAAAAAAAAATCTAGATTCCGCTTCTACAAAACTAGTTTAGTATCCCATTTATGTGAACAAAGTATACATTTTCTGTAATCACATCTTTGTTTTTGTTTCGTTTTCTGTTGATCGATCACAGTCAGCTGATCACATCACTCATGTATGATGTATCAGGTAAAGAATTGTGTTTTTCTAGTGTTTTTCTAGTGACACCGGCCCGAAAATATTCATTGCCCCCGGCCCTAACAATGCTTAATCCGACCCTGGCTGTTCTCCTTAATCTTAACGAAAAGCGCTTTAACCTCCATTTCACTGCAATATCTATAATTTTGCATCCAGCCTAACTTGCTTGTATATAGTCTAAAAGTCACTAAAGGGAAAAGTCACTAAAAGAAAGTTGAATGACAACACAAAAAAACATGAACAGCGGGACGCAGTCTGTTCGTTCATTGGGCTGACCTAAATAGCATGTATTTTTGTATCTGCAGCAATAGTTTATTCTAAGTTTAATTTGGTGATGCTTCGAAAGTAACTAATGTGAAAGGAGTTTAAATTGTCTAATTGTTATGTCAGTTAGGGGTAATGTCTCTAGCTTCTAAATTAGTAGAATAGGAAATAAGTTGGTGGAGGTTGGGAAGCTGTCACAAATGGTAGGCCCTAAAGAAGATCTAAATCAAAGCACCTGTAAATACCTTTTATTGATTTGATAACATAATACCTAACGGGATCTAACACCCCCACGTTATTACACTTTCACTAGCTACAGGAACTTGAGATGTGTGGACAATGTTACCAGTAATGAAGTCCCAATAATAGTCAGCTCCAATCAATAGACAAATCTCTTCAGTTCCTTTAGACTTACTGCCCAAAGCAGTGGCTTTAGCTCGTAATTCTTGGATACATGCCAAATCTAAACAAGTATTGCCTGGAGTAAAAAGTTCCTCAATTTCTACAGCTTGGACCTTGGTAGTTAACAACCCCTTAATCAGAAATTCTACCTTCTTAACATTGGTTCTGTTTTGAAATGAACCCCCTAAACCCATAAATTTTCAAATTTTCCCCTCTTAAATTCTTCAAATTTCTGAAAATTCTGGTCTTAATAAGGCTACACTGGCTACCACTATCAAACACAATTTTTACAGGGGCTTTTCCAGCATAACCAACTAATAACGCTGCAGTCTTTTGCAATAACCCCCTTTTACTCTTACTCTTACTTTTGGGGTAGGCCTACTAGGGGTGTTTTCACACAATAATGGCTGATGATGGCCATTGCATTTTTTACACAAAATTCAAAACTTACAAAACCTTGCTTTGTAGCATTTCAGAAAACATTTAAAATAATGCTGTGGACTTAGTTACCGTTTCCTTTCCCTCTTCAAACAGGTAAAACCCCAGCCACTTCACACTTATATGACTTGTGGTTGCCTAAACAAAATATGCAATCTTTTGATTCATTTTAAATTGCTCTCAGAGGATGCATGTAGAGCTGATACTGTACCTGGGCTATTCCTTCTGGTGGGAACTTTGGTACTTTGTCTGCCTTTGTCCCCTTGTTCAATATCCAACTGTGCAAACTCAATTCTCTCTCGCCTTGTTATTTCTGTTTAAAAGGCTTAACATCTGCTCAAGGTAGCTGTACAAATGCTCTGTAGAGTGTCTCTTACTTAATTCAAGCAAAATTGAACTAGTAATTTAGACTCCAGTATGGTGACCAACATTACATCATACCTTTCCATTCCTACATCCAAGTTGTCCAGAGACCTAGTTCTAATTTGAAATTCATCATATAACTGCTGTAACTGTTTGACATTATTGAGATTATTAACAGGCGATATAGATAAAAGTTTGCGGAGGTGGCTTTTAATTAAGATCTCTGACTTACCAAACCGTTTCTTTAATATTTTTTTATGCAGGAAGGAGGGGCCAAGGGAAAATACCCCCAAAACGCAGAAGAAGAAAGCCAAAAGAAGCCAGAAGAAGAAGAAAGCCAAAATCAAGGTCTGGGGTTTTCGAGATGCGTAGACACTCTGCTTTTGAAAGATGGGAGGTCATACACCGGAGGAAAGATGGATTGAGGAAGATTGTTCCAGAGTTGACCGGTTGAGTGGATGAAAGACTGAAAATACCGATTAACCCTTGCAGTAGATAGTTGGTCAGAAAAGGAATGAGAAAGTGTAGAAAGTCTGCTACTGCGTGCTCTCCTTAGAGGAGGAGGCATGTAGTTAGAGAGTTCAGAAGAGCAATGTTCGTTATAATAGCGACAGTAAAGAGAGAGTGAGGCAACATTGCGGCGAAGAGAGAGAGATTGACGACAATCAATAAAAGACTGGGAATTGATGAGACGAAAAGCCTTTGATTCTACCCAGTCAAGTACGGCTGTGTGGGTTGAGACACCCCACACATGAGAAGCATACTCCATACAGGGGCGAAGAATACCCCTGTACAGAGACAGCAACTGAGTGGGGGTGAAAAAACCGCGGAGGCGGTACAGCACACCTAACCTCTTAGAAGCTGTTTTAGAAAGAGAGTATATGTGATCTTTCCAGGAAAGATCATGAGAAAAGGAAACACCAAGAATGTTAAGAGAAGAAGAAGGATTGAGTTGTGTGTTGTTGAAGGTAAGGGGATAGTCTTGTAGAAGATTGTGACGAATAGACAGATGGAGGAACTGAGTTTTTGAGGCATTGAAAACCACAAGGTTTTCTCTGCCCCAATCAGATATAGCAGAAAGATCAGAGATTAGGTGCCCCATAGCCGTCCCACGCGAATCATGAAGTGACTGCTGTGAGGGACGCTTTGGGAAGCGGGTAGAGAAGTGAAGAGTGGAATCATCGGCATAGGAGTGAATAGGACAGGAAGTGCGAATTAAAAGATCATTAATAAATAAAAGGAAAAGAGTGGGTGACAGGACAGAACCTTGAGGAATACCACTGTTAATAGCTTTAGGAGGAGAACAGTGGCCATCTACAACTGCAGTTTTAGATCGGCCAGAAAGGAAATTAGAGATCAAGGCACAGATCGAAGGATAGAAACCGAAGGAGGGCAGTTTGGAAATTAAAGATTTGTGCCAGACTCTATCAAAAGCTTTTGATAGGTTTAGCGCAATAGCAAAAGTTTCACCGAGATCCCGAAAGGAGGAGGACCAAGAGTCAGAGAGATATGCAAGAAGACAACCAGTAAGTAGACCGTCCCTTGCGGAATCCATACTGACGATCTGAAAGAAGATTGTGAGAAGAAAGGTGTTTAAGAATCTTCCTATTAAGGATAGATTCAAAAACGTTGGAAAGGCAAGAAATCAAAGCAATTGGACGATAGTTGGAGGGTTGAGAGCGTCACCCTTCTTTGGGACAGGCTGAATGAAAGTGAACTTCCAGTAGGAAGGAAAAGTACCAGATGAGAGACAAAGACGAAAGAGTTTGCCTAGGCAGGGTGTCAGCACAGAAGCACAGTTCTTAAGAACAACAGGAGGAACAGCATCAGGACCATACGCCTTCCTAGAATATATCCCAAGTCACATTATAATTAGCCTCTGTTAAAGCTAATCCTGCTATTTCCTTTGCTGCCTCTCCTTCCAAGAGGGATCGCAAGTAATTAAACTTTTCCACAGCGCTTAATACCTGACTAGAATAAACTGCTAACTGAAAACTGTCTGCCCATCCTTGCCATTCTTGAATACTTCCAGAAAATGTTTTGAGTACAAACCTCGGTAATTGAACTGCAGATCTGTCAATCTTAAATTCATTAACACAACCTGCACCATTGTACGGTGCAACAGTCCTTTATCTAGAGCAGTGGTTTTCAACCTGTGGTACGCGTACTCCTATGGGTACGCGAGAGAATTTTAAGGGGTACGCAACGGGGTCCTTTTAACTTTATATACAATTGGATATATATATATATATATATATATTATACCCTTTAACTTAATATATACAAGCAATACTGCATTAATCAGCTTAATCATCATACCGTCTTGGGATAATAATGGCTCTTCTTCTTCTAGATCAGAGCTTTCCAAACTTTTAACGTTGGCGACAAACTATTTAAGCATAACAATTTTCACGACACATTAATTAATTTTTGTTATCAAATATCAAATATCAGATAATTTTTCAGTAGGTGGTTTATCTTGTAGCCGATTTTGTTGATAGAAAAATCAAAATTTTCAAAATACAAAAAACACTAATGTGTCGCGACACACCAGTTTGGAAAGCTCTGGTCTAGATTTTCTAACAACCTTACCTAATCTAACCAACTACTTAACCTTCAATAGAAGCGTCGAAAGCACTAAAATTCGGATACAAATTTTTGGGTAGAATTTATTCTAATTGCTTCATCAATTTATAACTTTAATATATGTAAATGTTTTTAAGTACTAAATAATAACAAGTTTGATTAACTTATATGATTGATAAATATTGAATATATCTTATTCAAACCGCTTTAAAACTGTTGATGAAATGTGTTCTTAAATTAAATGTTAAATGGATGTACGATGTTTATCAGTTTATTTATTTAAGGGTACCTATAAAAACTTTTAGGGTCACCTGAAGAGCAGGGCCCCCAGCCTTCTTTAGTTAGCTTTATAAGGCTAACTAAGAAAAATATCATGACCTAACCTAACCAGTCGTTAGATCAACTGTATGCCTTGAAATTGGCTAGGTTAGGTCGTGATATTCTCGTTAGTTAGCCTTATAAAGCTAACTAAAGGAGGCTGGGGGCCCTGATCTTCAGGTGATCCAACTTTTACGGTAGTGGGTAACTATAACTAATTTTTCTCTCTTTTTTTTTTCTTTCCCTCTTTAAGGAAATCAGTAAGTAAGTATGAGAAGGCAGTTAGGATATATACAAAGTTAAAAATGGGGTTATGAAAGTATAAGGACAATTTATAATTAGGGTATTTGTAAGAACATAATTGTAAGGTAATTTATTGAGCTAACTTACCAAATTCAATAGGAGGTTATGACTAAAGGTTGCAAGAGAACTGTTTATTAGCTTTAATACAAATGTTGGGTGGTGAAATCTTCATTTTGATAGGGTTTGTTGAGGAATTAAAATGAATAACAGTTAGTTTCCAATCGTGAAGCAAAAGGGCTTATTTCGCTATGCTTAAGTTGACGACAGAATTATAGTCGTTGAAGGATTTTTTACTAAGAATGCAGAGAGAGTCGAGGATATGGAGGTCGTTTGGCTGATGTGCGGAGTCAATAATTTTGAAATTGGAGGGTGTAAAGGGTGCTTGTGAAGGTGGCAATGATATCTTAAGCTGACTTTGATGGTTTATCCAAAGGTTGTGAGATTCTGATTGAAATGCCGCGATGCTCATCCACTCTTGTTTGATATTAACGAAAGGTGCTGCCAATATATTTCGTTCCGCTGCGAACACAGTTGAAAGAGTAGATATTGGACTGAGGGACAGAGTGAGTTTTTTTCGTAATTAAAATATGATTTGATGCTTTTTGTTATTAGTAAATGCAAAATGAAAGTTGATTTCGGGGAGAGAGGGATAAGTAGTTGGTGAAGATCAGTGTGTATTTTGTAACTGATATAGTCGAGAAGGGAAACGAAAAATATTGTATTTTTTAACAGTGGGGACTTTAGATGTAAAAGTCCTTTGTATAGCTTCAATGTTCGCAATGTCTCGTTTTCTGTATGGGCTTGTGAGTACTGAGCAATACTCAATTATTGGTAGGACTAGACCACTGGAATAATGTTTCAATGTTGTTTTGTAATCTTTCTATGTCACCTTCGTTCAATATTTCCTTACATATCTTTGTGTCTTCTACGAAACATGATACAATACTGTCATTGATATCCGCATCAATATCTACAATCATTATTATGAACAGCAAGGGAGCTAGTACTGTCCCTTGTGGGACAGAGCTCTCTACTTCTGACACTTCCGACTTCCATGTGTTCTTTGCGTCAAGAAATTAAATATCCATCTTCCCAGCTTTCCAGTAATGCCTGTATTCTTAAGTTTATGTGCTATAATTCCATGGTCACATTTATCGAAGGCTTTAGCAAAGTCAGTATAGATTATATCTATGTTTTGTCCTTGACACAGTGTTTCCAATATTTTCTCCTGGTGGTTTAATAGCTGTGATAGGCATGATCTTCTAGCCCTGAAACCATGTTGATTTGGGTTGTATAAGTTCTTTTCTTGTAGGTAGTAGGTAGTTTCGCTTCTAATTATACGTTCAAAGCACTTTATAAGGTGTGAGGTGAGAGCTACCGGCCGATAATTCTTGGGCATTGCTCTGTTACCACCTTTGAATAAAGGGGCAATGTTCGCGTTCTTTAATGGCAGTGGAATTTGTCCTGTGTCGAGTGATTTCCTCCATAGTAAGTATAGCGGTTTGGCAATACTCTCTTTACATTTCTTCAGAAATGTGGCACTCCATGTGTCTGGCCCTGGTGCCGAATTGTCTCGCATCTGTGGTAGAGCCTTAATTACATCTCCTTTCGAGAACTCCAAGTCCATTAATAGGTTTGTGCCAGAATTTGTCTTTGGCTGATTTGTATCAATGTCGAAAAATTTATCTGCGCTTTCTACTTTCATCTCGGACTTAGGGGTGCTAAACACAGAGTTAAATTGTCCCTTAAGCAGTTCGCTCACTTTTTTGGGTCATTTGTGTGTTTGGCCTCCCCGTCTATCAACGGACCAATACTCTCTTTGCACTGCATTTTCCTTTTCGCAAAAGTGTAGAAGTATTTTGGGTTACATTTTATGTTTTCTGCTACCTTGTTTTCCTCCTCGTTTGTTTTATGTATGAATGTTTGCTTTAGGTCCATTTCTATTTCGCCTAGTTTCCTCTCTAGTTTGAGTCTCCTTGCATCAGTTTTGCATCTGTGGAGATGTTTTACGGTTTGCTTCCGTTGTCTAAATCGTATCCTGATTTTTCTTTCGAGCTTGCTACGTTTTCTCTTTTGTCTCTCTGGAACACGCTTCAGTAATATAGGTTTGGTTTCAGACTCCATTATACCTAGTATTTGTTCTGGAGTCTTCTCGTGAAGTAGTAATTCCCAATTTACTTCCTCTAAATCTTTATTTACACTTTCCCAATCTACTTTCTTTGAATTTATGTTTAAGCCTTCAAATATTCCTTCTGCCTCTCTGGGAGGCGTTTTCGGACCTCTGGGTGCTAAGTTAAATTGTATATCGATTAGGTTATGGTCGGAGAAATTTGTATGTGTTACCTTTTTATTTATTATTATCTCATTATTATTATCTTTTATTTATTATTGTCTCACACACACACACACACACACATATATATATATTAGACCGGGTCGAAATTTTTTATTTCTTACGTACATAGTGTGAGGTGGTTCAATCAATCATAGCAACACCCTGGTAAAATATTTTTGAATTCTGAGGACCCCTACCCCCCCTAACGGTTTCAGTTTTTTCAGAAAATTCGTAAAATTCGAGATAATTTGCGATTTACTTCGCAATTTTTTTATTATTACAAAAGTTCGTTTATAAAACAGTTATATTTATTTTTTAATGAAAATAAATTTTAAAAATACAAAAATGCATGGGAAAAAAAAATTTAATACAAATTTTTAGCTATTATTGGTAGAAATTTAGAAATTAAGAGACAGAAATTCAATAAAAATTTTGACCTAAAACTAATGCTTTTTTTTAATCCTTCCATTGACCTTTCCACTCAAAAGTAGGCAGTTCTTTTTTAGACTCTAAAGTACTTAAAATAAATTTATGCCGATTAATATAACCAATTCTGGATCCAATGCTGGATATCCGAAGGCTGCATTGTGGCTTCTTTTTCTAGTAGCCATAATTTAATTTAATAAGATTTTAACTATATTTTATTTATTACTGATATTTTAAAATTAAATAACGTATTTTAATACAAACTTTTAACGTTCTAGGTACCTAAATAGGAATCTGGAAAGAAAAAAAGAAAATAATGTAATATTAGGTCTTATATCCGGTGTTATGAGTCAGCACCAGATTTAAGACCCTACCCCTACCTCCTGATCTCAAAAAAAGTTGGTGAATGGTCTATTCTGATGTAATTCGTGCCGGGGAACCCGATTTTGGCCATCCGAAAGCAAAAAAATTAATATTTAGGGTCGATTTTTACGATTTTCGATTTTTTGCCTATTTTCCATACAAATTCATATAGAAAAAAGTGAGTATCGGTACGGGGGGGGGGGGGGGGGGGGTAGCGAAGGTACCTAAGCAAAATCTTGACCTTGACCCCTTTTCGACCCGGCCTAATATATACACACACACACATACATATATATATATATATATATATATATATATATATATATACTGTATATGAAAATTATTTCACGAAAGTAACACGTGAAAAATATTTATGATGAATAAAACCACGAAGGAAAGGAAACACAAAATGGTGCTCAAGCGCTTTCGTCTAATGACATCCTCAGGAACACTGAAGTACATAAAAAGGTGTGTGTGTGTAACTTTGCCTTTCCTTCCTTTTGCATTTTTTTTTTAATTATTTAAAGTTCGACGAAAGCATTATTTATTTGAAGTAAGTGTCGACAGTCCCCGCCATGAAGCGACATCATCGGACAGATTTTCATCACTGAAATAACTTTTCTCTTTGCACTAAAAAATAAAAATTTCTTTATTTAAAAACCCAAATAGAGGAGCAAGTGTAGTTAACATTCCCCCACATTATCCTAGTGTAGTTTACGTTCCCCAACTTTGTCTGCGTATACCTAATTAAATAAAACGTTAAAACTAACGAAAATATTACGACTTAACCAATCGTCAATATATATATATATATATTATATATATATATATATATATATATATATATATATATATATATATATATATATATATTTTATTTTATTTTTTATTTTTTATTTTTTTGATTAGGTTAAGTCGTAATATTTTCATTAATTTTAACGTTTTATTTGATGAATTCATTTAAAAAATGTCTCCTAAAGATCCTAGTGTAGTTTACGTTCCCCAACTTTGACCACGTGTAGTTTGTGTCCCCTTTTGCGTGAGGGGGACGTAAACTACACTCGCTCCCAAATAGAAATTAACCATTAAAAACTTAAATAAAAAAGATCCATTATTCAGTGTTTTGTTAGTGGGAGATAATGGGAGGGATGGGGGATGTAGCGCGAGGCACCATTAGTGGAAGTTTGGGGAAAGAAAGAAGCGGACATTCCTCACACCCACTAAATTTAAAACATTGGTGTAGTGGTTAGCGTCGCTGACTACGAATCCATCGGCCCCGTGTTCGAGACCCGACGGCAGCCGGCGCGCAGCAAAACCCAGCTGTTCATCCTTCCACACAATAAAGAAAGTGGTTGGTAGATAAATGGGTACCCTAGGTGGCCTAGTGGTTAAGACGCTGGGCTGCTGATGGGGCGTGGTTCGGATTCCACGTTAAACTGTAGGTCTAAGGTGGAGTGAAAAGCTTGACCTTCGTCAGAATGAACAATTCGGGCGGAAGCTAACCAAAGGTAACCAAATGTGTGTGTATATATATATATATATATTTGTGTGTGGTGTGTGTGTGTGTGTAAAAAAATAAGTGTGGGAACACGCTAAACACGCTTGACGCGATATTTAGAAGGCAATTTACCCGACTTCATCACAGGTACATGCCTATAAGCTAGAACTAAGTAGATTGTTTTTCATTATGGCTGAGAACGTACAGCTATCTACGTCTGAAAGACGTATCGTTGCCGTAGTGCAGAGTCTGCCAATGGATTTACGCCAACGAGTTTTCCGATCATTACTTGTAAGACTGCAATGTGCAAAAGTTTGAAAGGTGGTCATTGATTACTTTTATGAAATGTTGTAATCCTCCAAATACTTTATTTATTTATTTATTTTTATACCACTTTCTAATTCTAATTTGTTTCATTAAAAATTGTGTTAGAATTTAAGTGTAATATATAGCCTACCTTACCATGTTAATTTTCAATACCTTCCAATGTACTTAAAGCAATTGGCATTAATGTAATCTTTAAGTATAATAATACTGTTAAATCACGCCTAATAAAGAATAGCCCTGATAATGTTGTTGGTTGTGTGTATTCGATCGGATGTACACAATGTAACTCAGTATACTGTATATAGGCCAAACCGGTAAAACGTTAGATGTTAGGGTAAAACAGCATAAAGTATTGGAAAGCATTGGAAGTATTAGCTGTTGCTAACACTTCCAATGCTTTATTTAACCATATGTATAGATGTAACCATAGCATCAAGTGGGGTAGTTCTAAAGCGCTTGTTAAAAACAGAGATATAATAGAAAGAAATATTCTAGAATGTGCATTTATTCATTTTAAAAACAATTTCAATAACAGTGCGGGGACGTATAAAATTGACGATATCATGTTAAAATTTCTTTTGCCTCTCATTAACCCTTGTTAAGTATGTGCTAATTGTTTTGTTTTTCCTGTACGTTGTATATATTTATGGGCATTTCGCCTTTTATCTTCATTCCCTGACGAGGTGTAGCTTTGAATACACGAAAGGCCTTGGAATCGTTTTTCTTTTTCCTTGTGGGTTTGCAGCATATATATATATAATATATATATATATATATATATATTCATTCATTCATTCCTGCAGAGAAGCGGAATCAAAAAGATTTTTTTCAACATTAAGATTTGAAAACGTAAGATTTTAGGATTGTAAATAGTGTGCTTTGGTGCATGACCTCGTGACGTTGTGCTTATTGTTAAAGAAATGCGGTTTAATTTTTATTATTATTATTAATGTTAAAAGTAGTAAAAAACTGTAAAACAAGTCGTGAACAAAGTTCATCTTTTTTTTTTTTTTTGTTAGGATTATGAGTGTGGTTTTATGGCAGTCGCTCGCAGTATCCTGAAAATAAGCATCAGACTGGAATTGTATTAATTACTGTAAAGTGAGATTGTGAATGTCGAGAGTGAGTTTAGGATAAATAGGAGTTCGACTGTATTCTTAGTTTAACTAACTTTCCACATTGGTATTAGGTTCATCGTTTGAAGGAAACAGACGCGCTCAAAAGTTACTTTGAAGGATTCTGCCAGTGGAATCAGGTTCGAGAATCAGTATTTGATGAAGGACTTCTCTTCAATTTTCCTCCTCCACAACGTCATTGTGAGGCCAAGGTAGGGAGTAATACCATCTTTAATGACCTTACTTATTTCAGATTCCTTTCTCTGAGACTCCCGTAGTCCCGTACCATCTTTTTACGAATAGGAGGATTTATCAGAACGTAATATTTCACGAGAATGTAAAGAGATATAAAAGATGTAAGCATAGTAGCATTTATTTTGATTTACAAAGCTAAACATTTAAGCTAAAAAAATTACTGTTATGGAATCATAATGGAAATCTTCTCGTGTTATCTCACGGTGTAAATATTTTCGGAGACCAAAAGCATACTGTTCTGGTGAAAATGTACCTTTCACACTCCCCTTCCACCTACACTACACAGCAAAACAGTGAACCCCTCGCTAGATCAGATCAAATTTAAATGGCAGACAAACTAGTCACTCGCTGGACTTTAGACTGTTTGAATCACTCTATAAAATTAAAAATTAAACTGAGTGGAAAATACAAGCTTCAAAGAAGGTCAGTCAGTGGTTTTACGTTTCGTCATGCAGAGGCAATGTGATACACCACGTACTTGATTTTAAATGCAAACATGTTTTCCATGATTATTAAGTTCTGGTGAGAAAGTCATACAATTTAAGTAGCGCTTTATTAATAATTAAAAATTAGAAAAGAATTTTCTGAAGCGTTTGACTAAAATCACTAAAGGTTGATCTCCAACATGTAGTTGTGTTCTGATTCGTCGCAGTTGTTTCTCAGAACAGACAGTTATTCACTTATTATAATATATATATATATATATATATACAGTAACTTAACCTCACTTCACCTCACCTTCTTAACCTGACTTATCTTGACTGAATTTAATCCAGCTTGACTAACATAAATAGCATTGTATTTTTTCTTTATGCAGGAAAGAGGGTCCAAGGGTGAATGCCCTCACAAAAACGCCCCCCCCCCCCTCACCTCCATAGAAGAAGGAAAAAGCTAAAATCAAGGTCCAGGGTTTTCGAGATACCTGGACGCTCTGCGTTTGAAAGATTGGAGGTGACAGACATGGGGGGAAAATGGATTGAGGAAGATTGTTCCAGAGTTCACCGGTTGAGTAGATGAAAGATTGAAAATGTTGATTAACCCTTGCGTTAGAGAGTTGACAGAAAAAGAATGAGAATGTGCAGAAAGTCTGGTTACTGCGTGCTCTCCTTAAAGGAAGAGGCATGCAGTTAGAGAGTTCAGAAGAACAGTGTCCGTTATAATAGCGATAGTAAGAGAGAGACGCAACATTGCGGCGAAGAGAGAGGAATTGAAGACAGTCAGTAAGAGGTGGGGAATTGATGAGACGAAAAGCTTTTGATTCCACCCGGTCAAGTAGAGGTGTGGGTTGAGTCACCCCACACATGAGAAGCGCACTCCATACAGGGGCGGACAAGACCCCTGTACAGAGACACCAACTGAGTGGGGACGAAGAAACTGCGCAGCCGGTACAACACACCTAACTTCTTAGAAGCTCTTTTAGAAAGAGAGTATATATGATCTTTCCAGGAAAGATCACAACTCAAAGGATTGAATTGTGCATTGTTGAAGATAATGGGATAGTCGTGTGGAAGATTGTGACTAGTAGACGTATTGAGGAACTGAGTTTGAGACAATGAAAGCCACGAGGTTTCCTCTGCCCCAGTCAGAGATATTAGAAAGATCAGAGGGCAGGTGTACCATAGCCGTCCTACGCGGAGCATGGAGTGAATGTTGAGAGGGACGCTTTGTGAATCGGGTGGAGAAATGAAAAGTGGAATCATTAGCATAGGAGTGGATAAGGCAACAAGTGCGACTTAATAGATCATTGATAAATAAAAGGAAAAGAGTGGTGGCAGTACAGAACCCTGCGGAAAAACACTGTTAATAGCTTTAGGAGAAGAACAGTGACCATCTAAAACCGCAGCTGTAGATCGGCCAGAAAGAAATTAAAGATGAAGGCACATATATAAGGCTAGAAAGGACGACATTTGGAGAATAAAGATTTGTGCCAGACTCTATCTAAATTTTTTGATATGTTTAGCGCAATAGCAAAGGTTTCACCAAAATCCAAAAAGAGGATGACCAAGAGTCAGAGAGATATGTAAGAAGATCGCCAGTAGAGCGTCCCTTGCGGAACCCATACTGATGATCTGAAAGAAGATTGTGAGAAGAGAGGTGTTTAAAAATCTTATTAAGGATAGATTAAAAAACTTTAGAAAGGCAAGAAATAAAAACAATTGGTCACCCTTCTTTGGGACAGGCTGAATGAAAGCGAAGGGAAAGTACCGGATGACAGACAAAGACGAAAGAATTTGCCTAGGCAGGGTGTCAACATAGAAGCACAGTTCTTAAGAACAACAGGAGCAACACATCATCAGGACCGTACGTCTTCCTAGAGTTGAGCCCAGATAGGAGAGAAAGGACATCTTTGGAAGAGAGTTTAATTTCAGACATAATTAAGCCGGAGAGAGGAGGAGATGGAGGAACAGCATCGGAATCGTCCATGGTTGAGTTGGAGGCGAAAGTTTGAATGAAGAATTCAGCTTTGTCAGGAGAAGAGACGGCAAATAAGCCGTCGGAATGGAAAAGGGGAGGGAAAGAAGTAAAGTTGTTGGAGAGGTTCTTGGCTAGATGCCGGAGAGAGCGAGAACAATTAGAATTGGATAGGTTTTCACATTTATGTCGGATGAAGGCATTTTTGGCCAGTCGAAGAACCGATTTTGCACGATTTAGGGCAGAAATATAAGCTACAGTAAGTGAGAGTCAAGATATGGATGGCGGCGGTACCTTCTGAAAGCCTCTCTGTTGCAGATAGTAATAGAACAATTAAAGTTATACCAAGCATTTTTTTGCATTTGTTGTCAGCATAGAATATGAAATATACACCTACATGCTCGAGAGAATCACCTTCGTGATGCGCTCAGCACAATCGGAAGGAACCCCGGCCACGGAAGCAATAATCATTTCATGGGAAACCAGAGAAGTACTGCCCAAGGGCCTCCCAATCAGCGGCGCCCAAGTGTCAAAGGCGTCTTCTCTTGGAAGGATCCAAAGACCGAATTGGAGCGATAGGACAGGAAACAAATAGAAGATTGTGGTTTGAGGAGCACAACGGAGAAAAAAATTTGAGAGACTAAGAAGAAGAATGAGAGGTGAGAAATAAATCCAGAATGTTGGGGCTATCTCTATGACGATCGGGGATACGAGTAGGGTGCTGTATAATCTGATATAGGTCATTCAGGATAGAAGAGTTGTAAACTAGTTCATCGGGGATGTTAGTGAAAGGAAAGAAAAACTAAAGGAAGTGGTGAACAGTGAAATCTCCTAAATTGGAGAGTTCAGCCAAAGGAGAGTGGGATAGACTGTATTCCACTTTGGAAGTGAGGTAGTCAAAAAATTTTGGATAGTCAGAGCAGAGTTGGAAACGGGTCACCAACCTTGAACCGTGACCCGTGTGGCCCGCCAAGCACCTGACCCGCGACCCACTTGACCCGCCAAACTTGCTGACCTAAACAATACGTTGAAAAAAACGTTTTTCAAAGTACATCAGAAAGTAAATTGTTTCAAAATACAAAATCTTTATTTTATTATAAATACAAGCTGACTCACACACGAGCTTCTCTTTCATAAAACAGTAATGATTATTTCAGTGAAAAGTGATTTAGAAGTTCTTGTAATACTCCAAAGCAATGCGCAGTGATTCTACTACTTCCGATGCCAGTAGTACGCGCTGTGGACGTATGGTATTACTTGCGTTGAATGCGCTCAAATGCCTTCCCCACTGGCTGTTGCATGCCTGCATCACGATCACAGACCTAGCTACTCTGTTAAGTACAGGAAGAGCACTCCAATCCACTCCGAACACGTAAAAAAAAACAAGAATTTTTAAAATTCGACTTGAAATTTGTACTCCCACCTAATCAAAGTATTGACTCACCTTGACCCGCTCCCGGGTCAGACGGATCAACCTCATGACCCGTGACCTACCTCGACGCGTGTTGAATTCACTCCCAAGTGATCCGCAGACCCGTGACCAGCTGACCCGTTTCGAACTCTGATCAGTAAAATCAGGAGAAAAGTAGACAGCGCAGATGTATTTAGTTTGAGATTGGCATAAAAGCCGTAGCCAGAGGGTATAGAAGTCGGAGGATTCAAGTTCGGGAATACGAGAACAAGCTAGGTCATTGATTACATGTACGCAACATCAACCTTTGGAGTGAAATTGAGTATAGAGAAAGTAAGAGGGTTCAGAAAAGGGGTTGCTGTCAGTCGTCCCAGACACCTGAGTTTCAGTGAGGTTTAGAGAGAGATGGTGTTCAACAGAGTGAAAATTTGAGAAAAGGCCACGAATGTTGCAGAAGTTTATGGAAAGTGAATCAGGCAGAGGCAGTAGCAGATCCAGCCCCGCTACCCGGGTCTGCTTTCTCAATATCGGCAGCAGGGAAGCCAGAAGTGGGGACATTTATAGTCCCCTACCTATGGGACTCCGAGGCTCTTGAAGTTGTTGCCATTGTTTTCTTTATTTTTAATTTTGAAAAGATTATTTAGTGTGTAAGATGCATGTATGTGTAGTGAAGAATAGGGAGAGAAGTATGTGTCTGAGAGCACGCTGAACTGTTCACAGGGTAGATGGGGCACGGAAAAAGATCAGCTAAGGACGACAGTGACAGGAAAAACGGGAGTTTTAGAACTCCCTGTCGTCTGTCTAGCGTCCCTAGTAAAGAAGAAAGGAAAAAAAGGGGGAATCTCCCCAGCTGCAACAAGCTGGGGGAGTCCACCTAACCTAAGAGAGAGGAGAGACTTTGGGGGAGAAGATGGGGCGGCCTCAACCCCCAAAGGGGTTTCCCTAGCTTAGGAAGGTAAGAGAGAGAGAGAGAGAGAGAGAGAGAGAGAGAGAGAGAGAGAGAGACTTCGTCTGCGAGACACAGACGCATAATAAGATTTTTCGACAGCATGATCTGGCTTATAACTCGAAATCAGCCAGTTGGCATAGAAGCCAGTGCCCGCCAGGCACTGGCGGGCAAAACTTAAACCTCAACCGGGACATTGAGCGTCCACTTTTCAAGGCACGTAACACGTCCGTTTAATATACACAAACTCAATACAATAGTTACCCCTTTTTCTTTGATTTATTCAATCCGACGTGAATGCAACGAGTCTTTTACTTATATAGAGGTTCTGAATGTAGTGGGACTAGGCTTGCTTTAAACCCTAGATCCATGTCCCAAAGGTGGATCCTGTCTGCTTTGCAGATAGCTGGTGAGGGAAGCTATATTTATGGGACCTCTTTGTGAGAGACCCGTTGCCCACGTCGGGCTAGCATCATGAAAAAGAAAAACTATGGTATTTGTCATTTACCATTACTTATTCGGACTATAGTGGATTTAATTTTCCCAGAAGAGTTCCTTGTTCCATGCACGGTCTGTGTTTAACATATATATATATATATATATATAATTTAGGGTGATTCAAAAAAATCAAAGTTTTTTTTTTTTAATTGTTCAACCTGTATTTTTGTTCCCTATGACAAAAAAGTAGTGTATGCCAAATTTGGTGAATTTTAAATAAAATTTACTATGTGCTACCAGGCGTCAAAGTTTCCCTCTTTTTCAATTTGTTTGTTTTTACAACTTATGATTTTATGTTTAATTGTTTATATTTCAGAATTTTTAATTAATGGTTTATATACTAGCTTGCTTTTAATTGTTGCTTGGAACTCGTAATTTTGATACCAATTAATCGATTATGGAAGCTAGGCCTAACTCACCATCACCCAGTTGCTCATTTGGGAGAAGTTCTACAAGAAAAGAAACTGAAGTATGGCTAATTGGGCAGCCCTCTGCAGTACTAAAAACATCTGTATTACCATCAGAGAAGGAAATGATGGCCCTCTTCATGCACTACAGAAATATTAAAAAGCAAGACATTAGAGAATCATGCTGCTCTACTGCAGATGATGTGCTAGCAGTTTGGAAAAAAGCAGGAATACCAGCAAAACAAAGAATACATGTAGTAGATAAAATTCAAGGAATACTGAAGGAATGACAGCTGCTTAAGAAAAACAAAGCAAACAAATTGAAAAGATCACAAAATTTAAATAATAAAGAAGAAAAATGGAAAGATAAACTGGAAAACTTATTTGACATTGCTCATGAGATGCTATGCAGCTTATAAAATAGAAGATGATAAGAAATTCTTGAAAATGCAACGTGAGAAAGGACGTCATGGAAAAATGGGTACCATTGATAAGGCTGTTGCTAAAAAAGAGCAAAGAGCAACAGAAAAGCAACAACGTTATGAAAAGAGGAAAGCAGAAGAAGAGATCAAAAGAAAGAAGAATAAAGAGGCTGTCATACTCACCAGTACATCATCAGAATCAGAAGAGAGTAAAAGTGATGAATCTGGTTTCTGTGCTGCACAATCTTCAACATGGAAAAGTAAGGTTGGCAAACGTAGAAAATTGTTTGATGATAAATTATTAGGAAGTCTTGATGTTGCAAAATTGAGTGACAGAAATGCGTCTCTTTTTAATGCAAACAATCAGACATCGCTTGAATGGGACATCTGCGAACAAATAAAATGCATGTGTTTCAATACAACGGCAGCCAATACTGGTCCTAGAAATGGTGCAGCTATTCTTCTAGAACAAAAATTCGACAACGATTTATTGTGGCTGGCATGTCGACACCATATATTTGAAATTATGCTGGAAGCTGTTGTTTCAAAGTCTTTATCACCATCTTCTGGCCCAGATATAGTCCTTTTTAAGAAGTTCAGAGAAAAATGGTCAAGCATTAATAAGGAGGACTACGAAACAGCATTATCAGATCCAGATATCTATGAAAATATTCATGACATCAAAGATGACATAATTATATTTGCAACAAATCAACTAGATACATTCCAACCAAGAGACGATTGCCTAGAACTATTGCAGTTAACAATTATTTTTTTGGGAGGTGAACCAAAAGGTGGAATAAAATTTAAACATCCAGCGGGACTTCATCGGGCTAGGTGGATGGCCAAAATTACATATTCATTAAAAATTTTTATGTTCAAATCTCAGTTCAAAATTTCAGTAAAAGACAAAAAAGGACAAAGACATCTGTCTATTTGCTACTCGGTTATATGTAAAGGCATGGTTTACAGCTCCTGTGCCATCTTGCGCTCCTCGTCTTTCTCTGGAATTATTACAGAATCTTGTAGTCTACAAACAAATAAATGACACAATTGCATTTGTTGCTATTAAAAAACTGTTAGGTCACCTCTGGTACCTATCAGAACTGGTAGCCTTGGCCTTTTATGATGATGAAGTGCCTACTGAAACGAAAAACAAAATTGTAAAGGCCTTGCAAAATACAACAGAAACTCTTCCTGCAAAACGGGCTTTTCTAGATCCTGCACTTATTCCAACGAAGAAATTAGAAGATTTTGTCATCAAATACTCAAAGATTCTTTACAATAACAGAATTTAGTTCAAATTTTTACTCAAAGATGCTAAAGAATGGCATAATGATGAAGAGTATAACTCCGCTAAGAAATCTATCAAACAGTGGAAAGTCGTGAATGATATAGCGGAAAGAGGAGTAAAATTAATGGATGAATATAATAAAATACTAACACATGATGAAGATCAAAAACAATTCTTGCTGCAAGTAATGAAAAACTAAAGGGCTGTTTACCCTGATACAAAGAAAGAAACATTGATGAAGTAAGGACAGCTAATGTCTCAAATATCATGCTACTTTAATTATGCATGCTTGTGGTTATGGTAGGACCTACGGGGGAGCTTTCCACATTAAAAAAAAGCAATGCGCCTTGTACTGTACCCCCTGGGTGGTGTAGAAAAATTTGACAATTTGAGTCGTTCTGTCAATTTTAATTGCTGGTAGCAACCCCTAAAAATTAAAAATTTGCTAAAATATTTTAGGATAGTTGGTTTTATGCTGAAATGAACCATTTAAAGGGTTGAACACATTAAAATATAAAAAAAATTTTTTTACCCCCATATTTGAATCACCCTAAAATTTTATATACATACACACACAGTATATATATATATATATTATATATATATATATATATATATATATATATATATATATATATATATATACAGTAGGGTGACAATAAAAATCGAAAGTTGGAGTTTTTTATTGGCCATTTGTTCAATGCTGCTACTACATGAGGAAACAATGTACTGTAAATATTAAGTCATTCAGATAATATTTAAGGGTGTCTCAAGTGAGGTAAATAATTCTCCTTATAACAAAAATTAATTATTCATTACCTAGTAAAAATAAATTAATATTTTTTTTAATTAATGTAAATAAACGTTAGTTTTAGTTCATAAGGTTTAAGTGCAGGCGTACTCCAATCGTAATAAGTAAATAATATATTTACTAAATATATTCCAGGGTGTCTTTCATTCAATTGTAGACCACCCATTAATTCTTGCTTTTCCTCAAGCCATACCCCTTTTCAATGTACCAGGCTGAGACTTCCTATGATCCTCAACAACCTGCAAGAGATGTTGGCGCTGTTCTTCATTCTTCGTAATCTTTGTATGAAGGCCTGGATCAAGGCAATTCCCCTCTCTGCCATGTCATTGACGACTTTTAGTCCTTCAACTATAGTCAAACCAGTCTTGAAATCTTCGTCGCCCGGCCAGGTCTCTGGTTCCTTGGACAAGAAACCATCATTAATTTTTAGAAGTTCAAAGAGAAGCTTTGATCCTTTCGAGGCAAAGTCCGAGAGCTGCTTTGTTGAAATGGAAGAAACAGCAGGTATTGGGGCTCGCTTTGGAGGATCTTCAGCAGCTTCTTTTTCGAGGATTGATCGAGCGATATTCTTTTTCGTCGTTGCATTGATACCTTTATCAAAGAGTGCGAGATCAATCAAGTACTCGCTGAGGTACCATAAGTGACGACCGAGGACACTAAGGCAGGATGCTGAGATCTTTCATCGTGGTACTTTGCTAGGTCTTGAAGAAGCTTCAAATCGTTCGCGGGAGCAGATGAAGGACTGCTGGCCGTGAACCACGCGCTGACATATAACTCCAGGGCAAAAAATACAAATCGTTTTAAGCCAGACATTTCACGAGTTGTAAGTCTGAACTGATGGGAAAGCAGCAGGATTTTTAATGAATAAATTACTTTTGCCATCCAACGTGCTCGGTGAAGTGCTCCAGGTCGCCGAAACCTAAAGTTAGGTAAATTACCTCCAAGGATTGTAATCGACAACTCCAAGAATTCACTGTAATCATCCCTCGGCTGATGTTTTGTCAGATATAGATTCCAGCAAGCGATCAGTTCTTCTCGATTCTCATTCAGACTCGATGGAAGGTCTGACAGGGTCTTGTACTTATCTTGGCAAATTGTATTCCACGTCTCTTTGAAGCGGGAGAATAGGAGGATATCTGGACCAGATGATGGTCCCATGCATTCCATGTACGCCTTCTCAACGACAAGTTCTAGGATGTGATGGCGACATGCAAGGTATAAGAGTCGGCGGCCGAGTTTCTGCTCCAAAATTACGCATGCCCCAGACAAGTAACCAGTATTTGAAGCTGTAGTGTCGAAGCTCATAGCTGATACCTTTTCTGACACATTCCATTCTTTGAGCGCAGCATGTACCACCGAGGCGATGACCTCACCCGTTCCTGATGTCAGCTTAGGTACACCCAAGAGCTTCTCGTATCAACTCCGGTTACGAAAATGGCTAGTCGGTCACACCGACCACCTTCATCGTCTGGTAGAATTTTTCCGTCCCAGTGAACAGTGAACACTTCGTTGGGTGTGAACCTTTGTTTAATCTTTTCTGCCGTCGCCGAACGGAGCCTTTCTCGTGATTTTCTAATGGTTTCATAGTTGAGCGCGAGTTTTTGTGAGTTATGGCCGAGGCTTCTAGCCGTAGCGTCGATAATCCGGTGTGCTGAACGATGACTGATTCCTGTGCGATCAATGTACTTGCCAATTCGGGAGTGATGACTTGGATAGTGCCACGAGCATAACACGCGTTTTTCAGGAGAAGCGGGCGGTGAGTCTTCAGATGATGGCGCAGAATATTACCTTAGATATCTTAAAAGAATCGGGAGAGAACTTCTAAGCGTTGTTTTCAGTCAGGCAGTCGTATGCAAAATGAACTTGAAGCACCAAAAGCTGATCATCCAAAGATTGATACACATCATATTATTTAACGATTTATTTATGAAAATTTTAATTTAATGAAATAAATTAATCGATTTGCATAATCTATAGTATGAAATAAAGGAAGCAATTCTATTAAATTATATAATACACTTGCATTCTCGAAACATTTTTGTTTTTGAAGCGTTGTCGAAACTCGTTCATTCTTGAAATTTCTTCCGCGCGACAGTTTCATTCATGTGACTCGAGGCACCCCTAAATGCATTCCGAATTCCATGAGATTTCGTCTACGGTGTTTCCTCATAGGGTGGCAGCATTGGACAAATGGCCGGCAAATTTTTTTTAATTTCAAATTTTATCCCTATAAGAAGTTGTCACCCTAATATACAGTGAACCCCCGTTTAGCGATTGGTTTAGTTAACGATAAAACCGTTTAGCGATAAGCCCTCATAGAGAATATATTGCTCATTTAACGATTAATCACCGATTAACGATGGCCTAACGATGCTCGCCCGAGCGAGACTCTCCTTCCAAGCAATAATTTTCTCCTACTCCCACCACTACCACCATCGATTTTCACCCATGCTGCACTCCACCCAACCAAAGGTAATTAATTTTTTCTTTATTTATTTATTTATTATGTTTATTTAATTGTTTTTATTATTAATTTACAGCAGAATAAGTTATTACATTGTTAAAATAAACTTTTAACCATGGGAAATAACTGTTGGAACAGTGTAGTTTCGAAAAGTTTTGCACCAATTAGCCCATTTACATGTTATAATGGGTTCATTTAACGATATTTTCAATTAACGATGGTTTACTTTCCACCAATTACGATCGTTAACCGGGGGTCCACTGTATACATACATATATATATACATATATATATATATATATATATATATATATATATATATATATATATTCCCTTAAGGCACATAGCTATAAATTAGTTGCAGAAAGCCTCTATTTTTAAATACCGATACAATATATATACTGTACTGTGTATATATACTTTACTTACAATTGTGATAAAACCATAGGAAGCCTATGACATTATTGTTAATGCTATTTCTCTTCATCTGTTTATATATTTTCACTTAGTGATCCGCTCAACGATTTTCTTTTTGAAAGATTAGCACAAATTAGGGCGACTTACTGACGGGGAAAATTCGCATATGGAAGATAAATAAGCTTTATCCCTGATATTATCTAAAGATGTTCCTATTCCCCAAAAATTATTTCTGACAAAATGTGCCACCTGTTGTTCAGAATTAGTGAACCGAAAATTTCCTGCCGGGTGTTGACCCGGACTTCTGTCGTATGAACACCTGGGCATCTGCGCGTACCCAACCATGACAGCGTACATCAATATTTTTATAATATGATTTAATAATATTTATCTATGTTGCTGTTTTTCCCTTCCAATTTTCAGAAAGTTTTTACGTGATAGAAAAAAATGGACACCTTATTCGAAATCGGCGTAGTTGAACTATATAAATCAGTTATTAGTAGGGCAATCAAAAGTTGACTAAAAAAATGAAAAAAGTTGACTTTATTTTTCCCAAATGTTGACATAAAAAGTTGACCTTATTTTTTGACTAAGATGATCTAAGAATGGCTTTTAAAAGGTTCAATATTTATTATAATAAAGCACTAGGTATTCATAAACATTTTCTGGCAAGAAATTGCGGTCTTTCGCCAAAAGTTTTTTTTAGCATCGAAAATGATTTTTCCACCGCGGCAGATGTAGATTTGCACTTCTGTAGCAGGCCGTACAGAGTGGGAGAGATTTCTGGTTTGCTGAGATTCTGATATCGCAGATATCATTCTTCTGCATGCGTGTCTTGATGTACAGTACAATGGAGCATTTATCTTTACCAAATTTCAAGTTCGACAAAGCCTCGTAAGCAGCTTCGATGGTGAAACCTTCCGCCTCTGTCTTTGTTATTAAGTTAGCAATCGGTCCATATTCTTTTCTGATCGCGAGTAATTGTCTCGGGACACCATCTTTAGCGACACTTTCTTTTGCTCTCTGTACAAGAATCCCTCCATCTTCGAAGCTCTCGACAATTCTCTTCACCTCCGGAAAATTATCTGCATAATAAAATGCAGCTTCCAACCAGCTCGCCCAGCGTGTAACAGTGGGTTCAGGTGGACTTTCTACTGCAGCAAACATTGCCTTCCTGCTCTTGTTCTTGACTGTCGCCGCCTTGGTATGCGCAATAAGGCTGTCCACGTCGCTATAGAACGATCTCACTTTCATTGCACAGTTATGCAGTAAATACGCTACGCAGGTGACACGAAACAGTCTTGGGAAAAGGTGCTTGAGGACATCTCCAGCTGCCATCATATAACTGGCTGCATCTGTTAAAAGTCGGCAAAAATCTTCCCTCGGAGTTTCCAAATGTTTTACTGAATCATCGATAGAGTGGATGATGATTTGTGAGGTGACAGATCCCGAAAGGACTTCGCATTTCAATAAATATGTTTTTTGCGGATCATCCAGAGTTCCGACAAGAGTGTTCAAATATTTTAAACCAACGACTTCACTCTCGTCAACGATTAGGAATATCTGTTTGTCATTCATTTGCTGTTTCACACGAGCACTTTCATCATTGGCTAGTTCCATGACCTTCGATCGACAATTTGCTATTGATGGAGTACTGTAACCCATTTCAAGAAACAAATTCTTCACACTGGGGTTGTTTAGTTTGTGAGCGTGTTTGCTGACAGAAATGTGCTAACCACCTTTTTTGAAAAATTCTTCAATACTGGTTTTATGAACGTTTGCAGAATCCCCTGCGGAACATCATGACATCCACGTTGGTGTTTAGCTAAACTTCTCTGTTTATCAACGAAGAATCGTTTTTCATGATTCACTGTAACTGCGCACATTTGGCAGTACAGCTCATTCTTAGGAGAAGCAATGAACTCTTTAGGGTATTCTGATACAATAGCGCGAACTTTAGCAACACAGCTAACTGCTGCTTTTGGTATATTTTCAATATTTGTGCAACAGGGCTGAAAGTACAATAAAGAAATATAGTAAATCACTACCAATTATATATCTCACACATATCTCAATGTCACACAACTATGTCACACAATTCACACATTCACACTAGCAGACAGCACAAACCTTTCGTTTTTCTTTTGTGAGTCTAACTAGCGAATGTAAGCTACTACAAAATAACAAATTGGCAACTCTTAGGGGTTTTAGTTTTTATGTTTTCGTCAGTCAGTCCTCACTCGGTCATCAACTTATTTCTTAGTTATTTAATATTAATATTTTGTTGATTTGATGATAAAAAGTTAACCTAATGCAAAATAAATTTACCTAACGTCAAAAGGTTGACTTTTAGTTGACCAAAAACTTTGATACTGACCCCTCCTATAAGCCTGAAAACTCGTTTTAAGCCGTTTCACAAGACGTGGAGGCCGCACGAAAAAATTGAATTTGACTTTTGATTGCCCTAGTTATTAGTAATATACAAATTTAAATAGAGATACAAAATTTATTTTAATTAATTAATATTTTTATTAAAAGTGAATCTTGCGTGTATATATAGACTTAAAATTCTCTACATTGTGTATATATATATATATATATATATATATATATATATATATATATATAATATATGGGCCTATCAGAGGGGGGCTAGGAGGGCCATTTGGCCTGGGCCTCAAGCTTAAGGGGGGCCTCAAATTCAGAAACGTTCAGGTTTGAATATAATGTTTTGCAGTGAAAGTGATAATTGGGTTTAGCTGTGGGCCTCAAAAGTTGGAAGTGGCCCGTGCCTCTCTGGACCTCTGAGAGGGCCTGTATATATACAGTATATGTAAAAATGAACACTGAATAATTCCTATATTCATATATTCTTATATTCATTCATCTTTAGAAATTTCATTCATATAATTCTCATATTCATTCATATAATTCTTATATTCATTCGTATAATTCGTATATTTATCTAATTCGTATATTTATATAAGCCTTATATTTATAACCCTTATATTTATATAATCCTTACAGTCTTATATACGTATTTATATTTTATATTCATTTTTACATATAGAGTCCAAATTCCCATATCGCTGACGAAATTCGGATAAAATTTTTGATTCGCTTTCTATTTTATTTCTGCTGAATAATTGGTGAATTATTTCTTTTTAAATTACTTAATCATTTTTTTTAGATTTAGCTTAATAATGTAATCTTGTTAAATTCTGCAATCTTCATTTTCTGTATACATTCTCTCTTCGTTGTAAAAGATGAAGTCATGTCTTGCTTAACGCTTAATTTTAAATCTTAAGCACTTAATTAATTTTTGCTCATATGCATGTTTAATTGTAATTCATAATAAAATGCATATGTCAATTTCCATTTTTAGTTAACTCGGCAGATCATGATAACATCAGATCTGTCAATATGAGGTTTAAAATAAAAATATGGCTTCATCTTCATATATCTTGCTTATCTGTCTAGATATCGCTACAGCTGAAATATTTCCCTTAAATTTAAATATTTTGCAAAATAATTCAGCCTATTGAGAATAAAAAACAAAACCGGTCAGCATTAAATAATAATGATGTCATTAAAAAATGTAGTATAGAACCGCCTAAAATTTTTTCAGTATCTGATTTGGCTGATCTAATTTAGAGACTGAGCATTACTTGTAACATTTTAGCAATAAAACTCAGTAAGAGAAAATCTTTGTCTTCTCCTTCGAGCCTTGCTCTCTTCAGAGAACTTAGTCTTAAATAGAGAAAATAATTTCCCGATACGTTACAAGAAGACTCGGGGAATCTTCAGAGAATTCAGTAAGCTCCACAGAATCCTCCAACCCACTACAAAAAGAAATCGGAGAGTAGTATAGAAGAAACTACCGCGATTCCCTATACGGTACCAGCTACTCCAGAGTAACAAACCCGTTGCTGCCACCGAACCAGAACCCCCGTCAACTTCGAACCGACCAAGGCCATAGACGGAGGGGTTAACAACTGGCGACCTCTGCAACCAGGATTCTTCCAGTCTTCCAGCCCCTGGAACTAGAACCAACATTCAGTTGACCGGTGTGTCACGACTTGCAGTTCTTCACATCCATCATTCGACCGGTGTGTCACGACTCCAAGTTCTCCACGCCCATTCCGCTTCCAGGAACAAGTGGCCAGCAAAACACGTCTTCAGGACACGTCTTCAAGGATTTCGCCGTAGGAATCTTGTTGAGTACAGATCTCTTTTTCAAATTAATTACTAAACATTTGAGAAGTCAGTATTATTAACAGATAATAATTAGTATCAAGCCAGAATTAACAAAAAACACAGTGAACATTCCATACACCAGTGATACATTTCTTTTTATTGAAACCGAGTTATTTCCACTATTATAGTTAGCATAGAATAATTTTATTTAATGTGCCAATCATAATATTATCGTACATTTACGGACATTCGAGTGAAATTTTGTTTACATTTTTATTTTGTTTACATTTTTTTTTTTAATTTTTCCCTAGTTAGGCAAATTGTTCTGCATTATTTGTGTATTTCTTAGATAGAGTAGTTAGAAAAGCTACTCAAGTGATCATTCCATAGATTAAGGTCGGTTAAGCAGACCAAATTAGAGTACATTAACAGTACCTTCACAAATGAGCGATTCAGACGGTGCGCTTTCTGACATTGAAAATTCCCCTACACCCATTTTTCCACCCACCCCGCGCCCTTCAAACATATTTCCAATTTCCAAACACGCAAACTTCAGATCAAGCACAAGCCAACATGTCTCAAACCGCTTCCCCAGCATACATTAACTTAGTTAGACTTGTAAACCTCCCGCACACTGTCCTAATTTTTAAGGGAACCATAGATAATAACTTTGTTGAACCACGCGTAAGACCTTGGATTGAGTCTCTAGAACAAAATTTCTTACGCGAAAACATCACAGATGATGATATAAAGATTAGGGAAGCTAAAAGGTTTATCGACCCTAAAGAGGGGAATGTCCTTGATACAGTTACATACGTCCCATCCATTAGCAAAGCCAGGGCCGGATTAACCATTAAGCAAAATAAGCCCGTGCTTAGGGCATCAAGGGAAGGGGGGCACCACAGAAATTTTCCATTGTCGGATTTACCATGGATTTATTATACTATTATAATCGCGGCTTATAGCCTATAAGCTGTTGAAAACTGAATTATATATATTCATATATAGTATTTATTTTTTTTCATTGTTTGAATTTGTAGTGAACAACAACCCTTTTGAGAGAATAAATATATTTCGTTGTAATCACACACTTTACGCTTTGCGTTATTATTTTGTTTATATCAAATCTTTGAGCGCCATATTAAAAATACATATAGATTAAATATTTTCGTGTGCTATAGGAAGTTATTCTGAACGTGTGATTTGTGCATATAATATTAAATATATATTTTACATAATCATTTGGTATTGTTTTACAGAAAGATTTAGGTTTATAGAATTGTAATATAAATTAATATTAAAATAAAAGAAACTATAAACTCTCTATATTGCTGTTGTATCAAGTGATGTTTATCACGGCCATTATAATAATAAGATATACTGACCTAAGTTAATTAGCGTTGAAGAAGTTTATCTGTTGCTCTCTCTTCTTCTCTAGGGTAAGTCTATGAAGTGTACTTTATTTGTATATATAACAATATTTTATCATACACGTATCTTTATTTTATAATTTATTTATCTATTGTCATAACAGTATAAAAGAATTTAGATTGTAATAACCAGAGTGAATAATTTGTAATGTATATATAACATCAAACGTAGTTAGGACAATTTAGGCCCTAAGCAAATGTTCATATTTCCTATAATTAAATATTGTGTTTTAAATAAATAAATAAATGTAAATATAAAATGTGGCTCGTTAATAGTGAAATGTTAATATTGATATTTTTATAGATTGCGTATTATTAATTCTAATGTTAAGTATTTTTATTTTATAGGTTTCGGTTCCTTCTTTCGGTTCCTTCTTTCGATTTGATTTGTATTCAACATTTCGAGTTGATATTTCGGTTGAGTTATATTTAATTGCCACTTATATTTAAATTGCCACTTTGGTTGTGTACGGTTCCCATTTTGTCTTTCTGAGAATAAAAGAACAAAGCCAAGATTGTGATATGTGTAACTGTGTTGATTGCCACATAATATACAAATAAAATATTCTTTTTATTTCTGTATTTTACAGACCCCAAGAACCAAGATGAAACGTGTTCAGTTAAGTGGTGCACAAAAGCGAAAACTATCAAAAGAGAAACAAGAGAAGACTTTGGATTTAGAGTCCAAGACTGCAAAGCTGACTGATTTCTTCACACAAGTTCCACGACCACAACGTCAACATGATATACCGATTCTGAATCAAAACCAATCTCCGTCATCAGAAGTGGACACAAATACCACTTTGATCACTTCAAAATCAAAATATGATGACGTTGGAATCACCGAGGTGTCACAAGCAGGTTCATCTACCACATGTCTCACTACTGATCTCACTTTGCCTGTAAATTCTCTTGATACCTCTACTGCAAATGTTGATTCAAGTTGCTTTACAAGACATTCTGGGGTTGAAATAATTGCTGAAAATGAAAGTTTAGTGGACCATGGTGATGGTGGTGAAATGAATCAGTCTGCAGAAGATGAAGTAAATATAGCAAAAGATCCAGGGTTGTGGCTTGATTTCTCTGCTGATGATGTGGCTTATTGGATTGCTTGTGGACCCAGTGACTGTCAACACCACAATGGGCCATTTGACAAGTCTTACCGGCATTTCAGTAGTGGCAAACCAGCAAGATACTGTTCACAAAAACTTTTCGTTGGGACAAAAGCCAATGGTGAGAAATACAAGAGAGAGTGGTTATTGTATTCACCATCAACAGGATCAGTTTACTGTTATGTTTGTAAACTGTTTGCTCCTAAAAATGTCTCACATTTTGTTATAAGAGAAGGGTTCAGTGACTGGCGAAATACTATTGTAATTGATCATCATGAAAAAAGCACTACTCACCGAGACTCTATGCTAACATACTTAACTCGCAGACAAGGTGCGGGGTTGGGACAACAGTTGGAAAAACAAATTCAGGAAGAGTGTGATTACTGGGAACATGTCTTGAGGCGTGTCATAGCTGTTATTTGTACGTTAGCTGAACGTGGCTTGTCTTTTCGAGGAACAGAAGAAAGATTTGGATCATTGCAGAATGGGAATTTTTTAGGGCTGCTTGAGCTCATAAGCCGGTTTGATCCATTTTTAGCAGGTCACATTTTGAAATATGGAAATTCTGGCAAAGGAAATCCTTCTTACCTGTCCAAAACCACCTGTGAGGAACTCATTCAACTAATGGCTCAAAAGGTCCACGCACTCATTGTTGACGAAGTAAAATCTTCTGGTTATTTTAGTTTGTCAGTTGATTCAACACCAGATCTATCACATATCGATCAGTTAAGTGTTGTACTTAGGTACTTAAAAGATGGACAGCCTATTGAACGCTTTTTAACCTTTCTGAAAATGAAAAGCCATACTGGTGAGGAAATGGCAAATCAGGTGTTGCAGTACTTACGTGAAGTTTGTAAGCTAAACTTTTCAAAATGTAGGGGTCAATCTTACGACAACGCTGCCAACATGTCTGGGCGTTATAAGGGGATGCAGCAAAAAATTTTAGAAACAAACAAGTTTGCTATATATGTGCCCTGTGCAGCCCATTCACTAAATCTGGTAGGCCGAAGTGCTGTTGACTGCTGTCAAGAGGCGGTTAATTTCTTCTCTACAGTGCAGTTGCTCTATACCTTTTTTTTAGCCTCAACCAGCAGGTGGGAAATTCTTAAAGGTTGTATTGGAAATGAAAGTGTCTTAAAATCCCTCTCTGATACCAGATGGGAGGCACATGCTATGGCAACAGCAGCAATTTTGAAATCTTTCCTTAAAATTTTAGAAGCGTTAGAATGTATAGCTGAAGACCAGTCACAAAAGGGAGACACTAGAAGAGAAGCAAATAATATTGCAAATAAGATGCAAGAGCTAGAATTCGTTTTTATGTTGAATTTTTGGGATGAGATTTTGCAAAATTTTCATAGAGTAAGCAAAGTTCTACAGAATAAGGATGTGAACTTAAAAACATGTGCAGATCTGTATGGATCATTAGCTGACCAACTGTGCACTTCACGAGATGAATTTGAAAGATATGAAGCAGCTACAAAGGAAATGCTACCAGATGTTGATTACAAGGCAGCTCAAACTCGCAAACGTATCAGAAAGAAGGTACCCAATGACGGAGATGCACCAGAAGTATATCTGAATGCCAGAGATAAATTTCTTATCACCACCTTTTACACAATTGTTGACAAACTTGAAACTGAGATGAGAAGAAGAGGAGAGATATACAAAGAAATAGCAGAGAGATTTTCTTTTCTAAGTGATGTGCCACATAATGTCACCACTTCATCATCTACTGAAATTGAAAGGTATTCTCAGGGTTGTAAAAAGATGATTGATGCTTACCCAGAGGACTTGAACACTAATTTCTCTGCTGAGCTTCAGCAGTTTCACTCATATGTGTGCCATAAGTTCAGTGCAAAAAAAAATGTAAAAACAAGATTCAGTCATGCTGAACTTTATAAAATAATTGTAGAAGACAATATTGAGTGTGCCTTCCCAAATGTAGAAATTGCCTTTCGTATATTTTTAACATTAATGGTCACAAATTGCTCAGCTGAGCGTTCATTTTCTCAGTTGAAGTATATTAAAAATACCAACAGAACAACTATGCAACAAGGCAGGCTGGATGCCTTATCTCTACTAAGTATAGAAGCAGATGTGTTACGTAAGATTAGTTTTGAGGATCTGATCAAAGACTTTGCAATTAAAAAAAGTAGGAGAAAACTTTTCAAATATAAATGAAGTGGAAGTATACAAAAATAAACATTATTTTCCATCTTACTGTAAGTTTTGTTTCATTTCAAAAAATAAAATTTTATTTTATGGTTTATTTTTGTTTATATTTTGAATTACATATATATGGGGCACCAAAATCTTTTAAGTGCTTAGGGCCTCTAAAGGTCTTAATCCGGCCCTGAGCAAAGCTACAATTTGGGACAATTTTAAAAAACACTTATTAGAATTTTTCAAAGAAATAACACTCGCACAACCTTTGGCCACATTAGAAGCTGTCTTCTAAGCTAAATGGAAGAAAGAAGAACATGAAGATTTAAATAATTTTATTACACGAACACACAAACTCGTAGGAAAAGTCCTCCGAGCAGCAGAAAATGCAGGCGACATTACATTCATTTCAAAGCAAAGAAACCCAATAATAGCAGCATCCATTTACCAAAACCTACCCGTAGCACCTAAAAAGAAATTTCAAGAGTGTCTTAATATTGACAAACCAGTAAGTGTAGCCATAAATAAAACAACGGAACATTACCCAGACTTAGCGAGCCAGAACTACCGGAAGGGTAGAGAGACCCCCATACATTACATTCAGCAGCAGCAACAACAACAACAACTTCTTCTTCTTCTTCCTCAGCATAATTAATCCCATTTTTATATGGGGTCGCTGTTTAAGGTGAGTCGCCTCCATCTTGGTTCTTGACTCATCTCATTTGGTTGTGGCGTGGGTTTTTACGGCCGGATGCCCTTCCTGACACCAACCCTCCCCCTTTATCCGGGCTTGGGACCGTCCGGAGAATAAGGTGACTATCCTTGCCTCCGGTTGCTGTCGAGACATTAGGAGGAGTCTCGTAATGGAGGCATAGAAGGCAAAACATTATGCAAAATATTGAGCTTTAAAAAGGATACCGTGAAATAAAAGTTTACTTATGACAACATCAGAACTTGACTTTTCTTGCCTTTCTTTCAGCAAATTCATTAATTTTCAATTGATTTAATTGAGAGTCCACTTAATCTTTTTTCATTCATAGAATTTCGAAGATAGTTCTTTATTAGTTTAAGTTTTGAAAACGATCTCCCTGCACTTGAAACTGTCACAGGAATTGTGAGGAACAATGTTATGGCAGTCACAACTTCGGGAAAACTTGAGCACAAAGTACTGTTGTCTTTAATTAAAAATGAATATAGCTCATGGATTGTCGTCATTTTTTCAATGTCTGTTTTTAATTAAGCACATTCGAAAAGAAAGTAATTGACTTGGAAATCCAGAGGAAACATCATTTTTATATTCATTTACTAACTTTGTTGCTCTCTCAAATAACTTCTCATCACTTGTTGAAACGACCTGGGCCCCCCCCCAAAAGGCCCTGGCCCCGGGGCACTTCACCCGCCTGCCCCTAGCTAGCTCCGCCCCTGTCAGCGGTTGAGATTCGAAATCCAAATGAAACGATTTTTCAGCCAATAAGACAAATTTTAATCGTCGAACCAGAGTCAGATTCACAATTTTTCATATGCCCTACAGAGCATATAACAGTAGCACCTTATGAGAAGATTTGTTTCCTAACAAGAGTAGTAAACGGTCAAGGAAAACTATTAGGGTCAGATCGTACTCTTATTACAGAAAAAAGTAATTTCAAGAGAGATGTTCTTATTGCCCAAGTTCTTAGTCATAGTCAGAATTCAGCTATCCCTGTTGTTTGTTTAAACAAAGGAAAAAGCCGTACTGAATTAACTTCAAATCAGAAAATAGGAACTGTTTCCACAGTAGAAATAAACTCAGATTTCCCCATCAGTACTATAAATCGTGTTTCCAGTTCTTAGAGTTAAACTCTTTAGCATTAAAGGAATAATATAAGAAATGTCTGGAGCACTCCCTTCAGGAGTCACCAGCCTTACAGGATCCCAAACTACTGGAATCACTTGTCGATTTCCTGATAAGAAATAGAGATGTGATTGCCCTAAAAGGAGATCCTCTGGGCCGAACTAATTTGGTTCCCTTCGAAATTAAGATGGAACCCAATTCCAAACCCATCTTCATTCCTCCCTATAGGGTTCCACATTCCCAATTAGTAATTATTGAGGAACATATCAAGGACACGTTGGAGCAGGATGTTATTCAGCCTTCAGTAACCCCTGGTCCGCTCCTATGATTCTTGTTTCCAAAAAGGACGGAACATCTCGCCCTTGTATAGATTTTAGACACCTAAACCACATTAAGATCCCAGACTGTTTCTCTATTCCAAACATGCAGGAAACAATTCTGAACGTAGGGAGAACTAACTTCTTTTCATCCCTCGATTTAGCATCCGGTTATTGGCAAATGGAGGTCAGTCCCGAATCTCGGGCATTGACTGCTTTCTCCACTAACCGAGGTCATTACGAATTCCAGGTTTTACCTTTCGGAGTCCGAAATGGGCCCGCTAATTTCTCTAGGTTGATTAATATAGTTCTTTCCGACCTATTAGGTGTCGAAGCTCTCGTCTATCTTGACAATATTATCGTTTATAGTTCGGATATAAAAACAACTTTCAACGTCTTCAGAATGTGCTATCAAGCTTGAGAAAAGCACACCTTAAACTGAAACTTGCAAAGTGCAACTTCTTACAGGAATCCCTGGTATACTTAGGATTTCTACTATCATCCACTGGAATTAAACCTGAACTTGAAGCACTGGAAAGGTACCCTGTACCTAAAACCATCAACGACGCTCGTGCATTTATTGGATTTGTCGGATTCTATCGAAATTTTATCCCCCAATTTTCAACATTGCTAAACTCATTACCAATTTGTTCCAGAAAAATGCTAAATTTAATTGGGAATCTGATCACCAACATGCTTTTTAAACTTTAATCGGTAAACTAACTTGTCATCCCATCCTCCAATATCCCGATTACACGAAACCCTTTGTCATAGCGACAGATGCTTCTTCCTATGGACTAGGAGCCGTCCTATTACAGGACGTAGATGGTGTGGAATTACCCATTGCTTGTGCCAGTCATCTTCTCTCTGGACCTCAACGGAATTATTCCACTACGGAACGAGAGGCCCTAGCGGTATATTGGGCTTTGAAAAAATTCTGAAATATCGTCTATGGCTACGATGTAACCATCAACACTGACCATAAGCCACTCACGTATCTCTTCAAGGACAAGCTACTTGAAGGACGGTTGAGTAGATGGGCTCTGATGATTCAGGACTTTGCGGCAAAAATCGTATACAAACCAGGTAAACTTCAAGTTATTCCAGACGGATTGTCGAGACGCAAGCCCGACACCCAAGTGAATAAGATAGAAACTCTTCCTGTGTTCGACTACGAATATCTGCAATACTCCCAACAACAGGACCAACACACACAGAACCTTCGGGATCGCCTGGAACAAAAGGAACCATTTTCCCGAAATGAATAAAAAGGCACATGAATACATCGCTGAATGCCCGTCTTGTTTAAAACATAAAGGCAACGTACCGTCCACCAGTGTTAAACCTAAGGATTTTTTAGTGGGTGGGTGATTTCACAAACTCGTCAGTGTGATGTTGCATTAAAATACACCTTTTCTGTATTGTTTGTACAATACAGAAAACTTTCCAACCTAACAGGTTTATAGTCCAAAATTTTAAGACTACACAACTATCCACATAGGTACAAACGTCGGTACTGAATATCTTTGTAACCAGTAACAGCACTCCCAGTAGGCGATTGCAGAATCGGCTCAGCATTTAATTTGAAACAATTTTAAAATCTTGTCTTCTTGACATCATCAGACTGCATGTAAATTTTGAGAAGTGAAATACATATTACATATTGATGAAAACAATATCTGAAAAATTAAAACACAGCTGTTCAGTAAAACAATGGGTATCGTATAAGAAAATGCAATCAATTAGTAAACTGTATTTGTAAGACTAAGGAAGTTTTTTCAACATATATACCTACATTTTCATTTATAATTACAGTATATTCATATTGCCTCCACAGTGACAAATGAATAATAAGTCATTCAATGAAAAATAATGGCAGTTAAAAATAAGCACAAAATTACAAAAAAATTGCAAAATTCATTACATAGATGCACATAATGTATGTAATACATCATTAATTTATCATCTGTCAGTAATTATTACAGTTAGTTATTGCTTGACGCGAATTCATATTTCACAATTTCGGAAAAAAACGAGATACAGTGTAATCATTAGCGGTAAATTTTGCAAGAAGACAATCTTTCAGTAAAGAGAAACATATTCCTAATTTTCTTGCCTCGTTTAATACGATTTTAAGTTACACGGTGGTTTTCAAGAGTGCTCATGTTACGCGAGAGCTCCCTAGTATGTGAGCTCAATTAGATATTTCGCCATTACTACGGAAAAACCTTTTTACAGCTGGATTGTTTTTATAGGTTGATGTTTGTGGCTCTCTGTATCGTCGACGCTTAGCCTGAAGAAATTTTGCTACTGCTGGACGTGGATCAAAATGACCTACACCAACACCACTTAATGCAATAAGCAATCTGTTGTTGGCACCCTGCAATGACATCGCAAGCCTTCTGTCACTACGGAAAATATTATAATGCGATACCATTCTTTCTACTGCCATTGAATGTGGAGCTGCAGTAAGAACAAGATTCACGAGTGCTGTAAGTGGAGAGTCAGGAATTTTGGTCACAGCTTCAGAAATACGTTTGAATTTCGTGTTGATGTCTTCATGTTCGTTCAACCTCGGATTGTTGATAAAAATATCAATACAATCGTCAGTAAGTTTCATAGAGTCAAAATGTCTGTTCATTTTCCTTTCTGGCCATAACTTCAGGAGATGTCGAATTAAAAACCTCTGAAATAATTTCTTTTAAAGATGCATTTGCTCCTTCGTCCATTCTCTTTTGCAAGAAATTCTTAATTGACTCAATTAATAGCACTGAAAGAGCGATTTGATAACGTGATGAACTGATTAGAAATTGCTCTTCTTGCTCTCCTTCTAACTGTACCTGTATCTTCTCTTGCCTCCTTATGTTGATCGCCATCCGTTGTCGGTTTACTTGTTCCTGCACCTTCGTCTACATCTCAAAATTTCTCCTCCCAACCACCGATATATGGTTTGTCCACCATCGTCGTGATACTCTCGATGTATCGAGTTTGGATTGCCGGAATATCGAACAGTATTAGGTCTGTTTTTTGGAATTCCTTTTGTAGACAGGCAAGGTGATGAAGAATGTCAGCCATTAAACCAGTCAGTCTATATTGCTGACCTCCTGCCTCCCACATACGCAAAAAACCAGATGCCTGTTGCTTAGTGATTCTATCGTCAGTGGTGGAGATGCTTTCCCAGAAAGCAACACATGCTGGCAGATTAAATAGACTGACCCACATTGCTTGGACATGTTGGGCAAATCGTACTTCTGGTGGATTAATAAACTGTTTGAACGTCAACCCTAGTTTCTTGCATTCAATTTTCACACGCTTGGTACGGACAGAAGACACATGAAAATATTTAACAGTATCTTTCACCTGGAATACCATCGCTTCAATTCAGGAACAGTTGTGATTAACTCGTGAAACGCCAAATCAGTTCTATGGCACACACACCATATGCAAGGAACCAGCCGTTGTAGTTCATCATTCAGTTTCTTCCACAACCCAGAATTGATACCGGTGTTGGCTGTTTCAACATCAGTTGTAAGGGATAACAGCTTGTCGAAAACAGGTGCATTGAAGTTAATTTCATTCATGATGTCGCTCTCGGTGTCGTCATCATCGCTTGAATCTTGGTCTTCTGGCGCTAGATTATTATACTGAAATGATATATCGCCAGGCCTCTCTAAGCTTCTACCGAGAGCCTCCAGTAAGCCATTAGCTCCTCCTTCAACAGGCTCCACAGCTGCAAGAAAATGTGTAGTAATAACGCCATCTTTCACCAATCTTGCAGTCACAAACTTAATGCCTAGTTGTTGACGATCACATGATCCATCAATTTGTATTCCTAAAGTATCGCATTGATTTATTTCTTCAATGAGATTCTCCTTAAATACATCACCAATGCATGACAACATTTCATAGTAAATATTTGTCGTGCGATAGTGCATATCTGAACCTGTGGGTCTAAATGGTTCCATGTTGCAATCCCAGTCTTGGGAAAACTTCTGTACAAGTTGGTCGGGTGAGACTCCTTGATGGCCAGAAATATCCTGATACGGTTTCACACTGAGTGTCATTGTAGCAGTCCATTGCCAGGCGAAGTAGTTGTGAAACTTCTTGGATTCTATATCTCTTGAAGAGATTCAGCCAAGGATGTTTGTCGCTCTGCTTTTGAAACTGATCATGTAATTTGCTTGCCTCTAGTGCAGCTGCATGTGGTTTACCCTGAAGATGCTCAATTAAGCGCTGTGCTCCAAGCTTACCTTCTGTTCGTGCTCCTGTACTGGATGCATAAGGTACACTTCTGTTCAGTGAAACCTTCTCAGCATCATCTATGAAACTGCAACAAACATTACACTTAACAAACAATCGAGTTTGTCTTTTATCCTTGTTTTTAATTCTTGTAAGAACCGAATCCGATGAATACACGTTCAACAATCTGTTAATATTAAGAGGTAAGCCCATATAGTACGATGTGGAACCAGTAGAAGTGGAAGATGAATTGGGCACATCCGCATCTTTACCAATACTTGAAGCTGAGGTCTCTGGGTATGGACATTGAGAAGAGGCTGTATTTGAACAGTCAGATGGCATAATTGAAGAACCTGTCAACCCTGTATCACTGGCCGTTGTAGATGTCAATGGTCGTTCATTAGCTGTAAGTCCAACAGACTGAGGTTCTTTACTATGTGTTTTATTGTTCGACTTGAAAAACTAGATATGTCCATTGAACCAACAGAATCATCTTTTTTTAATTTTTTACTAGACATAAATATCCAGTATGCCAACGGCCCTGGCAAAGAACTAGAATGGACATACTGGGACCATTCCCCAAAACATCAAAGGGAAACCAGTACATCATTGTGTTTACGGACCACTTCTCGCGTTACAGCGAAGTAGTTGCCATTCCAAACCAGACCTCGGAAACTGTAGCAAGAGCCCTAGTGGAACGCGTCATCCAAAACCATACTACTCCTTCCATCCTAATTTCGGATAACGCCCTTAGTTTCACTTCCAAACTGTTCGAGTCACTTTGTAACATGTGTAAGATCAAAAACACACACATTGTGGCCTATCATCCGCAGGCAAACGGCTTAGTGGAAAAAGACAATCGGAAGATCTTAGAAGCCCTCCGCCACGTTGTCGATGCGTCCTTCTGTACATGGGATGATTCCCTCCTCATCGTGCAAACAGCCATCAACAACGGCTGGAACGTGTCCATCGGGGACACCCCTCATTTCGTCCTATATCACCACGACAAACGGCTACCTTTTGATTTGCCTGACCAAATCGACCCGGTAGTTCTAACACCTTCCAGGATGGCAGAAGCAAATCAGCAACTAGTTGAACGATCTTTCAAAATTTTTGACATAATTCGCTATGCCCTCGACTAACGAAACAAAAAGATGGAGCAAGAGCAACATAAGCATCATCCCCGTCAATGGACTATAATTGTCGGTATGCAATGTTACATAAAGAGCGTGAAACCGCAAATGGGTGGCCCATATAGGATTATGAAAACCTCGAAAAGAACCGTTACGAAATCCTCGATCTCCGAGACCATTCCAAACTAAAGATAATTCACGCTGATAATTTGAAGATAACTGCCGAACAACACCTTCCCAAAAAAAACATCTGCCAGGCGTTCGAGCCGCCTATCCTCCAAAAGATCAAGGTATTAACAAATTCAGGAGGGACCACAAAACCGAAGTGGTCACCGCAGAAACCACTACCCCTGACGAAGATTGGTACCTTGTAATACCACCAGTGCTCGAGCCAATCTCTGAACAAGAAGAAGTCTCAGAACCGAGACTCCCATCGGAACCAGACCCTGGAGAAACCCCTTCTCCACCATCTCCTCCAACTCCACCATCTCCTCCAACTCCACTATCTTCTCCAACTCCACCATCTCTTCCGTCACCACCCTCACCGATTGATGATCGACGCACGGACCCTACATACCGGCCGCAAATGCATCAACCACGTGATCTAGAACCTTCACGAAAAAACACACTCAGAATCCGAGCTTAATGTTCGACCCACTACCACCTAAACGAGGCCGACCACTCCGCACACAAACATCTACACGACCACCAACAGCTCCGTATAATTTAAAACGTAGATATGAATAAAATTGTTCCCCTTATAATGTTGAGATTACAACTAACAACTCGTACCCCTTTCTGTCTGAAACTAAATTCAAACCTCCTATAAAAATCTTGAATTCCGCCATGAAACCGGTGACCATCCTAACCGGACTTCATGCCCCTAAATGGAATGATCAATTGAGTCGTTTTAAAATTTCAGATGATAACCAGAATAACCCTTTACAAATACTACAACCTGTAACAATTTTTTCAACATCTACCGTTAGTATCATTATCCTCAGTATATTTGTAATGAAAGATTAGTATCGCAATGGCAAACAAAAACGAAAATTGTACTGTGTCAAACTAATTATGCACGGCCAAGAGTGCGTCCTCATACTGCCTGAACTAGACTTAACTACCCCGACTTATGTTGTGTATATAAATCTGTATTATAAAAACCATTAGTTATCATCTAGTTAGAATTAGTTAAGATGTTATATTATTGTATTAACATCATTCTAGAGAGGAGAGCCCTGTAAAAATGAACAATGAATAATTCCTATATTCCTATATTCTTATATTCATTCCTATAATTCTTACATTCATTCATATAATTCTTATATTCATTCGTATAATTCGTATATTTGTATAATTCGTATATTTATATAATCCTTATGTTCTCACATATTTATATTCTTATACTCATTTTTATATATAGAGTCCAAATTCCCATATCGCTGACAAAATTCGGATAAAATTTTTGATTCGCTTTCAATTTCATTTCTGCTGAATAATTGGTGAATTATTTCTTTTTAAAATAATTAATAATTTTTTAGATTTAGCTTAATAATGTAATCTTATTAAATTCTGCAATGTTCATTTTCTGTATACATTCTCTCTTCGTTATAAAAGATGAAATCATGTCTTGCTTAAAGTTTAATTTTAAATCTTAAGCAGTTAATTTTTGCTCATATGCATGTTTAATTGTAATTTATTATAAAATGCATATTTCAATTTCCATTTTTAGTTAACTCGGCAGATCATGATAACATCAGATCTGTCAATATGAGGTTTAAAATAAAAATATGGCTTCGTCTTCAAATATCTTGCTTATCTCTCTAGATATCACTACAGCTAAAATATTTCCCTTAAATTTAAATATTTTTCAAAATAATTCAGCCTATTGAGAATAAAAAACAAAACCGGTCAGCATTAAATAATAATGATGTCATTAAAAAAATGTAGTATATAACCGCCTAAAATTTCTCCAGTATTCATTCTGATTTGGATAATCTAACTTAGAGGCTGGCTGAGCATTACTTGTAACATTTTAGCAGTAAAACTACAGTAAGAGAAAATCTTTGTCTTCTCCTTCGAGCCTTGCTCTCTTCAGAGAACTTAGTCTTGAATAGAGAAAATAATTTCCCGATACGTTACAAGAAGAATCGGGGAATCTTCAGAGAATTCAGTAAGCTCCACAGAATCCTCCGATCCACTACAAGAAGAAATCAGAGAGTAGTATGGAAGAGACTACTGCAATTCCCTGTACGGTACCAGCTACTCCAGAGTAACAAATCCGTTGCTGCCACCTAACCAGAACCCCCGTCAACTTCGAACGCACCAGCGCCATAGACGGAGGGGTTAACATATATATATATATATATATATATATATATATATATATATATATATATATAACCGTATGCTAAATTCATTTATAGTCTTACCGAATTAATTCATATCATAAATTCATAAATCAATGGTCTAAGAAACATAGCAGCTGATAATTTATTTCCATTACGTACATATTTAATTACGTACAATATTTAATAAACTGCCGAAGGATTACTATTCAGGTTTTTCAAAAAAATTTTGGGATAACCTATTTGAAACATGTTTAACCAACGGAGTTTTAACGTGTAAAGGCGCCAGGTTGATGGATGGGGACAGATAATTTCGACTAGTTAATAATTAAGCTTAATGCCCATACCATTCTTACGGTCAAGCATTTCACTGGCCACCTGTATTTGCCTTCCACTTATTAAAGATTTCCATTTAATGGTAGCTAAAGCTTACAACTTCGAAAGTAAAAACGCAAATCAGAGATTTATCGCGTCATTAAACTAAACGGAGTGAACACCTGCTCAGGTATTTTTTAATCCCTAATTCTGAACAGGTGGTTCGCTACCTCAGAATTTTTATTTTTATTTTCCAAACAAAACTTTTCTCTTTCTCTCTCTCTCTCTCTCTCTCTCTTACGGCTCTGTTCCATTTCTATTTCTGAAAAAATCTGAGGAATGAATAAGTCAAATTTGGTAAAGACATGTCCCCCCCCCAGAATTCGCGGCTCGTACAATTACAGGCCAATTGGTGGAGTATGAGAACGAATCCATGGTATCTGGTTGGTGGAAAGCCTCGCTCACACGTTACAGCCACGCCCAAATCCACTGACAGCCAACAGGAAACTTGCGAATCAAATGTTGGGGTTCTAAGGGGTGGTTACAATCGAGAACCATACATATAAGAAGTGGGCATTTTCAGCTGGAACCCACAACAGTTAGTTTTATCAACGAGTAACCACACATTCTCTCGTCATGGACGCCTCCAATCAGATGAACAACACTCGAACTTTTCGCACCGGTCGATGGAGGAAACCTTCTTTCGACAAAAAACGTAACTGACATCTGCAATGTCTGTTCGTGACCCGGTGCTGATAGGCGATGCGTAATATGCATAGCTAGGCTAAAAGTATTTCCGGCGTTGTAAATTAGTGTACTTGTATCTCCTTGTAGGTCTCTCTCTTCATATATATATATATATATATATATATATATATATATATATATTACCTCTGTGTGTATTTTTTATGAATAACAATTGGATTTTAATCATTAACCATCCTGTTTCCTTCGTGGTTATTACGTCATATATATATATATATATATATATATATATATATATATATATATGGTGTAAATGTAATTATACTTTTTCAACTTATTACATTTTGTTGTAAAATATTTCATTAAAATAGCAGGTATCCTCACTTTTTAATTACAGATTAGTTTGCATTAGTACTGAGCCAGGCTTTCTGTAATTAATGTACTCTATTAAGTATTTAGAGAATGAATTTTGTTTATCAACTAATTACATGTTAACTTAAAAATTTATAGAAAGTTCTACAGGTAGGCTTTTAAAATTACTAAAACTTTAAAGGTAGGGAATTCCAACGGTCCTGGGTTCGAGAACCGGTGATGGTAGGCGATGCGTAGTATGCATAGTTAGAATAAAAGTATTTCCGGTGGTGTAAATTAATGTACTTGTAACTCCTTGTAGCTCTCTCGCTTGATATATATATATATATATATATATTATATATATATATATGTGTGTGTGTGTTCCTCTGTGTGTATTTTTGATGAAAAACAATTGGATTTTAATTATTAACCATTTTGTGTTTCCTTCGTGGTTATTTCGTCATATATATATATATATATATATATATATATATATATATATATATATGTGTGTGGTGTGTGTGTGTGTTTGTGTGTGTGTGGGGTGAATGTAATAATACATTTTCAAATCATTACATTTTGTTGTAAAATATTTCATTAAAATAGCAGGTATCCTAAATTTTTAATTATAGATTAGTTTGCATTAGTAATAACTAATTAATATAATTAATAATTAATATTATGCTAAAAGTCCTGTTTTGGTATTTCTATTCGTTGAATTTTTGCCTTTCCCAAACAAATATTAATAATAATAATAATAATAATAATAGTTTGAAATTTTAGGGCGGATTTATGTTACGGAAAACGATACCGAAAAGTATTTCATAATAATTTTTATTATGCGATGAAGGTGTCCTTTGAAAGTGAAATTTTATTACGCGTCTGATTCCGTGGGTAGAGTTTTGTAAAATTAGTTTAACCTCACTGCAGGGCCTTCTTTGCATGATGTATGCTTACTACAGGGTACTGAGCTAGACTTTCTATAATTAATGTACTCTATTAAGTATTTAGAGAGTGAATTTTGTTTATCAAATAATTACGTATTAACTTAAAAATTTATAGAAAGTTCTACAGGTAGGCTTTTAGAATTACTAAACCAGTTTAAAGGTAGGGAATTCCAGCGGTCCGGGGTTCGTGACCCGGTGATCGTAGGCGATGCGTAGTATGCATAGCTAGGCTAAAAGTATTTCCGGCGCTGTAAATTAGTGTACTTGTAACTCCTTGTAGCTCTCTCTCTTCATATATATATATATATATATATATATATATATATATATATATATATATGTTCCTCTGTGTATATTTTTTATGAAAAACAACTGGATTTTAATTAAAAAAGATTCAGAAAATGTATGAACAGCCAAAAATAATTTTCCGTCTACAACCGTGGTCTTTTTCTTATAGGTCCGATGAGGAGCTGATTCGTGCTTCAGAAACTTTTCGTGATAGCTTTGGAGAAACGCAAATAGGGGACGGCGATTTGGAGGCTGAGGTTTTACTGGACACTCGATCCAGTGACATGAATACGGAGGTCGAAGTATTGGCTCACATCCGGTCCAACGAATACCAGGTCATCGGGGAACTAATGTAAGCTTTTTTCTTTTTGCTTCAGTTAAGAACAAGACGCATTGTATTTTCATCAATTTATTAAATGATAGAAAAATTTTTTAGAAAATAGTACAATTTTTATATTCAACTTAAATTAGTTACAGAATTAGCATCCATTAAATTTTAAATAAACTACGGGGCACAAGACTAACATTATTGGGGACATCTTATATTTTACACAATATTGTTGCAATAATACATTATATATATATGCGTAAAACATCATAAAACACATCGTGAGCGCACAAACGGAAAACGTTTTTTTTTATCTCTGCATACCAACTCATTATTCAGCTCAGTGTGACACGGGTCGAATAATTTATAAAAAATTATAAATTCCTTTTCGCATGACATGTGAAAGAGAAATGAAAGGCAGTACATGCCGCAAGTATTACTAAAGTATCCCTGAAATCGGTAAAGATTACAGACAATTTCGAGGATATGCAGCTGTTCGAGAAATTTGACAATAACACTAGGCAACAAAGATTTTGTTACAGAAGACCAAATAGGTGCTCCTAGCTAATTTCGGTATGCTGATTTCAAATCTATAATTAGATTTTTTCTATCACGTCTAGATTTTGTGTAAAATGCAAATCACTTTTAGTAAAATTTTCTACCACGTCCAGATTTTGGTTTTAATCGGCTTAATGCCAGTAATATGAAACTTGCTTTTCAAGGTTAAAGCAATTTTTTTGCCAACTATATACAAATTCGAACAATTTTGATAAATAAAATTTATCCCGAGTTGGCAACACTGAGTCAAGAGCATAGTAACGGGCAACGGCCCAACGGTCAGTCGCTACGTGACAGTCAAGCAGAACGGTTGTTGAAGCTCTCTGCTGATGAGCAAGTGACAGGTTGTGGTGACTTGTGTGTTTTTATAGCATTTGTTTTGTACTACGGTGTGTATTTCTTTTTATTTTGCACATCGTAATAATTACTTTCTACGTTTTTTCAGATATTGTATGGTAATTCAAAATGGCATCAAATAGACGTGCTTGTGTAAATCACCCAGACAACTTCTGCTTTGTCTGTGGACAATATACACCTAAGCCACAACGTAGAAACATAACAACAAAGATTAAACTTGCCTACAAGTGTTATTTTGACTGTAAGTTAGGAGACCAACAGAGGGACTGGGCACCACATATTTGCTGTGCACAGTGCAATGCAATGTTAATAGCTTGGATGAATGGTAAAAGAAAAGCTATGCCGTTCTCAGTCCCCATGGTTTGGCGTGAGCCGAAAAATCACTTCAATGATTGTTATTTTTGTTTGACAAAGATTGCTGGTTTCACAAAGAAAACAAATCAAAGATCACGTACCCAAACTGCGAATCAGCAATGAAACCAGTACCACATGATGAAACAAATCCACCACCAGTTCCAGTTCCACCAGCAACGATAACAGACAGCAGTTCATCTGAAGATTCTGCTAGTGATATAGAAACAGGGAAAGATGGCATATATGTTCCAGATGCAAATATTTCCCCACATTTGTTAAGTCAAGCGGAGTTAAATGACTTAGTGCGCGATTTGGAATTACCAAAAGAAAAGGCAGAGTTGCTTGGTTCAAGACTTCAAGAATTTAATCTTCTCCAACCAAACACCAAAGTTTCCCATTTCCGCCATCGCCATTTGCAGTTTTCATCATTTTACTTACAGGAAGAAAACGTTTGTTTCTGCCACGATATCAGTGGTCTGATGCAAGGGATTGGCTGTCGCTATGATCCAAAAGAATGGAGACTGTTCATTGACTCTAGTAAAGCTAGCCTTAAAGCTGTATTACTGCACAACGGCAATGAAAAACCTCCAATACCTGTAGCACATGCCACTGGCCTTAATGAGACTTATGAATCGATGAAACTGCTGCTAAGACTCATCAAATATAAGGACCACACATGGAATATTTGTGGACCTTAAAGTTGTATCATTACTTCTTGGGTTACAGTTGGGCTACACAAAGCATATGTGCTTTTTGTGTCTATGGAACAGCAGAGATGACAAGAACCACTACAAAAAACATGATTGGCCATCTAGAACTGAACATGTTGTTGGTAAATACAATGTGAAACACCCAGCACTTATTGACCCTCAGAAAGTACATCTTCCACCACTTCACATTAAACTTGGCCTTATGAAAAATTTCGTGAAGGGTATGGATCTTCAAGGTAGTGGTTTCCAATATTTAAAGGATAAATTCAAAGGAATATTGACAGATGCTAAGCTAGAAGCTGGAGTTTTCACTGGACCACAGATCCACAGTGTCATCCACGACTCATCGTTTCCATCTAACCTAAATGAGAATGAACTAGGAGCATGGACATCTTTCGTTGAAGTTGTCAAAAATTTTCTTGGAAACCACAAAGCTGAAAACCACCGTAAACTTGTAGAAAACATGCTTAAATCTTATGAAATAATGGGATGCAGAATGTCTTTGAAAATTCATTTTTTACATTCTCATCTTGACTTCTTCCCGGCCAACCTTGGGGCTGTAAGTGACGAGCATGGTGAGCGCTTCCACCAACAGATCTCAGTTATGGAAAACAGATACCAAGGTAATTTCAACCCAAATATGATGGGAGATTATTGTTGGTTCCTGCAGAAGGAGAGCTCGTCATCCTACAAGCGACAAAGGAAGAGGACACACCAAAATTTCACTTAAGAACAGGAATTTGCCTTTCAGTAGTAACAACAAAATACTAACGCGCTTTGGGTGGATGGTTGGGCGCAGGGGTGGTAACTCCGCCAGCGGAATTCCGCTGTCTGTCTTAAGCCAGAATAAAGGAGGAAAGACATCCCTGTTCACTAATTATTTAAGTATGCTTAGCATAAAACGTGGCACGGAAAAGTAGCTTAGATGGCTTTCGTAATAGAAGTGGGTGAGAAAAAAAATGAAAATAGGGGTTTTCGGTTACACAAAATCTGGACGTGATAGAGAAATTTTGATATCAGATCTGAAATCAGCATCACCGCTTTAGTAGGAATCAGTAGTTCACGTGTCTGTAACAAAAAAAAAGTTGAAATTTGTTGCCTAGTGTAATAGAGTCGCTTAAGGATGACCGCCCAGTGAATTAAAGTAGTACATTCTTTCCTATTTTTAAAATAGATAGCTTCCAATGATTCCCTTCACCACCATTAACATCTGTGTTGACAATAATTGCACCGCAGTCTCTCGTCGTTGGCAGTTTCAATGTTTCATTCTTCGCAAACGCACCGATAAATTTGGAGAATGTGATTCGGGCACTTTTCATTACTCTCTGAAGTGTATTCAAGTCCATTTTAAAAGTAAGTGACTACACTCCTGAGGCAGTCAATTTCTATTAGAGCTTGTGATTCGAGGTATACTAGTACACTAATGGGTGCGTCTATAGGCTTGACGAATTCCAATCTGACTGAGATGTTCCCACTCTGCTGTGAACTTAAGTGTGCATTTACACTAGCAAAGAAGTCAGGAGTGATGTCAAACGGATAAAGGTTAAATTGATCGATGAATTCTTTCTGCGTTACTCCAATCCCATGCTTATCACAAGCACGGCAATATGGCCAGATTGCTATATGCTCTCGCGCAAAGCGGGAACACAGCGTGTGATGAATAATCTGTATCAATTGTCCCGCCCATCGCAACGCCATTGACGTATAGAGTTATGTTTTTAAGGCCGAAATTCTCGAATTTAAAGGCATCCTTTTTATATTTTCCATTCACCGAAGCGTGTTCCTGATTCCAATTAATAGCCTTTTAGGTAGAACTCCAGGGCGATGTTTTCTATTTGTTTCGAGGCCAACCCTGCAGGCACCGTGTATAGTTTGATCTGTATTCTGTTAATTGGGTATTTTACTGTGGCATGTAGTAAATTTTTTCCAATTTCTATTTGTTTTGGTGAACTTAGTTTCACTCGCCATACGCGAAGGTATATTCCCATAACATGAACCACAACGGGTTTTGCGCCCTATTCTTGACCAGCTCTTAGATTTATGCAGATCTCAGGATTCGTGCGGATGAGCTTTATTTTCATGTCGATGCCATTCATAAGCAGTTTCTCCTGGAATGTGAATCTGTATGCAGGCGTCCAAAACATTCGTATATCTTCTTTTTAGAATTTTTTAATTTGTCATTTATACTACTTTCGTCTTTAGTCTGATAATAGTCCTCGGCACTTAAAAAGGTATCCTTCGCTTCTTTTGAAAAGTTGAGAACATTTTCCAGATTGGCTCGTAGGTGATAATAACCAGTTCCTGCAGAGATGTTGAACTGATTTAAATACACATCACACTGGCTGAATATGGAGTGTAGAAAGTTTGTTTCAGGAAATACAATATTTATCATCGCAGTCTGTTCCATCTGAATGGGCTGTACGTAGTTTAGCGTACATGTGCACACAGCTTGGATCAAAAAAGTAAGGGCCTGAGCTGGGTATCACGAATTCTATAGGGGCACTCGGGAAACTAATTGTGTTTAACGGGGTAATCGTCATAGTCACTGTGCTCAATAGAAACTTGTGTTGGGGCATGTCAAAGAGGGACAGCTCCGATTTACAACATTCTGAGCTACACGGATGGAAGAAGCGTGCCATGACGAGTTAGAAATAGTGCCTCCTCTCTCGACAAGTAGTAAACAGCCTATGATTTGTGAGAACAAAGTCCATAGCTTATATCAGTTAAAAAAATTATCACCCATAGGTTTCATTCGCTTAGAACACTTCTTCGATGAACTTTTACGTTTGATCAGTTCGTCCCGTGTACGCTCTAAGTGCTTTTTTAGAGCTTCTTTAGGTCTAGCCCCCGTGATTATGCCTTCTACCGTGTTAAAACCTGATTGTAACGCCTTCCTCCCGGGGTATCTGGCGCCCCTCTTAACAAAGGAACAGCCGTACGTAGTATGATTGAAAAAATGGATCCAAGCCCACTCTCACGCTGGTATCTCACCCCTCGTTAGACTGTGAAAGGCCTTCGCGCCATTATAACTCAGTGCGACGAAAGAGCAGCTTCACTGTTAAGCTCCCGTCGCCGAATGGGAAACGTTTTCCCTCAATCGTTCTTATATATATTGAGATACTGATTAATAGGTTAGTGGCGACATTCACATAGTGGGATTTGTCATATGTAATGCTCAAGCTCTTCCCTCTATGGTTGGGTATGCGAGCGATGCGCAGCAGGCTTGCCTGGGTATCCCCAACAAACTGACGCTCCACGATGTTGCTGTAAATAGAGTACACGTCTGGGGGTGTATAGCCATCACCCAATTTTTCCAATTTCAACTGATACATTAGGCTGGACAAGTCATGTTGTGCCTCGTGAAAGGTATCTCTTTGGATGACTGCTCCATATCGTCTCTAGGTTATAATTTTGAACAATTATTTGTCTTTAATATTTCTATTATCCTGTGATTTTAGGGTCAAGTATGTGCAGGGGTTTCTTTGTTTACGATTTCGTATACTAAATCACCCGTAAAATTTTAGCTTTTTAAACCAACGTTTAAGTCTCTCACAACATCCTCAGCCGCACCATAACGACCCGGGCCTAGTGTTACAACTATACTGTAATACAGTACCTCCCCACTCCAGGCGGTATGCATGGTTTCATCCAGAGTTACACCGGCTTTTTCACACTCATCAAGGTCTCTAAGAACCGTAAAAACGGGTTCTTTATAATCAGTACTTAAGAAGATGGTGGATAGCTGAATTTCGCATATCTCCACCTCATACGAATCACGATCCAATTGAATGGGCCCATGGAGTTCTGTTACAAAGTTGGCCAGGGTGTTAGGATGTACAGACAGAGAAGAAGAGGACGGTAGTGTGACATAGAAGTGGTTAGGCGCCATGTTGCATACTATTTAAGCTTCATTATTGCATTAGCTTTTATATAGGTGTGAAAAGATTTCTGGGTACCCTAGCCATTTCACCAGGTACATTTTTTCTTTTCTGAACCTTTGCTGCCTAAAATCTTTTCAATTTTAAACACATTTTTGTTTCTAAATTAAATGTCATTTTCTGCAACTCCTCGCGGTAAAAGTCTCCTGCGATTTCTTCCCCATTCAAATCTTCAACGTAATACAGCATTATCTTGCCTTTAGGTCTCATAGCCCTAACTTTAAAAATCTCCCGCGTCCATCCTTGCTCAAATTCCTTCGCGAATTTATTTCCCGAACGCGATAACCTTACATAATCATTGAGTTTGAATCGTGTAGAGTGTGGCGGTGCTCTACGAATATCTCTTCTTGCCTCGCGCTCTGTGTGCGTACCTCTTTCTAAAACCTCGTTAGGTGTTGTACCAATCGTACAATGGTGTGAACGGTTGTATGATGAAGCCAGTGATTCCAGAATGTTTATATAATTATCTGTGTTTTTATGTGTAAAATAAAGAAGCATCCGTTCCTTTATGGTATGTTGAACTCTTTTAGCTAAAGAGGCCTTATGTATAGAATTGCTAGTGTAGTAGCTGACATTAAACTCTGCCAACATGTTCTGAAAAGCTCGGCCTATAAATTCTTTCCCCATATCCGTACAAAAATAGCCTGGAATACTGTTTTCTTTCAACATCAGCGTTTTGGTGGCTTTAGCAACTGTTTCAGACGATTTATTTTTCACAGGAATTAGCCACAGATATGTAGAATACATCTATTATGAATAGGATGTAACGGTAGCCATCATTATAAACTGAGTATCTTTGCATGTCTGTTAAATCTCCTTGCCAAATTGAGTCAATCGAAGCCGCTGTTGTTTTGGCTGTTTTAAGCCTTTTTCTCACAGGCTTATGAAGTGTATAAGCATCCTTCTCCCGCAAAAACCTCTCAACATCTTGTTTCCCTACTCCATCATTGTAAACACCTCTGTACAGTCTATCAACACCGCCGTAGGAGGCTGGGCTAGGAATGGCGTAATAGTGTCTTCTTAATATGTTAACTATTTGTGTATTTTAGAGGCACGTGGAGAGGGTTGACCGTTGTTGTTTGGGCTCTTCTTTCTCCTCTTCAGAGATGCTACCGTTGGGGGTGATGGCGTGCTCAGTTGTCGCACATCCTACGATTGTTCAAAGTCTTTTAATCTGTTCAGATTTCCTATCAATGTTTTGGTGACATTTATTTGCCGTAGTCTTGCTTTAATATGTTTCCATCCTGATGGTAAGGGCTTATCCCACTTTCTCACCAGATCATGGACGATGTCTACGATATTCGAGCCCTGTACCTTTGTTCCTTCAACAATGACCTCGCCTGTATCATCAGGTGATTTTTCAGTTTAATAGATCAAAAATTCGCTCTCCATTCTTTTCAGTCTGCTTTTACGGGGTTCTAGAACCGTGACTGGATCTTTGAAATTTGCAGTGAAGCATACACTTCGTGTGGAATCACGACCACTTTCTTCATTATATTAATCTAGTCAGTAAAGGTCCCAAAACTGAAAATAAGATGGGGAGGAATGACCCTCCTCTTTGTACAATAATTCGTTTTTTCTTCCCTACAGTTTGACTTTTACGAGCGAGTGTGCATATTATGTTCTTGTAAAGACGTAGGCGAGCCTTCTGAGGGGGGTTTCATTGGTACATTACATTTTATAAAATTAAGGCAGATTTCACAGATGCATTTTCAAAAGTCCGATTCGATATTTTTAACAAACATCTGCTGCAATGCCCGGGGCAGTCGATGATAGATTTTTATTAATTCATGGTATTTCTTTAGCCTCTTTGTCATTCTGGAATATACACCGTTTCAGGTTCGGTTGGGAATAGATTCGTTCTTAGAAGCACGTTAAACGTGTTTCGCGGGTGAAGGTCACAAAGCAAATATCCATAAAGCGGGCTTGTAGTTTCTTTATAAACTTCCAAAAACTCCTTACGCTGTTTCGGGAACATTTGATTGGCTAATACCCCAATTTGTGATACATCTCTACGTTGCGCAAATAAGACTAAATATTATGTTTTTAACGACACATCGCGCATGTATCTACTTTTGAAAAATAGATTCTGATTGATGAAGAACACGCTTATGTTAAGATGGTGGGAGAATACTGTAAATGTCTCGGCAAACGTTTTATCCATTTCTAACATGAGATCATCAATTACAATGACTGTATGTTCATTTCCCTTTAACGAATTAACGTCATATACACCTTTGTGGAACAAAATATCATCTTGGTACTCGTTGAACACTGATTGATACGTCGAATAGCACCATATGACTTTTTGCACAAATTTTGAGAACATCTCCCTTTATCTTTAATGATTTTCAGCATAAACACAGTTTTACCACATCCTGTAGGGACAGATATAATACATGTGGACGGACTCGTGAACCTGAATTTTTCTACATAATCCATCTCCAACACGTCACACCCCTAAGTGGAACATTTACAAATTATAATAAAAATTTAAGTGGTGTTCCTTATATTCTACAGTCGTGTTTTTCCTCTTCCACAGAACTGTGAATGACGACGAGTTACAGCATCATGTACCCATCATCGATAGTACAGACGACCCCGATGACAGTAACATCACCTGTAACATCACCACGCGAAAATTCAAAGCGGAGGCATGATGAAGAGCCTTCCACGTCAGGTATAAAATGTGCCAGAAAGTTACCCCCACATTAGCTCCTTCCTCAAATAATAATACGTTCCCTTATTCCTGTTCAATTCCGGACACATCCTCCACAACAGCAGCAGCAGCAGCTTCTCGTGCTGTGGAGGAAGGTATAACATTCGAACTGGTGCGACCCGCCACCCCCACCCCAGCCCTGACTAGAAATCGGTACGTATTCAGGGTTGACCCTGGAACCCTGGAAGAAAACGGTGTTGAACACGGTCTGCGACGCGTAGTTGAACGTATTGTGGCGTTTGCCCTTCAGGACCGTGACGAACGTGAAGTCGGGAGGAGGCTGTCCTTCAGGTTCGGGTCAGATGACGGGGATGTAGATGATTTTTGGGTAGTAATACCATTCAGACGCTTGGCCGCTGTAGATATAGAATATATCTTCAGTTGTATAATGCAGGCCTCTCAAAGTAGTAGAGCCTTCAATATGGAACAACTTCTCGGTAGATATTGACCGTGTATTCCGTGTTGCGGGTCATAGTGGAACACCTTATACTCAACTTCAATTCTCCGGTTATTTACAGGCGACATATAAACACCGAGCGTGGTTGCAGCTTTATAGCAATAGTCTTAGCTCATATGTTCACTGTGCTAAATACAATCGCGTATAATATCTGGCTGCCTACGGTTGTGCATCGTGCCCGTAAACTGGTAGCAGATTGCAAGCTTGTGTTTGAGTGCAATATGGGTTCTGAAGAGCTGAGAAGGGTAGAGCAGGAAATGAATGTTCGTATAGTTGTATTTGGAATGGATGATCGTCGTAGGACTGTGTTTTTAAAAGCTTTGTGAGAGATCGTACAAGACCTCTACTTTGGATTATCAGGAACAACGTATCTCCCCATCCGTAATATAAGGGATCTTTGCGCTAGTTATGATAAAAGTCGAAAATATGGAAGGCATCATGATTTCTGCAAGGGATGTCTCGAGTTTGCGGATGATATAGTGAAACATTGTAAGGAATGTCACATGGTATGTGAACAGTGTAAAAGCTCCAAATGTGAAAGTCGTGTAGTTGAAGCTGAGAAGAGGACTGTAATGTGTGTAGACGCACATTTTCCAATAACTGTTTCGAGCTCCATAAGTCAATTGACACTTGCAAGAAAATGAAAATCTGTGAATGTGGTATGTTTCATATGATGGATAATTGGGGTAAATTCACGCATAAATGTGATGAAATTCATTGTCCTACATGCCATGAGAAATATAAGGCGGATGGTGTAAAGCATGTATGTTATATGAAAGATGCTAAGCCTAAAAATAGACCTTGTATAACATATACGGTTGCTGAAACCAAAGAGGTTATCCCACATCTACTTGTAAGCCAGACTATCTGCGATGAGTACATGGCAACTGAGTGTGATGAGTGTCACAAATGTGGTAAACGGACGAACGTTTTTAAAACGATCGCACACGACAGCCCTGTGAAACTCTTTGTATCCTATATTGTCAAGAGACATCGGAGATATTTACAGGCGACCCCTTGAAAACGGGAAACAAACTTATACAAATGCAAATAAGAGGTAATGTTCAGTTTAAAGATACTTTATTATTCACACCTTATAAACTAACCAAGCTATCCAAGGTGATGGGTGTAGCCGCCCAAGTTTCAAAATGGAATTTCCCTTACACTTTCCTCACTAGCGACACTTTAAATTACGTAGGACTATCTACCCTCCAAACGTTACTTTAACTACACCAACATGAGTGATAGTGAACGTGAAGATTTTGACCGATACTACAACAGTTTTAATGAACATAATCCTTACAGTATAGCTGATGAATGTGAGGGTTATTGTGTGAATGATGTGCGCGTGCTTAGAGTATGTTTCCAGGCCTTTAGAAGGATGTACATTGACCGTTTCAACTGCGATCCGCTGCAAGTCGCAACCACAATCGCCTCATTGTGCTTTACTGTGTTGAATAACAATTTCATGCCTAAAGACACCTTAGCCGTCATTCACAGAAACAACCCTTGCAGTTATGGACACAAGGCTATTTACTGGCTCATGCACCTACAGTAGCAAACCGTTGTATACTTAAAACATGAGCGCAACACGGGGGAAGTACCCATTAAGATCAATGGTCGTATTTTTTGGGTTGATGGCCTAAGCGAAGACCGGGCCACTGGTGAGAAGACTGTGTACTCCTTTAACGGTCGCTAGTGGCATGGATGCCCAAGTTCTGAGTGTGGAATCGTAGGAGATATCCATGGTAGATCTCCTGCCGACAGTCTTGCATGGACCCGCACCAGCAATCAGCTTATAGGCTCCCAGTTCACTCACAAAATCTTGTGGGAGCATGAGTATGATGCACGGATGGAAACAGATGGGCAGTACCGTGAAGAAATAAACACTATCAAGCGTTCAATGGTGTTGGATCCTCTCAAATGCGGTGATAGCTTGTTCGGAGGGCGTGCAAACCCATTGAAGCTATACTTTCCGTCTACAGAGGGGGTGAAACTCCATTACTACGACTTCTGCTCTTTATATCCCTCAATCCGTACCCGTAGGTGCACCTGAAAAGCTGGTGGCACCATCTTGCCCACCATCGAGGAGTTCTCAGCAAATGTGACCACAAGCTCATGTTTCCCCTGTGCGTGAAGTGCGCAGAGGAGAACAGTGGGGCTTGTAATCACACAACCAACCAGCGGAAGATCAGAGGCGTATATACAAGCCCTGAGCTGTTCCTAGCCGTTCGCCATGGCTACAGAATATTGAAGATACATGAGGTGTGGAGGTTCCAGAAGCTACCCAACCTCTTCACGCCGTATATAAATGCTTTTTTGAAGGATAAGGTAAAAGCATCAGGGTATCCGCGAGGGGTTGAGACCGAGGGTGAAAAATCGGCGTATATTCAGCGCTACCGTGACTGTGAAGGGATACAACTTGACAGGATCCAAATTGTTAAGAACCCTGGCAAGCGCTTTAGTGCAAAGTTGTGTCTAAATAGTCTTTGGGGGATACAACTTGACAGGATCCAAATTGTTAAGAACCCTGGCAAGCGCTTTAGTGCAAAGTTGTGTCTAAATAGTCTTTGGGGAAAATTTGCATTTGGCCCAAAGTTATAACGAGGTGTGGGCTTATGACAAAGCTCCCGATAAAGAGGTCATGCAGATCGTGAATGTAGGTAATACGTACATAATAAAGTACACATCACCGAATTGCCCACAGATACCTCACGTGTTACAAACATACCTGTAGCCAGCTTCACAACGACATACGCACGCATCAAGCTTTGGGGACTGCTGCCCTCTTTTGGGCGGAGGGTCCTGTACGCAGACACAGATAGCGTAATATTCACAGTGATGGAGGGTGAATACATGCCGCCTATTGGGGAATTCCTCGAAGAGTTGACTGACGAGACCAAGGATGAGTATGGTGACAGTGCATACGCTGACTCCTTTGTATCAACTGGTCTACAAACGTATAGGGTACGGGTGAGAGTGGGGGAAGAGATGAAATATATCGTGAAGGTGAAGGGCATCACGCTTAACCAGGCGAACCGACGGGTCGTTAACTTTGACTCGTTGAAGGAGCTAGTGTGCTTAGAAGATGAGGGTGACCACCGCCCCAACTGACTATAGGGACCCACAATTTTCGGGCACAGAAACTGGGGGACGTGAAGGAACTAAGATGCACGAAGGTGTGTCGTAACATCTATAGGAAACGTTACCAGGCGCCTGGCACCTACGATACCGTACCTTTTGGGTACCACAGTACTTGAATGTTTTTCCATATATATATATATATATATATATATATATATATATATATATATATAACGGTATAATTATTTTATTTATTACGTATATTTGAATATGTTTATTAAATAAATCATGTTTCAATTAGGGTTTCATTTTCTCCTTTGTGTGTGTGTGTGTGTGTGTGTGTGTGTGTGTGTGTGTGTGTGTGTACAGGAAAAAGTCCTAAGCTCCACCCACTGTAAGATCGATCAAAGGGTCACGTGACTCCTGCTACTACCTGGGCATATCTCTACCCCTGCCCTGCGTGCTCAGTTGACCGCTGCAAACCCTGGATCTCAGACGTGTATTTGAAGAAATCTCACGTAGACGAAAAATAGTGATGGCTACCTTTGATATTGTGTGCTCGACGTTTATGAAATAGTATTCGGTAAAGTCGGAAGATGTGGTGAATACTGAAAGACTCTCTAGCCCTCCCTCCTTTGAGACTTTTAAGGGTACATTGAACCGCGCGAAGCTTGCGGAACAAGAGGTTCAAATACTCTATGGATACTTTGGCGAGAGCATTGCCGGATTTCGGGGCACAAACGCTGTAATGGACTACGTTGTAGGACTAAACTGTATAAAAGCGTACATATACCGTGAAGTGAAAGAAACAACACGTGCAGAAGAGAAGCAACGGGTATAGGTAGTGAGTCTTGTTGATGAGTCGGGTGACAAGCGGTATTATGTCATGCTGCATCATACTGAGTACGCGTACCTTGCGGCTGAGAATGTAAATCTTGTCATCATGGATAAGCTCAGGTACTTTTACCACTACATTCATATATATATCATGACGAGGTTCGTAGTGAGGTTGTGGCTAAAGGCCTGTGTGAGTTTTTAATAGAATTTAGAGACGAGTATCGCTTGCTAGGTAAAAAGGATAAATATGGGAACATGTTTCTCTCAAATAGTGCGCCGGAGTGTGAATAAAATGTGTTTAGTTCGTGAAAATCACCCTGAACGAAAATGTCTGGTGTGCATTCTGGGGAGTGATCAAACATTAAAGCTGATATTGCTCCATGTATCGGAAAAATTCTGATTGCCCAGTATAAGTACTCGCATGATTCTTTCATGCTGGAACAAACCCGTACACGAAACTCACCCATGTGACTCGTTTCCAACACCTGTCTCCGTGTCAAACCGCGCACCGGCTGCTCATAGTAATCTCAGAGATTGACCTGGCTGGACGTGCACTCTCACAATAGAAAACGATGAAGCTTACTTTGAGCAGCATTCTCAATGCCGTATACGATGTGTCCGTGACGAAGTCATTGCGTGTGTTCAGGCGTAAAACCGGTGCCATTAACTATGTACTTGAAACGACTTGTAGACAAACAAACTCTGCTAAACGTAATGTTGTTTATTTAAGTGTTGAGGAGATGAATAGAGTCTTTGTGATAGTTGAGAAGTGGAGCGAGGATCGTTATAAAAAGAGAACAGATTAGTGATACCCCCTCATATGCCATTGTTTGTACGTTGTGTATAAATAGTGATAGCCATGCGCTGATATACGACTGATGTGGAAGAATGCATCTGATAATAACGTTCTTGTCCTCACGCGAAACCGCTTCATCCTCGACAGAATGTTTGAAATCGTCGGTTTCCGCAAGCTAAAGCCTATATTAGACGCACGTGTTACGGATATTCTTTATTTTGATAAGATTCTTGAATACGCATACACCGCTCTGCTCGACGAGTTTAGCGAGTGTAGGAAAGAACATGGTGAGAATGGTTTAGAGCTGGATGCTTATTTAAAAGGTTTAGACTCTTCGAAATATCATGAACTTTGGTACAAAGGACTTGAACGGTACAGGGCAGAGCTCACCTACACTGTTCACCCTGAAGAATTGTTTCCTTATATAATGAGCAGCTGTCGTTACGACTTAGAAGATTATTTCAACTGCCGCTATGCGTTGTGAAGAAGAGTTCACGTTTGAAAAGCTCGGTGAGGCCGTCCCAACTGCTCCCCCAAAGTCATGCAATTGCACTCTAACCTTTTCGGTTATACTACCCCCCCCCCCCCCCCGGAGTACTTCCGTGGTCGATTGGTGCCTACAATCTCCTTCTCCAGCAAGAGTGTCTTCGAAATTCGATTTAATTCCATAACTCTAATTCGACCTTAGTCCAAGACAATGCCATTCCTGATGTTCTACTTTATTCCATTCAGATTAATTAGTATGATTAGTATTCTTATATACACGGTGAACCAAAAGTAGGTGGACAGTAGGTTGAATACGGTTTGTGTTATATTATATTATAACTATGGTGTTCATTATAACTATGGTGTTTGTGTTTTATTATATTAAATATTATAACTAAATTTATTTAAATTTTATTTTGTATTATAGTATACAAAAAAATTAAATATGTATTCTCAAAATAAACGTTATCATTTACTGTCCACCTACATTTGGTTCACCCTATATATGAGGGGTCGCGCGTCTTACGGTACCTAAGCGCCACCGCAGGCGAAAACGTGTTTTTGATGGATATCACTATTTTCACCCTTCCTCTATCGCGTGGTTTGGGTTATAATGACCTTACGACACTAGAAGTATAGTTGAAAACCTTATGAAGCGAACTACTTTTTTCACCTCTATCGCCAGCCAAAAGTTCACCCAAAGTTCGGCATAATAAGAAAATAAAAAAATTTAAAAAAATATATATGAAATGTAAAATATGAAAATATATTCCAAAAACTCATCATCTTCATTAGCATACTTAGAACTCTAAGCCAGAAATGAACGTTCTAGCTCAATTAATAACAGAGATACTATTGCGAGAATATTGCTGAACTTTGGAGGCGATTTCTGGCGAATTTTAATTTTGGCGCTTAGGTACCTTAAGACGCGGGGCCCCTCATATATAATATATATATAGATATATATATATATATATATATATATATATATATATATATATATATATATATATATATATGCATTTAACTGCAATGACCACGCAGTATATAAATGAATAGAAACGACGTAAATAAGGAGCGTCTCTGCACACGGGGAAGAGAAATAACGAATAAATGAAAAATGAGGCGAACCGCCCGGGAATCGAACCCAGGGCCTTCCAATTACCGGTTGGATGCGCTACTTAAACCTCAACTGGTAGAATTGAGCGTCCACTTTTCAAGGCACATAACATGTCCGTTTCAAGAAAAAGAAAAACTATGGTATTTGTCATTTACCATTATTTATTCGGACTATAGTGGATTTAATTTTCCCAGAAGAGTTCCTTGTTCCATGCACTGTCTGTGTGTATCATAAAAAACTCAGTGGACCATTCTGAGTTCATTCCCATCTTGAAACGGACATGTTATGTGCCTTGAAAAGTGGACGCTCAATTCTACCAGTTGAGGTTTAAGTTTTGGTTTTTGGCTAAAAATATAATAGTTACCCCTTTTTCTTTATGTATTCAATCTGACGTGAAGGCAGCGAGTCTTTTGCTTATATTGAGGTTCTAAATGTAGCAGGGCTAGGCTGCTTTAAACCCTAGATCCATGTCCCAAAGCTGGATCCTGTCTGCTTTGCAGATAGCTGGTGAGGGAAGCTATATTTATGGGACCTCTTTGCGAGTGACCCGTTGCCCACGTCGGGCTAGCATCATGAAAAAGAAAAACTATGGTATTTGTCATTTACCATTACTTATTCGGACTATAGTGGATTTAATTTTCCCAGAAGAGTTCCTTGTTCCATGCACTGTCTGTGTGTATCATAAAAAACTCAGGTGACCATTCTGAGTTCATTCCCATATATATATATGTGTGTACAGAGTGATTCAGCAAAGAGTACATTAAATTGGAGGATGAAATCCTTGGATAATTCTAAACCACAATGTCTCTATGGTAAAATGTCAGATTCTGCATAGTTTCCATGTTACAATACATTTAAGATGTTGTATTAATGAGAGTGAATATGAAGTGAAACCCCCGTAGGGTTTTGTAATCATTTATTCACAGATATCTACAGTGTGACCCCTCTTTGTTACAACCTAAAGGAAATGTTCAAAGTTGCCCCCTTCTGCCTCAATGCAGGCCTGTACACGTCGTACCATTGAATGTCTGACGCGTTCCAGAATGCCTGGACTATGTTTAATTTGCTCGCACCTGTCACGAACGTGTGGCCATAATTACTCTCTTGTTTGAACCTATGTATCATACACCAACGTCTTTAAATGGCCCCACAGGTAGAAATCCAAAGGGTTAAGATCTGGGGAGCGGGGTGGCCAGGGAACGGGGCCACCACGCCCTATCCACCTGTTGGGATAAACAGTATCCAGATATTCCCTTGATGCTCGGGCAAAATGTTCTCTTCTGGAACGCGTCAGACATGTAATGGTACGACGTGTACAGGCCTGCATTGAAGCAGAAGGGGGCAACTTTGAACATTTCCTTTAGGTTGTAACAAAGAGGGGTCACACTGTAGAGATCTGTGAATAAATGATTACAAAAACCTACGTGGGTTTCACTTCATATTCACTCTCATTAATACAACATCTTAAATGTATTGTAACATGAAAACTATGTAGAATCTGATATTTTACCATAGAGACATTGTGGTTTAGAATTATCCAAGGATTTCATCCTCCAATTTAATGTACTTTGCTGAATCACCTTATATATATGTGAAAATTTAAAAAAAATGTAACTGCACATTCTGGTAACTTTTCAGGGAAAACTGAAATGCAGCAAAATTATCAGTTTAGTGAAACGTTTTTTTAGTGATTTTCATATTTTTTTCATGAAAGTAAATTATGACATGTAACTTGAAACTTATATTTTGAAATTAAATCATTTAAT
>JAJOZX010006575.1:0-202500 GCA_023014485.1 Bathynomus jamesi
TGTTCATAAACATCATCATTGTCTGGATTTGGAGCTGAATCAGAATCTGAATTGTATTGATCCAGACTCTCGGGTGGGCGGGAATAGGAACTTCTGGACCATGGGGTACCGGCCTTATTGCAGATGGAAGACTTGGGTATTGAAGGCTCTCTTTATTCTTTGCATTATAACCTTTAACATTGCAAGAACAAAAGTAGCAGTCGTCGGTATGGTTTCTAGGCTCGCGCCATACCATAGGGATCCCAAATGGCAAACTTTTCTTTTTACCTTTGCTCCAATTCCTTAGTGCCGCAACACACGTAAGACAAACCTTGTGTGGAGCCCAACTTTGGTCTTGATCTCCTAATTTAATTCCAAAATAAGCATGATAAGCTCTCTTAATGAAGGTCGTTACATTTGTCCTTTGTTTTACAACAACATACCGACCACAAATATAACAAAATATGTCTGGACTATGGGTACATCCTCTAGAAGCCATTATTAAAATTTTAAAGACGTAATGTTAGAATTATCTATCTGAAAAATATGAAAAAACGAACTTAATTAAAGATAAAAGGTAAAAAATTACAAAACGCCCCAAAATTGTTTTGCTAATAACTTTAAAACTGTGGGTGATAGAAAAAAACTGGTAGCATTTTTTAATTCAGCGCAGCGAACTGCTTCAGAATCACAACTCAAAATAAAGAAATCGATTTCCATGCAGACCGGTGTTATTCGTCTGGATGAAGTTTTCAGAATAGTCCCAATTTTTACTTTGATACAATAGCAAACAAAAAATGTAATGAAAATTATTTTAAGAAAATTTTAAGCGGGTTACAGTTTAGCATTTACAATTAGCTCACGAATCCCCTAAATTTTAAATGCAGCTTCACAAATTTTACTTGAAGCTCACGAAGCACTTAAATTTCAAATACAAATTGTACCTTTTTTCTTTTTTACCTATCATGACTTCCGATGCGTAGCTAAAAATTTTGATGGCTACATTCTTTTCTAAATTTATTCACCAACTTGATTTTCTTCATTCTACGAAAGTGTATGAAACTCTGTAGGAGCATCTTGGGACTTTGTTTACTTGTAAACTTTAATGATAGGGAAGGCCACCAGTCCACGCTTCTATAAAATTGTATATTTTTTTAATAGCTACAAAAACCAGCGGATAAACTAATTCACGAAAGAAAGCAACCATCAAAATTTTGAGTTTCACACCCCAAAACCAATAGGCCAAAATCTTGAAATTTAAGTGTTGTGTGTTTTAGCATGTACAAATTTTAGGGGGATAAATTGGGATAAATTTGTTTGGGGACATCCGAAAGTTGCTAAAAACACTCCAGGGATCCCAGATAGTGTTGTCACCAAGTTTCACGAAAATCGGTGAAGCCGTTTGGACCTGAAAAGGAGACAGACGGACAGACAGAGAATTATGGCATGATGAGAATTATATTTGAGACACGATCCTCAAATGAAGTGATTCCTCATTTGACAGTTTTAAATAAAGAGAATGTAAATTAAACAAATTCACCATTTGTGTCATGTTTAACATTGATGAATGATGACAAATATTAAAAATCATTTTAAATGCGAAAACAAAGAAAGATTACAAAGTTAATGTCAAGGGTTAATGCTTTTCGTTATGTTAATATTCTTTCTTATTTTACCTTTCAGAATTCTTATAGACAAGCATATTGTCCTCCGAGGAGAAGGAATACACTTGTTTAAATAACAAGTAACGAAGGGTCACTTGTTTTTCTTTTTTTTTAATTTTGAGAATATTGGTTCCAGCAGGAGCAAAAACTTTTTCTCGGGGGAAGGATACTAAAACTCGAATCGTGGAAGAAATAAAAACAAAAACCGGAGGAATTCGGGGTGTGGGATATATGGAAATTACACATGTGAGGGCACGATGCCCAAGCTGCATACCTGATGAACTTTCTATAGGGTTTTACCCGCAAGTGACATTTTCTCCTATGATTTTTCTACGTTCCAATCCTGCATTCCTCTGTGACTAAATAAACGTGACTCGGTCCGAAACTGAGTCGGTGGTACGAATGGTAAAAAAGTCGTTTTGCATGGACTCGAACCCTTTTGAATAAATTGTATCATATGAAGTGTAGATTTTTTGGGGAGGGGGGTCTTCTCGATTTCATTCACTGCTGATTTTTAATAAAAAGATATTTTTTTTTTTGGTAATTTTATGCGCAGAATTCAATTTCGGCCTTTTTTTGATGCGGATATTAACCAAAATTAAATAAGCACACTGGACAAAAATTAGTCACCTCTCAGAATGTACCTAATAACGTGTGACGGCGCCTCTGGCCTTGATAACCGCACGAATCCGGCGAGGCAGAGACTCTACGAGGTTGTGCATGTACTGAACATCGATTTGCTGCCACTCGTTCATCAGCCGGTCCCGAAGTTCCGCCAGAGTCCGTGGGTGTCTATTCCTGCGCTTCACTTTCTGATTCCAGCCTGAACAACACCTTTGACGCATTCAGGATTAAAGGCTTCATTGGACCTGCGATGTACTCGTCGCCTCCCATCATTGGAGAACAAACAAAAACGGGACTCATCGGACCAAATTACACGTTTCCAATCTGCCGCAGTCCAGTTTTTGTGCCTCTGAGCCCATTTATAACGTGCCAATTTGTGACTTGCTGTTAACAGCGGCCTCTTCCGTGGTACCCTGCTCCAGATGTCCATCGCATGCAGTTCTCGTCGCAATGTCCGTTCGGAAATTGGTCGCTCGAGAACCTCATTGGTTTCTTGGAGCAATTGTTCTCTGGTTTGAAAACAATTTGCAGTTACAGACGAGAAACATGGCGGCGGCCCCTATTGTCGAGAATTGTTTTCCGGCCACAGTTACGCCGTCGATTGTCAGTTGATTGCGAACTACACCACTCTTTGTAAACTCGCTGGACAGTACGCGTTGACACACCAACAAATTGGGCTACTTCAGACATTTTGTGTCCGTGGGCTCTGCCAAACACGATGGCTCCTTTTTGCCACTGAGTAACGTCTGCCTCACGACCCATTTTGCAGACTATATCCAACACACACTTTGTTCTTCACCACCTCACGAAACAGATCTGATCCTGTGTGCTACGTCACCGCTACTTGTCACTTACCAATGCTACATCAGCGCCCTCTGTGTGACCTTGAACTTCCTACTATCGGTGCTATTAGGGGTGACTAATTTTTTGTCCGGTGTGCTTATATAAACAGTAACCTAACTAAAATAGAAAGTAAATTATACCCACCTACAGTATAGCCTAAATGAACGCAATATCTTCCACAAAAATCATACGATATACTGTATATGGAAAATTTGGGAGTACCGAAATGGAAGACCCACCTAATCTTGGATAAGCCATATTGACATTAAAATAAATAATAATAATAAAAAATAACTCAGAAGGAGAACATGAACTCTTGCTGAGAAAAATTAAATAAACACCAACGAAAAAACAAATATGGGATGAAAAGAAAAAAGATCCCATGGCTAGACATAGCAACACGGTTTTAAGAAGAAGAAAAAAAAGATCGGGATAAGCAGAATAAGAGGGCGAGAAGCTGAATAAGCATAAGCTGATTAAGCATAACAGCGACGGAAAAAGCCGGAATAAAAATGTTTTACTGGTGTTAAGAGATAAAAATTTATAACAGTTTCAAGGTAAGAAGTTCATAAATTTCCCTTCGGTTATTAAATTTAGGTTAAATAAGCTGACATTTCAGCTGTAATTGTTTAACAAAAGTGTATGGAAGTCCTGTTTATGGACACATAGTTAGGCTAGTTCATCTTTGGCCTAGGTCTTCCAACTCCAACGTAGCCTAGGTTGTGTTTAGGCTAATCTGGTTGGAGCAGGACCTATGTTTTCCATATATAAATGGTGGCCCGTGGGGAAGGGTTATTTGCTGTGAAAACCTTAACCTTGAATAAAATAAAAAAAAAAATAAAAAAAAAAAAAAAATAATAAAATTACGCCTTATAAAACATTTTGACATCTGAACAGAATTTATTCCATGTTTGGCTTTTTCAAATACTACATATAAATAATAATAAATTACGAAGTCCTAACTAAAAATAAAAATAAGAAATAATTCAAATGCTTCAGAACTTATCATTTGGTCATAAATGTGGTAAAATTCTAGAATAAGGGTAATCAGAAGCCTAGCCTATTTAACCAAAATAAAGCTTATTTATAGAGTTGAAAGGGTTTAGGATTTTGGGGACTTAATTTTGGAAAAATAAAATAAATAAAGTATGGCTGAATGTGAAGCAATTGAGGCAACGATTAAATCATTAAAAAGGAAGAGATCAGCAAGGAAGGGAGTCATTACCAGGCTTTTAACTACCTTTAATAGCAAAGAAAATCCAAATAAAAGGGATTATGATACTATTTTGGGTGGTTTAAATAGAATTAAACAGGAAATAATAATTATAGATGAGGAAATTGTTACAGAAACTGATGCGTTAAATGTTGGTGAAGAGAGATATACAACACTTTTGTGTGAACAAGAACAGAATATTTTTGAAATAGATTCTCACATAAATGAATTATATGCTGCTTTAGATAATCTACCAAATAATTTAGAGGCTACAAATCAAAGTTTGATTGAGGCCTTCAGAAATGTATCCATTTCTAATGATGACAATAAACAACTAAAAGCCAAGTTACCAACATTACAAGTACCAATATTTGAGGGTGATCGAACAAAATTTCAGTCTTTTCTAGAAAAATTTGATAGTTTAATTGGCAACAAAGATTATATATCTGATGTTGACAAATTCAGTTATCTCCTTAATTATTTAAAGGGCCCAGCCCTAAAACTGGTTGATGCTTACCGGCAATTGGCAGTTCATATAAAATAGCTCTCAAATTACTAGAAAGAAATTTCCTAAATAAAAAAGAAATAGTAAATGATTTAGCAATAAAATTAAAAAATATGAAACCAGCCAAGGATAACCATCAAGATCTGTACAATTTCTATTGTGAAATTGAATGCATGTTAGGTCATCTACAAAATAATGATATAGATCTAGAGAAATCAGCATGGTTTATCCAAGCCATAATATTTGATTGTTTACCTACCCAAATTAGGGATATTTTCCAAAGAATAACGGGAAATACATACCCTACCCTTGATGAAATAAGGAATGAATTTCCAAATGTTTTGTCAATGTACAAATCTTCAAAGATAGATTCACAAATAAAGATTGATTCACAAATAAAGATTGATTCACAAATAAAGATTGATTCACAAATAAAGATTGATTCACAAACAAAGATTGATTCACAAACAAAGAGAATACAAACAAAACCACAATCACAACAGAAAGACAAATCAGAACAAAAAGTGATAGGTCTAACTCCTACACTACGAAATTTTAATGTTACGACAGAATTTGTACGTAAGTGTAAATTTTGTTCGGCCGATGATCACTATAGCACACGATGTACTAAATATGTAGACTTAGAATCCCGGATAAATAGGTGTTCTCAGTTAAACCTTTGTACTAAATGCACAGGAGCAGGACATACTAACAAAGACTGCAAAACAAAAATAAGATTCAAATGTGTTAATTGTGGAAGTATAAATCATGTCTCTTGTCTTTGTGATTCATTTAAAAATTCAAATAAACAAAACCTAAAGAAAAATGAAAAAACATTTAATGGACATATATCAATAAATAATGTCAATAAAAATTCTAGTGTACTCCTACCTACAATAACCTTAGATTTAAAAAATAAAGAAGGTGGGACAACTCCTATAAGATGTCTAATAGATTCTTGTTCCCAACAAACATTTGTAGATCAATCATTAGTTAATCAATTAGGCCTACAAACTCATAAAAATGAACAAGAATTATGTATAACATCATTTGTCAAAGAAAATGAACAGAAAGAAAAATATAATACAGTCAATTTAGATCTGGATATACCCACAGAGAATAAAACAACAAACATAGAAGTAGTAGTCATTGAACAAGTTGGTCAACAAAAATTTAAAATACCAAATTTAAAAGAAGAAGTAATACAACTTAAAAAGCAATATAAAATTGCAGATAGAAATTTAAATGATGATATAATAGATAATGTTCAAATGTTAATTGGAGCTGATTATATTCACTTAATTCAGAAGGGCATAGTCAGAATAGGAGATGGGATTGCTCTAGATACTCACTGGGGTATAGCTCCACTGGGACACATAGATAATATAAAATAACAATGAAAAATAAAAATATATGACTAACAAACTTGCCCTATTATGACAAGGTCTTACACAACTCAAATAATGACATAAATACTGAAATATTAAATAAATCATTAACAACAGAAGAATTAGATAAAGGTGTACAACAGCTCTGGCTATTAGAGTCAGTGGGGGTGCAAGATGGTGATCATACAGATGAAAATCAATTAATGGCTGAAAATTTTGAAAACACCATCATGTATGAAAATGGCCATTATTCAATTGAACTACCTTGGAAGATCAATAGTCCAAAATTAAATGATAATCTAAAGGTAGCTAAAGGTCATCTCTATAATTTGATGAGAAGATTAAAAAATGACAAGAGAATTAAAATGTATGATGATGTTTTCAAGGACCAGTTAGAAAAAGGCTTCATTGAAGAAGTTAAAGATCACCCCTTTAAAAAAGACAACTGCCATTATCTTACTCACACAGGAGTCTATAGAAAGGATGCACCCACAACAAAACTTAGAGTTGTGTATAACTGTAGTCTTAAAGATGGCAATAAGCATAGCTTGAATGACTGTCTCATAGAGGGGCCTAATCTTATTTCAGACCTTGTAAAAATCCTTCTAAGATTTAGATTAGATGACTATGCAGTTCAAAGTGATATAAGCAAAGCTTTTTTGAGAATTCATCTGAAAAATAACTATGACAAAGATCAACTAAGATTCTTGTGGTTTAATGATCCAAATGACTTAAATAAAGGGTTTAAAACATTTAAATTTAATGTGGTTTTGTTTGGAGCAAATGCAAGTCCTAGTTTACTGGCTTTAACCATCAAACATCACTTAAATTTGTATGATGAAAATGATTTAACTGTTCAGTTCTTGAAAGATCACTTCTATGTAGATAACCTTGTAGGATCAACCAAAACAGAGTCGGAATTAAATAACAGGGTGAAAACATTAGGCATGATCTGGGATTTGAACTCAGATTCTAAAGTTCATGATTCACTCTGCACAAAAGGCTACACCTTAGATACAACAGCTAACACAAAAAGAAAGATCTTATCCGAAAGTTCAAAAATATTTGATCCTATGGGTTTACTCCTTCCTTCTACTATCAGATCCAGGGTTCTTTTACAAGAATTTTGGAAACAGAAAGTAGACTGGGATGATCCTATAACCAATAAACAACAAGATAGCTGGAAAAGGTTAGCTAAAGATCTCAATAAATTACAAAACATAAATATTCCAGAGTTTGTGGACACAGAGATACACCTCAAACCTTGCATGTATTTGGTGATGCCAGTGAAAAGGTGTATGGCTGTTGCGCTTACCTTGTAGGTGAGGATGGCAGCCATTTGATCTATGCCAAGGGGAAAGTAACACCCTTAAAACAAAAGAAAACTATTCCTCAGCTTGAACTACTTGCGGGTTATCTAGCTGTAAAAATAACAGTATTTCTCCATGAAGTCTATTATGATGTAAACATCACAACTACATATATTTGGCTTGACAGTCAAATCTGCTTGGCATGGATCAACTCTGATGAGTTAAACTCAAAAAACATCTTTGTCCGTAACAGATTAAGAGACATTAAAGAAGCTAGACAAAATTTACATAACCTTCAGATACATTCCAACAAAACAAAATCCTGCAGACTTTCTCACAAGAGGATTATCCTGTAAATTACTAAAATCCAACAAAAATTGGTTTCATGGACCTGAATTCATTCAGGATGAAACAATGTGGCCAGCAGAACAAATTAATGTAAAACTTAACATGATAAACAAATAAAGTTGAGCCACTATTAGATTATAACAGTTATTCTGACTTTGGCAAACTTGTAAGGGTAACATCTTACTGTCTCAGATTCATTCACAACTGTTTAAAGAAAATAAATAAACAAAGAAATAATGATAATGAAATGTATACAAGTCTAGCTACCAAATATTGGATTAACCACATACAACAAACAGAATACAAAAATAAATAGATTTTTTAACAATTGGTAAACAAAGGAACAAAGTACCCTCTGTGGTAATAAACTTGAATCTTTACATTGACAAAGATGGCTTATTAAGATGTAAGGGTAGATTAAACAAATCACAAATCACATATAACAGTAAACAACCCCTTCTTCTTCCTAGGTTCCATCACATTACAACCCTAATTATTAGAGAGAAACACAATGAACTTTATCACATGGGCGTTCCACAAACATTAAATGCCATTAGAAAGTTGTATTGGATACCCAAAGGCAGAATGACTGTAAAGACAGTTTTGAATAACTGTGTCACCTGCAAAAGGATTCATTCCAGATCTTTCAGGAAGACCAATCCTCCTGATTTGCCAACAGAGAGAGTCACCTTTAATAGGCCTTTTGAAACAGTTGGCATAGACTATACAGGAAGTTTGACTGTTGGTCTGGGAACAACAGAACAAAAAATGTACATCATACTTTACACATGTTCATCTTCTAGAGCAGTCAGCTTAGACGTAGTGAGTGATCTCTCCGCAGAATCATTTGTCTATAGCTTTAGAAGATTTTGTGCTAAGCATTCTGTACCCAAAATTGTTTGGACAGATAATGCAACCTATTTCAAGGCTGGTGAAAATCAAATAAATGACATATTACAAAATTCACATACCATAACATATCTACAAAATAACAAAATAAAATGGAAATACATCCCTGTTGCCTCACCATGGTATGGAGCAATCTGGGAAAGGAATATCCAAACAATAAAGAATTGCCTAAAGAAATCAATAGGTAAAAAACAAATTGAATTCTTTGAACTTCTCACTCTCATTAGTGAAATTGAGAATGTTGTCAATAACAGACCTCTTACTTATGTAGGGGATAATATTAATGATGTAGAGCCTCTCACCCCAAATCATTTGATTAAGGGAGAAGTCATTAACCTTCTACCTGATTACAATATCTCCTTGGATGATCCACCTTGGAGTGATAATAATCATGATTTGCAAAATAGATTATCACAAATAACAAATATAAAAACAAAATTTAAAAAGCAATGGAGTGATGAATACCTTGTTGGGTTGAGAGAAAGACATAAATATATACAAAACAAAGACTGGGTTAATAAAATTAGGGTAGGAGATGTAGTTCTAATTAGACAAAATACACCAAGACAGTGTTGGCCATTAGGTAGAGTTTTAGAACTAAAAACTGGGGAAGATGGATTAACCAGGGTTGTAAAACTTAAAACTGCTTCAGGTGAAACTATAAGAGATGTATCACTCTTATACCCCCTAGAAGTAGGACCAACTACTGTTAACAAAAATGATCAAGATGATGAATCTATAATAGATTCTGATGATGATCAAAATTTGACCCAAACTATACCAAACCTAACCTGTTCAATAAATGATGTAACTAGTCCTACTACTACAATAACCTATACCACAAATAGTAGACCACAACGTTCAACTGCTCTACGAGCTAGGCAGATGTTACAACAAAAGATAAGGGCTGGAGTATTGTAATATTTCCTATGGAAAATAAACTAAAATGCAACACCCTTTCATTTTGAAAAGGGTGAGGACTTTATAAAATGCTACACTTTTATATTAAAAAGTGAGGAAAAACAAAAATGGAATAACAAATAAAACATAAAATATAGGTAATCTAAGATGGGTTAAAAATATTAAAGAAAAAATTGGGTTTCACATGCAATTTTTCCTTTCTGGCTGGCCCCAATGTATGGAAAATTTGGGAGTACCGAAATGGAAGACCCACCTAATCTTGGATAAGCCATATTGACATTAAAATAAATAATAATAATAAAAAATAACTCAGAAGGAGAACATGAACTCTTGCTGAGAAAAATTAAAAAAACACCAACGAAAAACAAATATGGGATGAAAAGAAAAAAGATCCCATGGCTAGAAATAGCAACACGGTTTTAAGAAGAAAAAAAGATCGGGATAAGCAGAATAAGAGGGCGAGAAGCTGAATAAGCATAAGCTGATTAAGCATAACAGCGACGGAAAAAGCCGGAATAAAAATGTTTTAGTGTGTAAGAGATAAAATTCATAACAGTTTCAAGGTAAGAAGTTCATAAATTTCCCTTCGGTTATTAAATTTAGGTTAAATAAGCTGACATTTCAGCTGTAATTGTTTAACAAAAGTGTATGGAAGTCCTGTTTATGGACACATAGTTAGGCTAGTTCATCTTTGGCCTAGGTCTTCCAACTCCAACGTAGCCTAGGTTGTGTTTAGGCTAATCTGGTTGGAGCAGGACCTATTTTTTCCATACTGTATTGTTTCGGAAGTACGAGTATACAATACCCTGAGAGGATGCATATTATAAGTTAGGTTAGGTTAACTTTGGTTAAGTTAGGTTACATTAATTTAGGTTACATTAGGATAGTGCAACTCACCTCTCTTAAATAGTTATTATAGTTTATTACTGCGCCGGATTTAATTCCAAAAAGAGTATTTATATACTTTCGAAACAAGGTGTGTGATTTTTGTGGAAGAGATTGCGTTCATTCAGGCTATACGTGGGTATAATTTACTTTCTATTTTTGTGAGGTTAGGGATTATATAGCTTAGTTTTGGTTCATTTCCGCATTTTAAAAAGGCCAAAATTGAATTTTGAGCATAAAATGAGCTAAAAAAACATCTTTTTATTAAAAATCAGAAGTGAATGAAACAGATCTTTTTTTAGCCCCGCCCCTTAACTAATAAATTTAACACCACGATTAAATTTTCCATAGAATGAGCACAAACCATTTCATTACTGAAACCTCAGAACAATATCCAATATTATGTTCAATTTCATACAAAATCATATTAATATGGTAGGTTTATGTCCATGTCCTGGATGATTGTCAACACTGCTTTTTCCTATTTCATTTTATATTTTTACTAAATGTTAAACCGAGTTCTCATTCAGCACTTTACAGGTTTCAAAATTTCTTGCTGAATGCCATTGGGCACCGCTTATACGATACACACACAAAGTAACACTTCACAATGAAAATGCTTTTCTAGTAAGATCACGACATGTTTCAAGCCTTTTGCAAGATGCACGCCTTAAATGTTTTCTGACTGCAAAAAGGTAAAAATAATGTTGCACATGGTTCTCTTTAAAGAGTGAATCATGCGTGGCTGGAGCTTAGTTCATGCAACATTTCACCATGATAAGTTCATTGCAACGAGAGTTACAACATGTTTCATGGGCTGCACTAATTTAAAAAAATCCCGTATATCAAAGATTGAAATCTGCATTTTAGAAGGTTTATGGATGTTAAATACTATTTTTTTTTTTAACATCGTCCAACCCCTCCCAAAATTTCCTATAACAATTTTTGTGCAAGGAAACAACGGTGTGTACATAATTAAAAATTAAATTTTCACCCGACTCGTATCGATTTATATGGTTGAGTATTAACGAACGCCCCCTGGTGGGAGACTTCCAATAATAACGGGTTAAACCCTATTGTCCGTAACTAGGGGCCATCCCATCGCAACTGCTTCAAAATCAGTCTAGATATTAGATAAAACCGATGACTTAAGTTTCCGATTCGCATTTGGATTAATAGACCATTCAAAATTCGATTGTTCATTCGGCAAACGGTACAACACAATTTGCATCGCGTCCGTACTCAGAGATTCCCAATATATATATATATATATATATATATATATATATATTAGTGATGTAGCGGATGTCATTTTTTTCATATCCGCGGATGCGGATGCGGATGAGGATGTTTGATTTCAACATCCGCGGATGCGGATGTCTACATTTTCGTTATTTTTTAGGATATATTCGAGATTTGTTGTGTTTAACATATATAATAAGTTATTATATAGAGAGAGCTGTAGCTATAATGTAGTATAATTGATTAATTGTACAATAATTGCTGTACTTTTCTCTGAACATATAAAATAATATCAAGCATCTAACTAATATAGAAATCAATTAGTGAATTCGTCTGCAAATAAATTCGTTATATTTTGTTGAGTTTCAGCCACAATTAGAAACCATAATTGTGTTACCAGGATGCGGGACGTGAACCCAACTCAAATGCACCCCACCGACCTCTTTCCCCAACCTCCACCCTTATAGAGAGAGATCTTTAATTAGCTTGATAACTATTTATATTAAGTTTAAAGTTTTATTAGGCATATTTATAAATGAGTAATTAAAATAAAGTAAACTAAGATGTTCATCGTTTAATGTTCAAACTTAATTATAGGAAGGTTATGCTTAAGGAACATTAATTTTTCTGCCTTTTCTGCTGCCAGTCTGTTTCTCTTTTCATCATATATTAATCCAGCACTGATAAATAATCTCTCGCTTGGTACGTTTGTTGGAGGACAGGCTAAATGTTTCCTTGCAAGTTTACTCAAGTATGGATAGATATTCTGCGTATTTTTCCACCAACTAATAGGATTGTCACATGCAGCCAGGCGTTTTTCTTGGTGATAGCTCTCGATCATTTTTACTACATCTTTTGACATCGCGTAGGTCTCGTCATTGCTGCTTGACTCAAGAAACAGAGAGAGATTCTGTGATAGATTTGCTCGTTGAAGGTGTTGGTTCTGTCACTGAAACTTTTATTCTTTTGGTGGGTGGCGAAGCGACAGATTCAAGAGATTGAAGCTCTTCAACTGCTTTGCCAAGTGATGATTTAACTCGTTCTAATGTACTAGGTGAAAATAACTTAGCTTTGTAACGTGGATCTAAGTAGGTTGCAAGAGAGTAACTTCATACAAGAACAGCCTCTCGTCTTGTCGTTTGCATCACTTTTGCGCACAATGAACTAGTTCTATTAATATAGTAGAATTTGATAATTTCCGCTTATTAATGACGTTTTATCTCAACGGTCCACATCCGCACGACATCCGCAGTCCAAAGTGCGGTTGCGGACGCGGATGCGAGAAAATGCGCGGATGTTCCGCGGATGCGGATGCGGATGTGACCTACATCACTAATATATATATATATATATATATATATATTTATTATAACGAGGAGCAATTTGCTGTCAACCTAAAACACATCCAATTAAAAGATTTATTTCGTGGACCATAAATTTTTAATTAATTTTATTTTAGTTCTTAAAAATGGTCAAATAATTTTCCCTAACTGTAAAAATTTACATTTTAATGAATTTAACGAGAAATTCAACTTAACGATATATATATATATATATATATATATATATATATATATGCGCCTCGGTGGTGTAGTGGTTAGCGTCGCCGACTACGAATTCATCGGCCCCGAGATGGAGAGCCGGTGACGGCAGGCGGCGCGCAGCAAAACCCAGCTTTTCATCCTTCCACACAATAAAGTGGTTGGTAGATAAATAGGTACCCTGGGTAGCCTAGTGGTTAAGACGCTGGGCTGCTAGTGTGGCGTGGTTGGGATTCCACGTTAAACTGTAGGTCTAAGGTGGACTAACAAGCTTGACCTTCATCAGAATGAACAATTCGGGCAGAAGCAAAACCAAGGTTAACCCAGGTTATATATATATATATATAATATTTTCCTTCCACATGTTTTCACCGTGTGCGTAAAAAGTCTTTAAATTTTAACTAAATCAGAGCTCTGTAATAATTAATTGGAGAAATATTATGTGAAATATGAAGCGATCGTACTTTGAAGTGAAATATTCGCCGAATAAAGCTGTAATTATGAAAAAATACTGAGGAGTATAGTACAAGAACCTCAAAATTAACCTTAAATAGTGGGAAAAGCTGAAAAGCGTAAGGCACTTGGGTATCCTTGCATATGTTACAGGAAATCTGTGAACTGGGGATTTCATGGAATCCCTAAAATGTTCAGGGATTCCTTGTAAAGTCGTGATATTTTCGTTAGTTTTAAAGAAAATATCACGACTTAACCTAATTAATCGTCAAGGACGTACAGTTAACCTACCTAACCGGGCATTCAGTTAACGTGGCATTCAATAATTTTCCCGTAGGTTTAACGAAAATATCACGAATTAACCTTCCATGACGTCCCTGAACATTTTAGTGCTCTCATAAAATCCCTAGTTACATAGATTTACTAACACATACGCAAAAGGGTGAGAGGGAACGATTTTTGCATTTACCACAAACACGGCTATGTTTTGTTCACTCTCCGAGTAAAGAAAACATTCTAGAGAAAAAATTCTTCAGGATTAAAGACAAATAAATTCTTTAAAATTCCCCTCAAAAATTCGGAATTCTTTAAAAATTTGGAAAATAAATAAAAGCAATATTTGATTGAAAGAGTGTACGATCATTATTCACTTAAGTGCCAAAATGAAGCTATATGTCTATTGCGTTAAACGTGTGATTATTATTATATATATACACGGGTGCATTAACCTCGAAAGAAAAAAAAAAAAAATTAATGAACAACGAATAACAAATCCTTTTCTTACGTCCTCATCAATTGTTTACACGGTATCAATTAAGCCCCCTGGCTCCCCCTCTGGATCCGCCTATGGGTATAGGGAAAGTCTTTGCCCAGTGAGAAATACAGTGATACTCATAACCTAATGGGAAATATATATATTTATAGAACCATATAATAAATGTTTAGAATGTTTCACATTCAATTCAAAGCGCGTTAGTGTAATGTAATGTAATGTAATTAATAAATAAATTAATTAAAACAATGTATTCCCATTGGGTAAACACTTTTCGGACACCCTTATATGGAAAAATATAAAGATTCATTGCAAACCAAACTGGACGAGGATGAAACGCCAGCAAAAGTTAAAAATGGAGAGTAAGCCAGTAACATGGCAAATAGGAATAATGCTCATATTGCCAATGCCGAAAATGAAGACATTGTACTGAAAAGACCCACTCCAGTGAAACAGGAACAAACGCTAGAGTGTTCGTTGGAAGAAACAAATCCATAAAAAGAAGTTGGGATAAAGGAAAGAGAATAATAAAAGCTGATATACGAGTGCTATAAAAATAGTTTATGCTTACATAATGTACGAATATGCATAACAAAGGAAATATACGAAGGGTGTCCGGAAAGTTTTCGATTTTTTTTTTTTAAATAAACTGTTGGTTGGAATGAAGTGTAACTTAAAGGAAGATAGCAATAATACCTCCTTTACCCCTCAAAATATTTCCCATTGACATCGACGCACTTCTGCCATCTGGCGGGCAGCTAGTGTATAGGTAGAAGTCCATACTCTGCTGACCAAGCCTAGTTTTAGTGACATTTTGGATATCTTCATCTGAGGTAAAGTGCACTCATGAAAGGCGATGTTTCACTGGGCTGAAGAGATGATAGTATGAGGGACCAAGGTCCGGGCTGTAACAGTGGATGGGTGACAAATGTCAACTAGAGGTTAGCAAGAAGTTGGGATGTGGACAGGGGCGGACTGAGCGGTCGGGCAATGGGGCATGGACCGAGAGCCAGGGCCATTAGGGGTCCCGGCGGTCCCGGCCCGCAATCATCATAATGTCGTTATTTGGTAATCTCAATTGGGTAAACGTGTCTAATCGAACTGTAATATGAAAAAAAATCGGATTTCAAGGGGCCCAGGACCTCATTATGCCCAAGGACCCAGGTTGCTGTCAGTCTGCCCCTGGATATGGAGAAAGCCGTGCGTAGGCGAGCGTTGTCGTGAAGAAGGCAAATGTTCTGATCCCTCAGTTGTGGTTTCTTCCGTCTGATAGCATTTCTTAGTTTCTGTAATGACTCGCACTATCTGTTGGCATGCACAATGATGTTCGGCCCCAGAAATCCAACAGCAAAGGCCCATTGTGGTTTAAAAAGACTGTTACCACGATCTTCGTCATGGATCTCTACACCCTAAATTTCATTGGGATAGGGAAAATGGAATGATGCCATTTCTTGGACTTTTCTTTGGGGTCCGGTTGGAAGAATGGAAACCATGATTCCTCACTAGTGACAATGCAATCCAGAAATGCATCGTCACGCTGTGTGCACTGCTGTAACAAGTCCCGACATGTTTGCACTAGACAGGTTTTCTGCTTTTCAGACAGGTTCTTCGGAATCCACTTGGCAGAAATCTTATGATAGTCTAACTCGGCGAGTAATTTCCCAACAGTGTCATTACTCACATTAAGCCAAGCTGCAATCTCACGAATTTTCAAGCTCAACTACGTGGGCCTTGTTGTTGTCTGTTGTTGCAGTCGATGGGCGACCACTTCAACACTGCTTCATCTCATTATCTCACTACCGCGCAGTTTTTGCAACTGACGGTGAATGTCCAGCTCACCAACGCCTTCAAAAGTCAAAGCAAATGACAAACCCCTACCGTAACAGGAACGCTTTCCGCTCCATCTTCTGCGTCCATTGCTAGCGAATGACTGAGGTGGAAAAGGCAGCGACAGGTGTGAACACGCGTCATGAGTCAGCTATTTTATCATTTGTATTGCATTTCTATTCTACTAGTGCCTACATTCAAGTCAAATGGACGGAAATGAGAGAATACCAAGAAATAGCCAACAAATACTTCGGTTATGAAGTTAAAAAAGAAACAAATCAATAAGGAGAACGCTACTCTAAAGAAATTTATAAACCTAAAATTCATTAGAAATTCATTCATTAGAATAGATATGAACCTTAGCACGCACGCACGCACGCACACACACACACACACACACACACACACACACACAGTATTTGGCCCCTCATCAATGAAATCAGTTACGTAAAAATTCCCTCCATAAAGTATCAACAAAATATACACTCGCAGCACCTTCAACATTACATTAGACACCATTCACTTCATCGCCAAAAGCGAAAGCCTAAATACACACAAACTATTGGTGCCACATTAAAATACAAAGAAAATCAACATATGAAAAGGTGAACGAATTAAACTAAAACCATCGGGGAAAAACGTAACCAACAATCTCGTCTCATTAACATAACACTGAAGATACAGACCAAAAAAAATCGAAGTTAGTGTTGTCATCAGAAATCTGTAAACAAATAGCTTCTGAAGAGGATATACATTTAAAAAAAAAACATCATTATTAAAATGGACTATATACAGGTGTACATAAAGTCAGGATCTATTTTTGTGAAGCACTTGGAAATTATATGGAATTCAATAAAATGATAAAGTTGTAACATTTATTAAATAATTAAGAGTAGGATTCGACGTGACGCCCATCAGTATCCCTGCACAGCTCAAATCGTTCCGCAGCATTTCTAAACACATTCTGGAGCATTTGCGGGGTTATGTTATCTGCAGCAGTTCGTATACGTAAGTTTTCAAGACTCGTAATCTTCGTCTGATAGACGTGCGACTCGATAAAGCCCCATGCAAAGAAATCTAAAGGGGTTAAATCTGGTCATCTCGCTGGCCAAGGTCTGTTGCTTCCGCGTCCGATCCAGCGATTTGGAAAACGTCCATTTAGATAATCCTGAACAATTTTGGCATAGTGACAAGGAGCACCATCATGTTGATAGACGACGGTACTAACAATCCTATCCCCGTCGTCTATCAACATGATGGTGCTCCTTGTCACTATGCCAAAATTGTTCAGGATTATCTAAATGGACGTTTTCCAAATCGCTGGATCGGACGCGGAAGCAACAGACCTTGGCCAGCGAGATCACCAGATTTAACCCCTTTAGGTTTCTTTGCATGGGGCTTTATCAAATCGCACGTCTATCAGACGAAGATTACGAGTCTTGAAAACTTACGTACACGTATACGAACTGCTGCAGATAACATTTAGAAATGCTGCGGAACGATTTGAGCTGTACAGGGATACTGATGGGCGTCACGTCGAATCCTACTCTTAATTATTTAATAAATGTTAATAATACCACTTTATCTTTATGATTGAATTCCATATAATTTCCAAGTGCTTCACAAAATAGATCCTGACTTTATGTACACCCTGTATATAAGGTGTCCAAAAAATGCCCCTAGTTTTACTTGCCCGCTATTTTATAATGTATGTATGTATGTATGTATAGTTTCTTCTTCAGAAAGGTACAAATTGGGGTTTTTATTTCGCATATACTTGTACATTTCTAATCTTTCATTATTAATAACTACTCAATACACCGTTCTTTCACCATTGTTTACACGGTATAGGAACAATACCTTTTTCCTAATTTCTACGAAATTAGGAAATACGAAAGGACGATACCGCTACCAATAGACTAAGCCTAGTAAGGGCCATAGAATGCCTTACTAGGCCCATATTACCCGAGATTCACAGTGGTTTTAGCAGGATGTACCGGGCAACTATCTCAATTTACGAACCAGTGGAATGACCCCCATACTCACCTGACCTCACACACCCCTGATTTTTTTTTGTGGGTTTACATAAAAGACAGGATCTATTCTACCAAGCATAAGATACTTAAAGACAAAGACCAAAATCTATGAGGTAATCAACAACGATCAATAGCAACTAAGCTATTTCCAAAAATTATATCAAACATTTGTGTAAGGTTGAATACTGTGTTAGAAAAAATGGCGATTACACTGAACATGATGTTTAATTAAGGTTAATAAACTTCTATGTTTTATACGTGTTGAGTTGTTTTTGTGTCTGGATTCCTTTCTTTTAGCTTTGAAATTTTATTTAGAATAGGATCATTTTGGGGGTCACCTGATATATTTAAAAACCAAGAAATTCAGTGATGGTAAATTTCAATTCCTTACATATGACAACATAAAATTACAACAGAATAGCTATGAAACAATAGCAACACAAATTCACCAAACTACCAAGTAATCATATCAACAGATGTTAATAATAATAATGATGATTGAGGCTGTTTAAGCTTCGTAACATCTGATGTCACATGAATGACATGACGGATGGGAGCTACAACTTATCGTGGATCCGAACCACTACCCTACCAAGGAAAACCAGCGTAACACCTTAGTAGTAGAAATCTGGGATCACTTTAACATATTGCTTCCCAAAGCATTCGGGAAGCAATAGGTTAAAGTGATCCCTCCTGGGAAGAATATGTTAAAGTGATTAACACTGGGAAGCAATATGTTAAAGTGATTAACACTGGGAAGCAATATGTTAAAAAGAGAAAGGTTGGTTGGTTAGAAAGAGGTTGGTAATCTAGGCTAACTAACGAAAATATCACGACCTAACCAATCGTCAAGGGCGTACAGTGACCTAACGATTGGTAGGTTAGGTCGTGATATCTTCGTTAGTTAGCCTAATAAGGCTAACTAAAGAAGGCTGGGGGCCCTGATTTTCAGGTGATCCAAATATCATATTTTACATTCACAAAAAATGGCAAAGCATGATAAGTTAAGTTGTCCATAAATTTACATTTTCTCGACGAACTAATCTCTAAATATTATAAACTATTGTAATGTAAACTGCAATTGGTTGTGTAATGTCTATTTTTGGGAAGCAATATGTTAAAGTGATCCGAAATCTGAAGTCCGAGACGAAATTCGAACCCAAGACCATCAGATTAACAGGCCGGCGGTTTTACCACGAGGCTACCCTGGTGGGTTTCAGAAGTCACTACAATACGAAACTGTTATAGAAATAACAGAAAAAAATGGTTTTCATAGAAAAAGTGAACATCATGTTTAAATTATGCGAGAGTTTGGTTCTACTATTAATTGAATACTTTTCTGTCCTCGCAAGTCTGGACGGAGAACGAGATACTGAAACCCAACAAAAAAGCTTTACGTCTAAAGTAACAGACACAAAAGATGAAGATTACTTATCACGTCTGAATCTCCAAATTTGTATCACTGCAAAGAGCCGTGAACGAAGTACGAACCATGATAATATATGATTGAAAATACTTGAAAGTTTATTTATAACTGAAAAAAAACATACTGGAATCATTTAATTTCAGAGGAAGGTTTGTACTATTTTATTAAAGCAGCAGGATAAGGGGCTTTCATAAAGAAGATGGAAATCTAGCTTAGCATACAAGATATAAAACTGTTTAATAAATATCCACCGAAGGAACTGTGTAATCTATAAAATACTTGGTCAATAACATTCAAATATTCATACCCAGGATAAGATATACAGTTTGAGTATTAAAAAAAAGAAGTCTGCGGTGAATTTATCAATAATAAGTGTACAATATATTAAAAAAAAATTCTCTCGGGGGCTTGAGAGTTAGGTCATGGTTTTATATCAGCTGCTGCCACAGTTTTTGTCCCATATTGTAATGGGATTTATCTTATGAAAGGTTAGCTTAATAATGTGATAAAACTCCTAACTCAGTGCACAGTTTTCTTTTGAATATTCTGTAGGATTTAAAATTAAACATGAGGAGACACAACTCTTTTCGGAAAGTATAAATTTTCCTTCGACGATTCCGAACAAAATCAGAAAAGAAACGAAAGCGGTGCAAATATAGTTTTTAAGCTTAATTTATGCAGTTGTACATAGGCAAGTTTCGAAAGTGAATATATATTTAGTTTATTATAAATGTAAAAAGAGGTTTGTAACGGCATTTACCCACTTTTTGGTTTGTATTCCGTTGCCTCAGATGATTTAATGGGTCGTTAACATGTTTTATGGCCGTTATATTTATCTAACTACAATGAATGCGAGATGTGGAGTGAGATTAATGAAAATTCCTGATGTTTTAACTATAAGAATTTTATTACTTTCAGGTTTTTGAACTGACACGCGTTTGTGCACTACAAGAGCTTTTTCACCATTTTTTTTGAACCATTTCAAAGAATCTTTTATTATCTCGGACTGAACAACGTATAATCTCCAAATCAGTATGACATTTACGCAGTACGTGACATAATTTCATTATAATTTAACTTCTTTACGCAGAAGTAAATGCCACTGGATTAAGGTTTTACGAATTCATTTTAGATACTCATTAATTTTTACCTCTGATATATATAATGTTTTTCAGTACAATCTAACACGATATAATACATTGTTTAATTGTGGCTTATGTTTGTTCAGAAGCTAATGGGTAAATAAAATCGCGAATTTTTGTCGATATTCACGTCTCTGCTTTGTTTTCCTACACTTTGTCATCACATTATATTAATATATAACATATGTGTTGTTATAGATTAGAGGCTTAGTGTGTTTTGTTGACATGCTGATCCTCACCAGCAAAGGGGAAGACAAAAGTTACTTTTTCCCTATTATTGTTGTTGTTGTTGTTGCCACAAATGTTGTGATATTAAATACAATAGAATTGTATCACTGTATCAGTCATACTCATAACACAAGGTAAAGTCAGGATGTTTGAGTTTTAAGTTGTTGTTTGAATGGGTTTGTGTAACCTTTTTCGCAACGTTTAAGATCACATGACGGGCGGGAACTACAGCTTTACGTGGAATCTGAGTCATGGGTCCCTACATAACCTGGGATCAGAGGACGATCCCCCATACAGTTACCACACAGACCCACTGTTGCTTAACTTTGCTGATCGACGGGGAGCGGTGTTAGACAGAGACCACGAAGCAGCCCATTAAGTTTTAAGTTGCTGGCAGGGCATCTTAACTAGATGTTGGTATCAAGATAACATACCCATGGCATTAGTAGCTTTTATCAATGAAACTGTTTGACGGCAACGGTTATGAAATACTTTGCTTTATGTAATCTATTTTATTAAAATAATATATATATATATATATATATATATATATATATATATACACACACACTCTTCAAAGGAAGAGATTGTAGACACTAGGGTTTCTCGTTTTCATGGGTTTTCACTGTCCCGGTTTTCCGGGACAAAATCGGCCATCATCCCGGGATCTCGGGATTTCCCGGTTTCTAAAAAATAATGATCTACAGAAGCGAAGGCTAACAAAGACCCAAAGATCCATTCTAAGGTTAGCCCGAGAGAAAGGAAAGAGGATGGGGTCAAAAGAAGAGAATAAGGGGTTAAGTAAGTAGCAAAACCTATCATTCTTGAGTTAAAATTCATTCAGAAAAAGAGAAAGAAAGATTCCCCATCATCATCCGCCGGCCACTGCCGACAAGTCGGAAAAATAGTCGAAGAGAATAGAAAAGGGGTGAAAGATGAAAAGAAGTAAAATAAGAACGCTTACAAACCATGCAAACACAGTCTCAACTCACTGTCATACCATGCAAACTACAGACATGCAAGTAAAGAGAGTTACAGACATGCAAGTAAGAAGATAAGAAAGAAAAAAAAGAAGTAGGTGAAGTAAAACAAAAAGTGGGTTAGTTTACGCTACGAGCTACATCTATGTTCGTGTTAGTCTAATTTTTGTTTTGTTTTTAATAATAATTTCATTGCTGGCATCACACGCTGGTATGTCACAAGCTGGCATTATCGTCAACAGACTCACCCTCAACCACCACCCCCAGAGCTCCTGTTGCTAATTTTTATTTTTATTTTAAACAACGTTAATATTTTTAAAATGCCTATCTAGACGGTTCTTAAACATATGAACGCTGGTAGAGTTCACGACGGGCGCGGGAAGATTATTCCATTTATCAATTACTTTAACCCTAGAATGCATAACTCGGATAAATATAACACCCGGCGGGCCTCAGAGGCCCGGGTTATGCATTCTAGGGTTAAACGTAAATAAGTTTTTAGCGATATTAGTAATGAAACGTCTGCCACGCAACTTAAATCCGTTATTACGAGTATTGCTATTATCGAAAGTGAACAGTTTGTCAAAATTTACGTTATCGATTTTATTAACGATTTTGAAAACTTCAATAAGCTCCCCCCTTAATCTCCTAGCTTCGAGTGAATGCAAGTCTAACTCTTTAATCCTATCTTCATAAGGCTTGTTACGCAATGACGGAATTAGTTTCGTGGCACGACGCTGAACCCTTTCTAACCTATCAATATCCTCACGCAAATACGGGCACAAAAACTGAACGGCATATTCTAAATGAGGCCTGACTAGGGACTTGTAAAGGGGCAATATAATATTCTTCGATTTAAATTCGAAATTACGCGCATGAAGCCTCACATACTATCAGCTTTTGCGCAAGACTCCAGGCACTGGTTCCTAATTTTTAAATCTTAGATACACGTACGCCTAAATCTACTTCCTCGTCAACGCTTGCTAACTCTCTATCATCGATCGGTACGTGTAATTATTGTTACGAGAACCTATATGCAAACCTTTACATTTGTCTACGTTAAATTGCATCTGCCACTTATCCATCCACTCCATAATCCTATTTACATCGTTTTGGAGCCTATTTCTATCGTCCTCGTTAACTACATCTATGTCGTTAATGTAAATTACGAATAGCAATGGCCTAACACTGAACCCTGTGGGACACCGCTACCTACATCCAACCATCCCGATTCACTACCATTAACAACGACCCTCTGTCTCCTAACACGAAGCCATTCCCTCTAACCAGTTAGCTACCTGACCGCGTATACCGTGCGCTTTAACCTTCGCAATTAATCTTCTATGCGGAACTGTATCGAACGCTTTTTTAAAATCTAAATAAATAACGTCAGCCGCTGTATGCCTATCGTATTCGCGCACGATTTCGTTATAAAACTAACAAATTAGTTAAACAAGATCTATGGCGTCGAAACCCATGCTGACTACTATTAATTAAATTGCGACTTTCTAAGTGATCGATGATACGATTCCTAACTACGGATTCCAAAAGTTTACCAACAATTGACGTTAAGCTAATGGGCCTATAATTGCTAGCTTCTGTGCGGTCACCTTTTTTAAAAATGTGTGTGACGTTAGCTAATTTGAAGTCTTCAGGAATAATCCCCGTTTCGAGTGACTGATTAAAAATCTTCGTTATGGGGCCTACGATAACGTCTTTCAAATCTTCCAGATGTCTAGGATAAAACGCGTCAGGGCCTGGAGCCTTGCTAACTTTTAGCCTATCGATATAATGCGCAATCTCACCCTCGTAAACAGTTATTTCATCCAAAATAGTCTCGCTGCTAAATGGAACGATATCGTCCACGTCGGGGACATTATTGACATTTTCTACGGTAAAAACTGTCGCAAAAAGTTATTAAAAATACCCGCCATCGCCTGAGCGTCGGAAGTCAAAACGCCATTAGCGTCCACGAGAGGGCCTATATTATCTTTTATCGGCTTACGATTATTCACGTAATCGAAAAACCTTTTTGGGTTATGTTTACTATCCGCAGCTATAAGTATCTCTAAATTACGCTTAGCATTCCTAACTGATCTTTTAACCTGACGTCGAAGCTCGAAATATCTATTAACGTTAGCTACCGTGCCATTGCGCTTATTAAGTCTATACGCTCTGTTACGCTCGTTTATGAACTCGCCTATTTCCTTAGTCCACCACTTGGGCCTACCATGATTTCTAGCGCGCTTGGGCCTACGAGGAATAAACTCCCTTTCGATATTCAAGAAACTATCTTCAAACGCCTCCCAATGCAAATTTGCGTCATTACCCATAAATAATTATCCCAGTCCACTACTCTCATCCTATCCGCAAAACTATCAAAATTGGCCCTACGAAAATCAGGGACTTCTATTACGTTACTATCCTTAGTGTTTTCTATCAATAACTGAAACCTAATAATTTGATGATCATTACATCCTAAACTCTCGCCTACTTCTAAACCTTCAACTATATTTTCGCCGTTCGTCATCACCACGTCTAAAATATTGTCACCGCGCGTTGGTTCGGTAATTATCTGTCGTAAAAATTATCTTCCATGAACTCAATCAATCTCAAACCCTCATCGTTACCAGTAAAAGTCTCGTAATTAACGTTAGGGCAGTTAAAGTCCCCGACAACTATACTATCCCGATTATTAATAAAGTTACCAAGAAGTGTGTAAAATCTAGTATCGGTATCGAGGGATTGAACGGGAGGTCTATAAACAACAGCAAAATTGAAACTAAGACTACGCGCCCTAACTTCAACGCATTAATTGCTGCCGGAAAATCTATCTTAACCTCGATAGCCCTAAGGGAATTACGAATGCACAGCAAAACGCCGCCACCAATCTTATGTAACCTATTATTAGTAAAGAGTTTAAAACCCGGTATATCAAGTTCCCCAACAAGTCCCGAGTCACGGTATTTAATCACGTTTCAGTGATAGCAACTATATCGTAGTTATCGGAATAAAATATAGTCTTAAATTCGTTTAATTTATTTCTAATACTACGCGCGTTACAATAAAAGACGTTTAAGTTATATTTTACCATGGGTCGGCGTTTTAAACTATTTTTCACGTTGGGCCCGCGTTTCCCAGGCCCACAACGTTTAAAGAAGGCTTCGACCTATACAGCTTTCGAACGTTTTAGTCAATTAACCTACCTAGCCTAGCATTACCTATTTCATTAAAATGCACCCCATCTTTTATAAAAAGGCTAGGATCACTGAATTCTGACCACAGCTTTACGAAGGGTACATTTTCCTCAGCACAAATCTCTTCTAATTTAGTACTAAAAAATGTCGTTTTTGACGTAATCCTAAGACCCAAACCGTGCCTAGGGATAATACCTAGAACTAAAGACCTATCTGACCTCGCCTTCAGGGACCTAATTAACCCCCTATATCTCTCCAAAAGGTCAGGCACTTTCGTATCGGGCCTATACGAGTCGTTGCTCCCTACCATCGTCACCAACATCGAATGACGGGAGGCAACATCAATCCTATCCACTTCGTCTTTAACTCTGTCAACCCTGGCCCCTGGGAGACAGACCCTCCTCCTCGTGGTTGGATGCCATTCAACGAACTCTTTGTCCATATGGCGCACTAAAGAGTCCCCAATTAAAATAGTTTCGCCCTCGTTCACGTCCCTATCCAAATGGGCGAAAGGGTTCGAAACCTCGATAGGGGGGGATTCCTATCACCTAACGTACGTGGCCTAGCTCCACCCTTAACTTCTCTAAATCCCTCCCCATCTACTAATCTCGGACCAACCTTAACCCCTTCCTCAACTCTATCCAACCTTCCCGATAAGCTACCTAAACTAGAAACTAGGTTACGCACCTCAATCTTCAAATTACTAACGTCTTCAACGTTAGTATTGGTTTGGCTTTCGTCAACTGTAGCCCTACCCCTGCCCTCATCAAGCGTTGCAAGTCTTTCCGTTACCTCACGTACACTACGTTTTATGTCAACTATTTCCTCCCTTAAATCGCAAAAGAAACAAACCGATCTCTCGATAATCGCCATAGGACCGCCATTATAATCCTTAAAATCCACGCTTTCTGCGACGGCATCGCGCAAGTTAAATTAGTTTATAACTGTCAAGTTTAAGTTAAATTAAGCCGGCACGCTATGAAAACTTCTAAATCGCTAAAAACCACTAATATTCAATTACTTAACTATAACAATGTGAATACAAACGCAAGTATATAAAATTCAGAACTTTCCAAAAGTAAAGTTATTGGCAAGATCCAAAAGTAGAAGCAATATCAGAAAGCTCAGGAAATGCATCCGCTCAGTACGGAGTCTGGCTGATGATAAAGTCTTAGAATGTTTAAGCATTAGATAAATCTAGATTATTTAGTTAATATTAAATATAAATATATAAATATTTTAACACAATAATGATAACTGTAGTAAAGGATAATTTTATAGTCTCGGCCGAGTTTTAAACACTGTAGAAACATAAATACATTATATAGCCAAGGCGGCTATACCTATGATGCTAATTTGCATCTTTTCACTTCAACAAAAAAATAAATTATATTATAGTATAATTTATACGAACACACCTTTTATATACTTCCAACTAATTTTTAGTGAAAAAAATATCAACAGCAAAAAGGATGCCACTGATTTGAAAATAACCAAAATTAAAATCCACTAAAACACAAAATGTTCGATTCAGGCAAATCAAATGACTAGCTTTCATTCCGAGTCAGTCATCAAAAATACCAGTCTATTAACACACGCACTTCATCATACAGGGCATATCACCATTCGAGTTGTACAACGCAACATGATTCGTGCTATTATAAATTTGTCATCAGTCTTTATGTATGTATTTTTTAGATACAGTAGTAAATTAACGTAAAACTACTTGAAATAACGTTTTTAGAATAATTTATAAAACTTGGGAAATCCCGGGATTTGCTGCGCTTGTCCCGGGATTTAAGGTTATCATTTTCCTCCCGGGATACCGGGGTCCTGGTTGAGAAACTAGTAGAGACCAATCGACCAGGGAAGTACTCGGGGGACGTTAGGCAGGAGACAGGGAGTGCTGAAACTCCCGTTTCTCTTGTCATTGTCCTCCTTAGCTAATCTTTTTCTGTCTCATTTACCCTGTTAGCAGTTCAGCATGCTCTTAAACACACATTTCTCTCCCTATTTTTAACTACGCATACATGCACCTTACAAACTACATAATCTTTTCAAATTAAAAAAATAGCAACGACTTCAAGAGCCTCGGAGTCCACTGGGTAGTGGACCATAATTGTCCCCACTTCTGGCTTCCCTGCTGCCGATACCGGGAACGCGGCCCAGGCAGTGGGGCTGGTTCTGCTACTGCCCATTCGAAGTGTTCTGGGCCTCTGCCTGACTCACTTTTCATTAACTTCCGTAACATTCGTGGCTTTTCCTGAAATTTACAATCTGTTGAGAACCACCTTTCCTCTGCTAAACTTCAATGAAAGGAGGAAGAAAAAGTAACACCCCCTGGTGAACTAGCTTACAATCTCTCTATCCTGAATGAATTAGAGCAGATTGTACAGCACTCTACTCGTAGCCCCGATCGCCTTGGAGATAGGCCCAATATTCTGGATTTATTTCTCACCACCCATCCTTCTTACTGCGTCCAATTTTTTTCCCGTTGGGCTCCCCCGACCACAATCTTATATCTGTTTCTTGTCCGATAGCTCTAGTTCGGCCTTTGGATCCTCCTAAGAGGTGACGCCTTTGGCACTTCGGCGCCGCTGAGTGGGAGGTTTTTAAGCAATACTTCTTTGATTTCCCATGGAATAATTACTGCTTCCGTGGTTGGAGCCCTCCGAGTGCATTGAGCGCATCACGGAGATGATTCTCTCGGGCACGGAGGCGTACACTCCATATTCTATTCCTTAAAAAAATTAAAAAAACCATTTAATTTGCTCGCTCTAATACTATCCGCAACAGAGAGGATGCCTTCAGAAGGTACCGTCGCCATCCAACTCCTGATTCTTACTGAACTTTTATTTTTGCCCGGAATCGTGCAAAATCTGCTCTTCGACTCATCGTTCTACGATTCTTTCAGGCAAAAATGAGAAAACCTATCCAATTCTAACTCTTCTTGCTCTTTCTGGCATCCAGCAAAGAACCTCCCCAACAACTTTAATTTTTCTTCTTTCCCTCCTCTTTTCCGTTCTGACGGCTCAGTTGTCATTTCTTCTCTTGATAAAGCTCAACTCTTCACTCAAACTTTCGCCTCCAACTCAATCCTGAACGATTCCGGTGTTGTTCCTCCATCTCCTCCTCCTCCCTCTGACTTAATTATGTCAGAAATTAGAATCTCTTCCAAAGATTTTTTTTTTGCCCAATCTGGGCTCAACTCCAGGAAGGCATACGTCCCTGATGGTGTCCCTCCTTTTGTTCTCAAGAACTTAGGTACAATAATAATGAAGGGTTATATTCAAACAAAGGATATATGTGCGCTTCGGTGTCGGCATCGTGGATGATGTGGTGATTTCGACGGCGATTGAAGCGGTGGCGTCGATTGAAAGGATTACGCGGCGGATGAAGTGGTTGCAGGTTTGCAACGGTGATAAAGGTCTTGTTCAACGAGAAGTGAGAATCGAAATTCGAATGGACGAATGTTGAGCGAGGCGAAAGTCGAACGAAGGAGATCGAGCAAGATTAAGGGATCGCAGTCGAGTGAGGCAGAGCGAAGCGGCATTTCTGTGCTATGTGAGCGAAATGAGAGCGAACTGGTGCTTTAATAGCCGCGCTCTGGTGACATGGAAATTTCCCACGGTTTCAGATGAATCATCTAGAAGTCTGCATCTTCCATGCGGGCTCCCTTCAACGTGTTTGGATTTCACCACTTTGTTTACTTCTTCTGGACATGAAAAACGGAAGCGAGGAAAGGAATTTCGTAATGTCACTACATACTTAAATGGATAATGCACAGTTTGTACACAAATAGTATAGTTGGATTAACCATTTGAATTGGTTTTCAAATAATTAACCCCGTATTTGATTGGTTTAACTAAATATTTATTTCAGTGTATTCAGTCCAAAGAGACGCTTTGGTTTATGATGAAGGAACAGAAAAATTGTATGCAAGTAGAAGAGAATAAATAATTTTTTTGTCAAAATCATAAACTCTATGTTTTTTCCGAAATAACAATAATAATCAGTCAGAAAACCCATGAACTGGCACAGCGCTCAGGACATAATATCCTTTTAGAGGTTTATTTTTACATTCTACAGGGTGTTCGTAAAGTCACGCATCATAGGAACATAAGCAATGTCTATTTATTTGTCTCCATCAGGCCAAATATGTTGAGGAACATTCAAAGAAACCTGCTTTTTCGTTTACAAACATGTTTTGAGATTGGTGGGAATCATTTCGAACAAATAAATAAAACAAAAATAAACAAAATAAATGTATTCTCCTATGATGCGTGACTTTATGAACACCCTGTAGTTTCAATCTAAATGTTAAAATTCAGTTTAATTACGAAAGGTAGAAAAAATTGTATGTAAATTATTGGGCAAACTTGCGTGTCAATCAGTCGTTTAGATATGTACAAGTTTGAAAGCACATTACTGAAATTAAAAACACTTATTTTAATATGCAAATGTAAAATATTCGTGATATAAGTGTGTTTTATATTAGCGTAACTAGTTAACATTAATATTTATTTTTTATAATTAATTAATAAGTAATGTACTGCATAGCTCCACAAATCCAGCCTGAAAATTAACTCTCGCATGCTATTTTTGCTCAAGTAAATGGGTTATTTCCAATCAATCAGAGAAGTTAAACGACATTGGGTCTGAAGAGTAGTTGGATAGGAGGCAGTCCAGTGTATGCAGATTACGTAGCGACCTATGGTACGGATCTTACGTAAAGCTGTAAGTCCCCTGCGCCAGCTTTATCGACTGAAAATGTTATATCTTCTCTGAAGATTGCATCAAACTAACTTATCTGCTCTGGGACCTTTTTCAAAACAAAACTTTCAACCGAGGACGTTGAGACGTCAAGAAATTTTATTCGAATGCAAAAGAAATTCGATGAATACGTTTGGATTTGCACTAACAAAAAACAACAATGTAAATTGTCTAATCCAACCTAAACAAATTTAATCTAATTTGATTGTACCTAACCTAACCCGATTGTTATATACCAAACTTACATTTACAAATGCCAGCGTCCGTATCTTAGTAACACAATTTCCTTATAAACGAAGTGAAAACGCTTAGGTCGGGGGTTCGTCTGCCAATAGTGCTGGTAATACTACTACTATGGGAGTTGGAACAATGGGTCTGAGCCCCAGTTTCCGACTCTCCTCAATCATTATTATTACATTTACGAATACAAATGTATAAACACTTTTGCAGACGATAGAATTCCAATAAAAATCTTTCTAGACATTATTTTGGAGATAAAATTTATATTCTAGGTTTTATTCTGTTGTTTAAAGTGTATAAACATTATCTTAATCTAACTTAACTTAATTTAATCTAACCTAAGAATATATGTTGTTAAAGGGTTAGGTTGGTAACAAAATTCACTCAAAGCTGATAATTAAATGCCTTGAAGTTGATATATTATCTATCCCTTCATTACAAGACAAGGAATTCACATCATTTAAAGCTTAAAGGTGATTTGTCCATCATTGTCAAATTACAACTTGAAGTCCATATACATACATTATATATATATATATATATATATATATATATATATATATATATATTATATATACAGGGTGCTTCAAAAAATGTTACCACTTATATGACGCTATGTCATTGCTTATCACTTACAGTGTGCGTGTTTTTTGCTTTTTTTTTGTTTAATAAGTATTTGTATTTATTTGCTTGTTTTTTTTAATAATAATGTCTACGTTGCTCTAATGTAAACCTTATAGCCATTTCCATTGAACGGGCTACGTCGTAGCAATGTCGTAACACCGCTTCCCGTTGATCAGCGAAGTTAAGCGACATTGGGTCTGGGTAGTAGTTGGATGGGAGACCGTCCACTGCGAAAAGACTATGTAGCGACCCGTGGTTCTCCCACGTAAAGCTGTAGGTCCCCTCCGTCATATGACCTTAGATGTTGCGAAGAAGGTTAAACAAAATCAATAATTATTATTATTATTATTTCCATTGAACGAGGGTCACTCATTAATCACTCGCACAATCGCTCAAACGAAACAAGACATTATTATTAAAAAACAAGCAAATAAACACAAATACTTACATAAACAAAAAAAAACCACACTATAAGTGGTAAGTAATGACATATTAGCGACATATAAGTGGTAAATTCTTTTTGAAGCACCCTCTATACCTACACCGTCTACCAAAAAAAGGGTTCACTCTAAAAACAGCCATGAAATCAACATTTATTAACCAATCATAATGAAACTCATAAAGAGCACAACTATGTAAACAGTATATATGTACACCAATTTTCAGATTATTATATTCAAAATTAATGATTTAATGAAGATTGTTTATGTTCAACAAATTTTGTTGATGAACATCGCTCCAGTTTTGAATTCTGGGAGTCCACAAAGGCGGCAAAACTTTGGTAATAAAATTTTTATTCTCATTTTAGTTATAAAATACATCATAAGATTTATAAAGTATAGGAAATGCCTCCATTAAAAACCATGAAAATTAAAAAAGGATTTTGAATTTCGAAACAGAATTTAAATCCCAAGTTTACAAGAGAAATCAAATTAACATTTTATTCTTTTGGAATTCCTATTAAAAATTTTTTTCAATGCGTTACCCTTGTTTCAACAATTTTCTTCAATCTTCGACGAAATTCATCAATGGTTCGATCGATCTGCTCCTTTGGTATCTCTTCCCACTTCTCCACAAGAAGCTGACGCAAGTGATCAACATTTCTCACCCTGCTCCTGTAAACTCTGCGCCAAATTTTCCCAGATTCCATAGTCAACAGGGTTCAAGTCAGGACTGTTAGGTGGCCAATTTTTGGGTTCAAGTAATTCTGGGACATTATTTTTTAAGTATTCCACAGTTGCTATTGCTGTATGGGACACGTTGCTCCGTCTTGCTGGAAAAGATAATGACCACCGTTGGCCAGATTTTGCATTTCGGGAAGTATGTTTCGCAGCAGAGTATTTCGATAGTACTCGGCAATGACTTTTACACCAGGCTCAGTAAAATGAATGGATGTTTTTCCTAACTTTGATATGCCAACTGACACCATGACACTAGCTGAGAAACGACTTCTCGTTGCAAAAAGTCTGCTATCAGGTATTTCATCCTTACATTGGACGTGCGAGTAAACTCTGTCATTTTGACTGTTCCGAGGTGGCTCCACAGTGAATCTCTTTTCATCAGTGAAAAAAGCCTTTCAAAGTTTATCACATGTTATTCACCGTAAGATTTGTTTTGATATTTGAACTCGTTTCTGCTCATCAGTTTGAGTAATCTTTTGCCCGTGCACTCTTTTGAAAGGTTTTAGTTGAAGATCTTGTTTAATTATGCGTCTCACACTAGTTTGATAATTGTAACTCTTTTGGTATGCGAGCTGGTGTCATATGGGTTCCTGACTTAATATATGTTCTTCAACGTCGTCAATATTGTTTTGTATGTGAACAGTTTTTGGTCGCCCACTTCCCTCTCTTCTTTTGATATCCCCAGTCTCGTCAATTTTCTTTAGACGCTTTCCCAAACCACCAAGAGTCCATCTTTTGTTGGGGAATTCGAAGAGTAATTTCGTTCGTCCATATCCCTTTTCTAGTCTATAATGCTTAATTATAATCTTATCTTCTTCTGAAAGAGAAGGAGAATTTGGAGTTCAAATAGGAGATAAGGAAATAAGAAATGTTGAAAAATTTAAATATTTTGGGAGTATGTTTACTAAAGAAAGTGGTAATATGCAAGAAATAACTGAAAGAATTGCAAAGTTTAGTAAAAATGTCGGAATGTTTTACCCGCTACTGAGAGGTGAACATATGCCCCCTTGGCACTAAGAAAATAATCTTCGAAACAGTTCTACAGATCTACAGAAGCAAAGGCAACAAAGACCCTAAGATCCACTCTAAGGTTAGCCCGCCGAGAGAAAGGAAAGAGGAGGGAGTTAAAAGAGGAGAATAAGGGGTTAAGTAAGTAGCAAAACCTATCATTCGTGGGTTAACATTCATTCAGAAAAAGAGAAAGAAAGACTCCCCATCATCATCCGCCGGCCACTGCCGACAAGTCGGAAAAATAGTCGAAGAGAATAGGAGAGGGGTGAAAGATGAAAAGAAGTAAAATAAGAACGCTTACAAACCATGCAAACACAGTCTTCACTCACTGTCAGGGCCGTTTCATGGCATAAGCAGACTAAGCGGCCGCTTAGGGCCCTGCTGCTACTAGGGTGCCCATAGACAGGCTCCCAGGTCATAGCTCAGTGGGCAAGAATAGGAATATAGCTGAAGTTATTATTAATATTATTATCCTTATTATTATTACTGTATCATTATTATTGTCGTATTAATTAAAGTTTTTGTACGAAACAAATGTGATAAAACGGAGATAAACGAAACGTTTTGGTCGTTATGTGTAAATAACTATTGTGAGATCTTATTTCTATATTATTTAACTTTATTCTTACTATATGCTTATACTTTCCTAAATGCTTCATTTTTCTAGTATTGTAAAACATTATTATTATTATTATCATCATTATTATCATCATTATTATTATTTAGCAGATTAGTTGTGGTCAGAAAGTACAGGCCTGGGTTTATCAGTTCTGATTCTGAAGAGACTAGATGAACTGAATATTCACTTTGATGACTGCATAGGACAGTCATATGAGAACGGAGCGAACATGAAGGGCACGAACAAAGATGTTCAGGCAAGGTTATTAGAGAAGAACTGTCGTGCACTCTATGTTCCATGTGGGGCTCACACTCTGAATCTTGTAGTGGCTGATGCAGCTAAAGCTTCCACAGATGCCATCAGCTTCTTTGGCAACATACAAAAATTGTACAACCTTTTTGCAGCAGCTACACAGAGATGGACAATCCAAAGAAGCACGTGAACATAACACTCAAGTCTTGGAGTGAAACCAGGTGGGAGAGCCGGCTTAAGAGCATTGAGGCTGTGCGATACCAGAGCCACAACATCAGAGAGGCCCTGTTGGAAGTCAGAAACAATGCCACAGATGCCATAGCCAGGACTGAAGCACAAGCACTTGCAGAGGAGGTAGGGTCTTATCGCTTTCAGATTTGCACAGTAGTATGGTATGACATTCTTCATGCAGTTAACCATGTGAGCAAACTTCAGCAGTCTCCTACAATGCAGTTTGATGTGGCAGTCAACCTTCTCACAAAAACAAACGACTCACTCACCAGCTACAGAAACACAGGTTTTGTCGCAGCACAAGTCGTAGCTAGGGATATATGTGAGGAAATGAATGTGGAGGCTGTGCTGAAGGCGAAGAGGCTCAGATCCACAAAAAAGCACTTTGCTTACGAAGCTCCTGACGAACCATTTACAGAAGCCTTAAAGAGGCTGGAAGTCAAATTTTTCAACGTGGTGGTGGATTGTGCCATCGGGTCAATAAATGAGAGATTCAAAACATTAGATGATGTGAGGAACATATTTGGGTTCTTCTAAACTTCACCACAATGAACAAGGAAGATTTGTCCTGCAAATGTGAAAAGCTCTCTAAGATATTGAGCTCTGGAGCTGACTCTGACATTGATGGAAGAGAACTGGCCTCGAAATTAAGAACTTGCCGACTTTACCTTTCACACAACATGACTGCATTGGAGCTTCTCTCCTTCATTCATCAGAAGCAACTGGATGAACTATACCCCAATCTCTGGGTTGCACTAAGAATTGCCTGCACTCTACCTGTGACAGTAGCGTCAGCCGAGAGGAGCTTCTCTAAGATGAAGCTAATCAAGAACTACCTCAGATCATCAATGGGGCAGGATCGCCTCAGTGGCCTTGGCATCATAACCATCAACCAGGACGTTGGCAGGGAGATTTCATATGATGATGTTATATTTCGCCCAGAAAAAATCTAGGAGGCAAAAATTTTGAAGATACAAACTGTTCTGTAAACTGTTAGTTATTACACGATTGTATCGTAGAGTTAGTAATTGTTTGGTAGTTGATAATTGCATTATTTTTTTATACATACTGTAGTTCTGTCATTTATTCTAAATAATGTATAAGCTAATTTTCAGGAATTTCATGAAGAGTATTTTTTCTGTTTGTCTTCTGAAAGTACATATTTGTTGTTTTCAACATAAATGTTTCATTAAAATTGTTTCATAATTGTTTTTTATTAACACAGCCATTTTTTGTATGTGTGTGCTGAGGTGATGTAGTAAGGCGTGAGTTGGTGGATGGAGGGGTGTGGCCTCAAATGGGTATACTGCTTAGGGCTCCCTAATGGCTAGAAACGGCCCTGCTCACTGTCATACCATCCAAACTACAGACATGCAAGTAAAGAGAGTTAGAGACATACAAATAGGGAGAGGATTAAAAAAAAAAAAAAAGTAGGTAGAGTATAACAAAAAGTGGGTTAGTTTATTCTACGAGCTACATCTACGTTCGTGTTAGTCTAATTTTTTTTAAAATTTTATTGCTGGTATCACACGTTGGCATGTCACAAGCTGGCATTAATCATCAACAGACTCATCCTCGACCACCACCCCCAGAGCTCCTGTTACTAATTGTTTTTTATTTTAAACAACGTTATTATTTTTAAAATGCCTATCTAAACGGTTCTTAAACATATTAACGCTGGTAGAGTTCACAACTGACGCGGGAAGATTATTCCATTTATCAATTATTTTAAACGTAAAGAAGTTTTCAGCGATATTAGTAATTAAACGTCTGCCACCCAACTTAAATCCGTCATTACGAGTATTGCTATTATCGAAAGTGAACAGTTTGTCAAAATTTACGTTATCGATGTTATTAACGATTTTAAAAACTTCAATAAGCTCCCCCCTTAATCTCCTAGTTTCGAGTGAATGCAAGTCTAACTCTTTAATTCTATATTCATAAGGTTTGTTGCGCAATGACGGAATTAGTTTTGTGGCATGACGCTGAACCCTTTCTAACCGATCAATATTCTCACGCAAATACGGGCACCAAAACTGAACGGCATATTCTAAATGAGGCCTGACTAGGGACTTGTAAAGGGGCAATATAATATCCTACGATTTAAATTCGAAATTACGCGCTATGAAGCCTAACATCCTATTAGCTTTTGCGCAAGACTCCAGGCACTGGTTCCTAACTTTTAAATCCTTAGATACGCGTACGCCTAAATCTACTTCCTCGTCAACGCTCGATAACTCTCTGCATCCCATGTACGTGTAATTATTGTTACGAGAACCTATATGCAAAACTTTACATTTGTCTACAATAAATTGCATCTGCCACTTATCCGTCCACTCCATAATCCTATTAACATCGTCTTGGAGCCGATTTCTATCGTCCTCGTTAACAACCTTACCGCCTATTTTAGTATCGTCCGCGAATTTTGACACGTTACTAGTCAATCCCACATCTATGTCGTTAATTTAAATTACGAATAGCAATGGGCCTAACACTGAACCCTGTGGGACACCGCTACCTACATCCAACCACCCCGATTCACTACCATTAACAACGACCCTGTCTCCTAGCACGAAGCCATTCCTCTAACCAGTTAGCTACCTGACCGCGTATACCGTGCGCTTTAACCTTCGCAATTAATCTTCTATGCAGAACTGTATCGAACGCCTTTTTGAAATCTAAATAAATAACGTCAGCCACTCTTATGCCTATCGTATTCGCGCACTATTACGCGTTACAATAAAAGACGTTTAAGTTATTTTTTACCACAGGTCGGCGTTTTAAACTATTTTTCACGTCGGGCCCGCGTTCCCCGGACCCACAACGTTTAAAGGCGGCTTCGACCTATACAGCTTTCGTACGTTTTCGTCAATTAACCTACCTAGCCTAGCATTACCTATTTCATTAAAATGCACCCCCATCTTTTATAAAATGGCTAGGATCACTGAATTCTGACCACAGCTTTACGAAGGGTACATCTTCCTCAGCACAAATCTCTTCTAATTTAGTATTAAAAAATATCGTTTTAGACGTAATCCTAAGACCAAACCGTGCCTAGGGATAATACCTAGAACTAAAGACCTATCTGACCTCGCCTTCAGGGACCTAATTAACCCCCTATACCTCTCCAAAAGGTCAGGCACTCTCGTATCGGGCCTATACGAGTCGTTGCCCCCTACCATCGTCACCAACATCGAGTGACGGGAAGCAACGTCAATCCTATCCACTTCGTCTCTAACTCTGTCAACCCTGGCCCCTGGGAGACAGACCCTCCTCCTCTTGGTTGGATGCCATTCAACGAACTCTGTGTCCATATGGCGCACTAAAGAGTTCCCAATTAAAATAGTTTGCCCCTCATTCACGTCCCTTTCCAAATGGGCGAAAGGGTTCGAAACCTCGATAGGGGGGGGGAATTCCTATCACCTAACGTACGCGGCCTAGCTCCACTCTTAACTTCTCTAAATCCCTCCCTATCAACTAATCTCGGACCAACCTTAACCCCTTCCTTAACTCTGTCCAACCTTCCCGATGAGCTACCTAAACTAGAAACTAGGTTACGCACCTCACCCTTCAAATTACTAACGTCTTCAACGTTAGTATTGGTTCGGCTTTCGTCAACCGTAGCCGTACCCCTGCCCTCATCAAGCGTTGCAAGTCTTTCCGTTACCTCACGTACACTGCGTTTTATGTCAACTATTTCCTCCCTTAAATCGCAAAAGAAACAAACCAATCTCTCGGTAATCGCCATAGGACCGCCGTTATAATCTTTAAAATCCGTATACCACCGGTTTACCCCACACCTCACACGACGCTTTCTACGACGGCATCGCGCAAGTTAAATCAGTTTATAACCGTCACAAGTGTAAGTTAAATTAAGCCGGCACGCTATGAAAACTTCTAAATCGCTAAAAACCACTAATATTCAATTACTTAACTATAACACCAGTACTGATTTATGTGTCGGAACACTGGAAAATGCGCATGACGGATCGAAGTAGAATTCAGGCGGCAGAAATGAGACCGCTGAGGACTATTCTGAGAAAGACGCGAAGAGATAGGATAAGAAATGAAGAAATAAGAGCCAATGTGGGAGTAACGCCGATTTTGAGAAAAATCGACGCTGCCAAATTGATATGGTTGGGCCACTTGGAGAGAATGGAGGAGGGGAGAACTGCGAGGAGATGCTGGGAGTGGAGACCAGGGAATGGCAGAAGACCGCGGGGGAGACCGATGAGGAGATGGAGGGACGAAGTAGAGGAAAGCTTGCGAAGATACGACTTGCCAGCATGCAAGAGCTCGGGGAAAGGGAGTGCTGCTGGACAGGGCGGAGTGGCGAAGGAGGCTGGCTCCACTGACAGGCTAACTAGCCTACCTGGGAGCTGAAGTATGAAGTACTTCTTCTGAAAATGGCATATTCACTATATTTTATAACCCTGTAAAAAAAATTGTATATTAGAATTTACAAAAGTGAAAATGGAAATAAAGGATTCTTGATTAGTTTGTCGAGCATCAGTTGTAGTATTATTAGAGAAATATTTAATAAATCCTTATTTTTGATAACTTCGAACTTTTACGTGTATAAGTTTCATACTGATTGTTTGAAAAATGTTGATTCCATGGATGTTTTTAGAGTGAACCCTTTTTTTTGGCAGACGGTGTATATATGAGGAAGAGGAGGACAAATGCCCGATACATTTACTTGATTTTACAAATGTTTCGGAAACTTTTCTCCCATAATGTATTAGTGTCTACATATTAAAATTATGCTTAAAATTCTAGTATAAAATAATCGGATCACCTCAAGATCAGGGCTCCCAGCCTTCTTTAGTTAGCTTTATAAGGCTAACTAACGAAAATATCACGACCTAACCTAACGAATCGTCAAGGTCGTAGAGTTGACCTAACGATTGGTTAGGTTAGGTCGTAATATTTTCGTTAGTTAGCCTTATAAGGCTAACTAAAGAAGACGGGGGGGGCCCTGATCTTCAGGTGATCCAAATAATCGTATATAAATAAATTAATAGTATAAAAAATATATTAAGCAATTAAAAATTAAAATTCTAAAAACAGGGAATGTTTTACCTGAATGTTGTGTGCGTACATTAATGTGATAATTCTTGAGATTTTTGAGTTTTGTTTTATAAATAAAGGTAGATTATTATTTTTCATTACTGGGAAGGTTGTACCAATAATTACACAAACGATGAATATGAAATTTAGGTAATTATGTTGCTGACCACATGAGCTGAACTTTTGGTCAAAAATACATTTTTCAAGTGCATTTTGGTGTGCTCTGTTCAAATATGACCTTCATTTCTTGTGCAAATGAACAAAAATACGTGTTTGGGCCATGCAATGACAACTGTATTTCTGTTCATTTGCACAAGAAATGAAGGTCATATTCGAACAAAGCACACCAAAATACACTTGAAAAATGTATTTTTGACTACATCTAGGTAATATACCGTGTTTTTTAAAAAAATCTATAGATGCACTATTGTTATGAGTTATGACCAAAACGTTCGATACACAGTAGGTAAGTCAGAGAACAACCTTCACAGTCAGACATTGTAGAAAACTGCCGGTAAGTCTAAAATTCTGTGGATTGGATGAGCAAATGACTTACTACGCTAGTGTAGCATGACGTCATACCACCTCCGACTACAAATACAAATGAATATTAAGAAAATTACAGCTATTTAAAGTTTACCCGATATTTTCGTTAAAACTAAGGAAAATATCATGACTTAACCTAACCAATCGCCAAGGGCGTACAGTTGACCTAACCTGGCATTCAATTGACCTAACCGGTCATATTTTCTACAATAGTTTGCACAAAAAATAACTGACAGATTTGAAAAGAGCGGGTAATATTAACCCAGACAAATGTATTTTTGACCAAAAGTTCAGGTCATGTGACCAGAAACATTAACCGAAATTTACGTGACTATATACATATAAGGTTATCAAACGAATGTCAAGTCTAAACTAGAATTGGTTGAGAGTAGGTTGTATTTTACAGATATGAATGGACTTTTGAAAGGGAAGATAGTTTAGATAGTTGGTGTTATTAGTACTTACTATTCTGAAGGCGGAAGGGTCAATGGGATGGCCTTTTTATGTGCTGTGGCTCGAGACAGTTCATTTAGATGGTCTGCTGAGGGGTCGTGATGTTTCGCTAGATATCCCTCGATGTTCATCGATACGCATTTAGAATTGGTGGCAGGTGCTGCAAATATAATTCGCGGAGCAGCGAACACAAGTATATGAATATACGATCGATGAAACGAGGGGCTGGCAGAACCTCATGACCCTCATGGGATGGTTAGGTTAAGTTAAACAGTAAAACTTTACAAGACACCCGCATTGCCAAGAAACATGCCACAGTAACGAAACATATATCAATCGATAGAACAGAAAAAATGGTGCAAGCAGCTATGTATCATTTTGAAAATATTAGAAAATAAAGTTATGACACTATGAAGATGTTACTAGGTCTATCATAGTTTACACCATTTGGATCTTTTCCGTTTCATGTACTGTTTCCGATTTTGTTGAAAATAAGATATTTAATGTAGGTTAACTGAATGCCCGGTTAGGTCAAATGAATGGCCGGTTAGGTCAACTGAATGCCCGGTTAGGTCAACTGAATGCCCGGTTAGGTCAACTGAATGCCCGGTTAGGTCAACTGTACGTCCTTGATGATTGGTTAGGTTAAGTCGTGATATTTTCATTAGTTTTAACGAAAATATCACAACTTAACCTAACCACTCGTCAAGAGCGTACAGTTGACCTAACCGGGCATTCAGTTGACCTACATTAAATATCTTATTTTCAACAAAATCGGAAACAGTACATGAAACGGAAAATATCCAAATGGTGTAAGCTATGATAGGCCTAGTAACATCTTCATAGTGTCATAACTTTGTTATTTTCTAATATTTTCAAAATGATACAGAGCTGTATGAAAAACTATATAGAGCTATGGGTTGATTGCCTGTTACCCTCATCCGTTGGAAATGTCCAGCAGACTTCAGTGGAGAGTGAACGACAAAAGCCCTATATTTTTTCGTTAGAGAGTTATGAATATGTAGGTCTTTAAAGGACCTCTTTATATTTAATTGTTTATGGTAATTTTAGCGTCGGGATTTTAGATGCCTATATTAGAATGAAAATAAATTGCCTCACCTTATTTTTGATGGATCTTAGTTTGCTTCGATGCAGGGCGTTACGATCTTTTTCGGTGTAGGGCCGCCACGATGGAGTTACGCAATGAGTTAACTTCTTGTAATAAATATGGGCTGTCACAATATAAACACTTTAGGGGATAGGCCTATCCTTATTTTATGTATTAATTTTATTATAACGAATTCACTCAGAACTTTAGGGCAGACAAAAGCACATCCTCCCTGTTTAAAGCGTTCGCTGTAACATAAACAGCCCTGAGAGCCGTTCCTTTAATATATCTTCATATTTCAGTATAAATTGCTGATTTGGCAAAGGTTGTTGACTCTTTCTCTCTTGTATTTTACATGAGTTAGCATATGGAAAATTTTGTTCACGTGAAATAAATGTTTTCTCGTGGTTATGCAGACCCGACGCCTACATACGGTTTCTATGTATGTATGGCAATCATTTCATTCCCATTAGGCTATGTCGCCAATCCCGAGCCAATTTTGTATAGATATTTAATTCAATTAATTAATAATTTATATTTAATTATGAAATAAAGGTACCACATATGATACCATGTTATAGTTTTTCCATAGCTGCTTCCACCATTTTTTCTGCTCTATCGATTGATATATGTTTCGTTACTGTACCATGTTTCATGGCAATGCGGGTGTCCTTTAAAGTTTTACCATATATATATATATATATATATATATATATATATATATATATATATATATATATATATATATATATATGTGAGTGTGTGTGTACGCAAATGTATATTATGTATACGTACACACACATGTATCTGTACACGCTACCAAATACGTAGCATTGCTGCACATAAAGATCAGAAGTAATTTTTAACTCACGGAAACCTCCTTTTTGAGTTTCGGCCCACCAGCGCTACTGTCGAAGCTGCATCGGTCGAACCGAATTACCGAGGATATGCGATCGTAGTTAAGACGAGAACATTAAACTAAAGCGTTCTTACCTTCTATGAAGTAGAGACGACTTGCTTCTTCCATAAATGCCTCTCAGAAAATTCTCCTTCCGATATGTGAAATACAACATACAAGCTGCTAAAAAGCTTGGATCACCTGAAGATCAGGGCCCCCAGCCTTCGTTAGTTAGCCTTATAAGGCTAACTAACGAAAATATCACGACTTAACCTAACCAATCGTTAGGTCAACTGTACACCTTTCACGATTGGTTAGGTTAAGTCGTGATATGTTCCTTAGTTAGCTTTATAAGGCTAACTAAAGAAGGCTGGGGGCCCTGATATCTTCAGGTGATCCAAAATCTTTATGGCCCCTCCCAGACCCGGATCTAGGGGTGGGCTATGTGGGCTGCAGCCACGGGCCCCGCATTTGAGGGGGGCCTCCAAATTTGGAGAAGTTTTCCTCAATGTCTTAAATGCATACAGAATGTACTTGTCATTGATGGTGACCAATTGTACCGGCGGACGGAGTTTTTCTAAGTTAAAGCGACTGAAATGTTGCACACGTTCAACAATGAAGCAAAAGCGATTACAGTCACTGGCAATTCTCTGTGTTGAACATGCTCTGGCCAAAGAAGTCGATTTTCGAAATATTATTAATGAATTTGCACAAAAAAAGGCTCGTCGGTTCAATCGGTTGCCAGCTCATAATCAGTAGGTAGGTGTGTATAAAATTATTAATTCAGGAAAATATAATATGTAAAATAAAGTAAAATATTTGTAAAGTAATATGTTTGTTCTGAAAACTAAATAAATAAAGTAAAGTAATATGTTTGTTCTGAAAACCTTTAATTTTCCTCGTAAACAAAGCTTATAATCCTTATATAATAAAAATTGTAGCCAAGGGGGCCCCCAAAAAAAAAATTAGCCACGGGCCCCCATTCTTCTAGATCCGGGCCTGGCCCCTCCCCCACTATTATGTACAAGTCCATTCATAATAAGCGGCACTTCATTAACTTAAATTCGTGTTCTCAACCGACGCATTTACTGGCTACGTTGGCATAAAAAATGTACAGCATTTTTTATGTATTTTACATTTTGTGGGATACTTTTCACAAGTCAGTTCATTCTTTCCTTATATTAATTCTTAAACTGTAATTAAGTAAGGGATCACCTGAAGGTCAGGGCCCCCACGTATTCTTGTTTTTTGCTTTACAGTACCGAATATAATAATAAATTAAATTGAATGCCTGATTAGGTCAACTGTACGCCCTTGACGATTGGTTAGGTTAAGTCGTGATATTTTCGTTAGTTTTAACGACGATATCATTTAGTAATTGAGGCTGGGGGCCCTGATCTTCATGTGGGCCTAAGTGAGTAGTTCACACTCGCCTTCCAACAGTTTAAACAAGTTGTGCGATCATTTGAACACATCCACTTCAAACCAAATCTATCTCAAACTGAAAATTTTCACACAAATTGTTACATAATTCCATTAGAATGACGTCATGTATCAAGGCAAACTCGTGATTGAAAAAAGTTTCTATAACGCTGTCATCAACAGGGCTTATGGGCATAGGCGAAGTTATCACGGTGTCCCCAAACTGCGTCTGGATTACGGAATTTCGCCTAATTATATCATAGAATATTCAATGAAGATGAAAAGATTATTGGCAGAAAACCTTTCGTAATACAGCCTAGTAATGATAAAATCATTAAATAAAAGGATCTTTTCCAAAATCCGGACCGTTCTTTATATCTAGAAAGTTACATTATTAGTATGTGGTTTTACGTGCTGAGTTCAGAAACGTTATTCGTTTTTTGGAGAAATGAAAAATAAAAAAAGTTACAGCAATTTTTATTACCATTATTTACATACAGTATATCGACCTAATATTACCTTCGGTTAGCTTCCGCCCGAATTATTCATTCTGACGAATGTCAAGCTTTTCACTCCACTTAGACTTACAGTTTAACGTGGAATCCGAACCACGCCCCACCAGCAGCCCAGCGTCTTAACCACTAGGCTACCCAGGGTACCCATTTATCTACCAACCACTTTTATTTATTGTGTGGAAGGATGAACAGCTGGGTTTTGCGTCACCGGGTCTCGATCCCAGTGCCGATGGATTCGTAGTCAGCATTTTTATTTTTCATTTCTCCAAAAAAAGAATGACTTTTTTGAACTCAGCACGCAAAACCACATAATAATAATGTAACGTTCTAGTTATAAAGAACGGTCCGGATTTTGGAAAATATCCAAAATTACCAATAACTATGTTAAGTGGAGATCAGCATTTTCAGACTATGAAACCCAGAGTTTGTAAGACAAAGCCGGACTGATGAATAGCTTGGACAATTGGATTGTTTGCGTTTTAAATTCTTCGCATAAGATTGTATTGATCACGTCTTGTTACCTCCGGGAATATCGAGATATTGTCGTCAGCAAACATTTGTGAAGCTGAACATCTTGGAGGAATCTTATGCAGAAGTCTTAAAGATCTGTCATAAAGCAAATCTGTCAGAAACTTTTTTAGAATTTGGCCAAAATTGCTACCCATAAATATTAGTGTAGAAAGTACAAAAAAAACGTCTTTAGCTTCGTTTGTGCAGAATTTGAAGTTCTTAATAATATGTTTGCTTTAGCAGATAAACTACGATATTGTTTTCTTATGTCAAGGACTTGGTGATAATTTCACTCAGATACTTAAGTTCTTGTATTTGCTCTATTGGTTCACCTTTAATTTTGAAATTAATATTCGCTGATTGATGTGCACTTTTGGGATGGAACTGCGTAACCTTAGGTTTTTTAAATTAAAATTAATATCATGGTTTCGTGAATATAATCCGCAATTTTTGTAAGATGATCCAAACCTTTAATTGAAGGGCCTAAATACATTGCCCCATCTAATCGTAAAAGTTTGGTGGGTGCACCAAAATTTCCCTTTATTTAATATATATATATATATATATATATATATATATATATATATATATATATATATATTTGTGGTGGACCGGATGTCAGTTTTTCAACATCTGCGGATGCGGATGCGGATCTTTAATTTCAATATCCGCGGATGCGGATGCGGATATTTAGTTAATCTATCAATATAATATAGAATTATGAATATATGACATAATTTTTCAAATTTCGTGATATTACAATTATGGCAGGCAATGCATAAGAATTAAAATTAATATTAATGTTTTCATTATGATAAAAATAATAACTTTCTCAAGAGTTTCAGCCACAGAAAATTCAATGAAACAAGTTTCATTCAATTTTCTGTGTTACCACGTATTTATATTTTCAGGTTTATATATTTGTCTGTTCATTAAAATTAATACTTTACATGAAATGTGCATGACTGGGCCTTATAAGCTAATTTAATTGTAAATTGCATAATTTATTAGAGGTAATATCCGCATAACATCCGTAGTCAGAAGTGCGGATGCGGATGTTAAAAATGATGCGGATATCCGCAGATGTGGATGCGGATTCGGATATCCGGTCCACCACTAATATATATGTTAACCCCCCTTTCTATGGCCTTGGTTGGTTCGAAGTCGACGGGGGTTCTGGTTAGGAGGCAGCAACGGATTTGTTACTCACAATAGTTTCTTCTATAATACTCTCCGAGTTCTTCTGTAGTGGTTCGGAGGATTCCGTAAAAACTTACTAAATTATCTGACGGTTCACCGATTCTTCTTATAACGTATCGGGAAATTATTTTTCTCTACTTTATTGACTGAGTTCTCTGAAGAGAGTAAGGCTCGAAGGAGAAGCTAAAAACTTTCTTTTACTGTAATTTACTGCTAAAATGTACAGCCTCTAAGTTAGATTAGACTTTTACGGGGAGAAAGGTTCGACCTCTTTCGACCATGGCTCAGGCCGGAATTTAAAAGTGAGGAGGCGAGGGCCTCCTCAAGGAGGGCTCCTCCTCGCTGAAAGGCTGCTAACAAGGGAGTGTCTCTTATTTTACAAATACAAGCATCATATAAGTCTAAATGTTGGGGGGAGTGCATTTGAAGGTTAAGTTCCCCCCTCCCCCTTTTAATGGAGATCTACGTTAAGCCTAATTTTAAACACATGATCAGAATTTTGAAAGATTCCAAAATAAAACGTAAAAAATAAATAAGAAAAGAAAATAATAATCGTAATATCGCAGAGTATACATTCCTAAATGGCGACAATTTCTGAGTAGTACGTTGAGTACAATCTAAGTACATTATTAAGTACACTGTAATTTTGGTTTACTACAACTATGATTATAACTACCAATTAATTCACATTCGCTTATTATCGTTAATTGCAGTTTCATTAAAGTACATTAATTACATTATATTGAATTATTATCATTAATTATAGTTTCATTAAAGTAAGAGGTTCCAAAAAACCTTAGCCCCCCATTTGCAGCTTACATGTTTACTTATATCGAAACAGTTTTTAGTGATTATAAAAATATATAAAACTCAATTTAACATCGATGACAGAATGTGGTTTGCCCATTATCTTGAAGATTGGGATGTGGATGATTTCATGCATTTAGCTGTCTCCGATGAATTTTTTGTTTACGTAACACGTCGGCCTAACTACCAAAATGATCGAGTGGGCCACAACACCAGATGAAATCGATGACAATGAACATTATCGCGAATTATTAAAAAGTTGAGACTGTGTTGGTGTGTTTGTTTTGTTCACTGCAAAGAAGCTCATGTGGGTGCTGAAGCCAAATGGTCAGAGTTGGGATGGACAGTATTTTCGTGATATTATTCTATCCCAGCATGTCATTCCTTTTCTAAGAAACCCAAACAATGTTATGGATGTCGATCAGGTCACACTTCTGCACGATAAGGCCACCTGCTTTAAGGCATTAGCCACTCAACAGTTGCTGCGGAACCATGAGATCGATTTCTTTGGAAATGAAGAATGGCCAGGAAATTCTCCTGACCTGAACGTCTGTGAACACATTGGATCAGTTATAAAGGACAAGGTTGAATGTCTCTTGTTTCAAAAACCTGCAGCAAATCGATTTTCGAAGGATACAATGACGCAACACATTGAAACTGTTTTAGCAAATTTGCGTAACGATGAAGATCTATTCATGTCACTTTTGGCAAGCTACCCAAAGCGAATTCAGGCTGTCTTGGAAGCCAATGGCGGGAACACCAAGTTTTAATTGTTTCTCATTGAATGCAGGATTAAATTCTCTTTTGTAAGGTATGTTTAGTGTTACTGTACCTCTAATGGTTTAGGCCATGGACGGGCGGGCTAAGGTTTATTGGAGCCCTGTACATCAATTACATTATATTAAAATATTACAGTTAATTACAATTAAACAGTTAACTATAGCTTTGTTCTGTTTTTACAGTGTTTTCATATTTATAGACAATTAAGATGTTAGGAATATAGCACAAAGTACATGGGCACATACGGTATATAATATATATATATATATATATATATATACAGGGCGTCCCAAACAAATGTATACACACTTTAACAGCTGATAGCTCAATTGATGTTTCTTTTTTTCCAAGTTAAACCCATTAGAATTAATAATGGTAGTCAGACTAAGCTTTGAACAAAGGAAATTCATTCTAAAATGCTACTGGAAGTGTGAAAACGCAGTTGAAGTGCAAAGACAGTTTAGGAGGGAGTTTCAAACAGATCCACCAACGCGACTTACCATCACTCGAATTAGAGATAAGTTTGAAGCCGATGGAAATGTTCAGAATGTCCACAAGAAGCGTTCCGGAGGACTACGGACATCGACAAGCCCCACAAAGCAAGAAAGAGTACTGGAAACGTATCACCAAAGTCCAAGAAAATCTGTGCGGCAAGCGAGTCGTGAGGTAGGAATTTCAGAATCGTCTGTCCAACGCATTTTGAAGCGCTGTCAATGGAAAAGTTACATTCCAAGATTAGTCCATGCTATTAATGAAGATGATCCGGACCGAAGAGTGGAGTATTGCGAGTGGTACTTGGCACGATGTGGATGTGGATTGGACGAAGGGGTTTCGTAGAATACCCTCCGCGTTCACCAGACCTCACACCACTAGACTTTTTTTATGGAGATACTTAAAAGACAAAGTCTACGCTATAAAACCTGCAACAGTCGCTGAATTGAGAGCAGCCATTGAACGAGAATGCACACAAATACCAAACGAAATGTTTCGTGATGTTTGCGATTCCATTGCTTCGCGTTATCAGCAGTGCCTGGACCAGAACGGACGTCAGTTTGAAAACAGGCGTTGACAAAACAATTAAATAATGTCTGTAGATTCTATTACATTTTGAAAATGAAATGTATTTTAATAAACACTGCCTTTATAAGTATTTAAAGCGTGTATACATTTTTTTGGGACGCCCTACATATATATATATATATATATATATATATATATATATATATATATATATATAACACATAATAATGTTTTATAAATTAGAAGCAAGTGAGAGGAGATTTTCACCTCAAAAGCGCTCACTTTCGCCTGGTCAGCGGAATTCGAACACTTGCATAAGCATTTATGAGAGTGAGAGAAATTAATTAATTTAAAGAAAAGAAATAAAAAGAATACACGTGAACGTATGTACATGTACGTAACTATGTACGTAATCATGATCATCAGGGGACATGTACGAATATACAAAGTATTGTACACATATTGGTAGTCGCACAATAGGTTGACAATAGGTAGAAAATAGGTAGGTCGATGAATGAATAATTAATACAGTTAATAAAAGTTAACGGTCAAGATACGATATGGATGTATGAATGAACAACATTTACATAATGACGTATAGAGTGTAAAGGTTTTTATTATTATGTTAAAGAATTTGCCATACATTAAATACTAAAGATATGATCGGTATTCAAGGTATGGAAAATGTGAAGGGAATTACGCTACTTTAATGACGTCATTTATGTTTTCAAATTATGCCATACGTCAATTCATAATTAATAACGCCATAGTTATATTTATTTGTACATACAGTACAAGTCATTATTGGGAGAATTTAGAAGAGATGAATTAGAGAAATACAGTAATGAATAAGAAGTATAAACAAGGGTTCAAATCATGCCACATGCAATATGTATGCATATCTAATAAATTTAGGGATGAGGGTTGATGCAAGACAACAATAATTAATTATCATAAAGTCTATAATAAATGGAAAATGGAGATATGGGTGACATTCTGATGGAAATGTTAAACGATCTAAACCGTCGATTGTCTTGTTTGTACTTTAAGGGAATGAAATTAAGGGACATTCGCTTCTCACAACGAACCTTCAATGACACAAACATGGATACGACTCAACCAAAATGGTAAGTCGCATGGTTGTGACCCTGCAAAAATAGAAAGTAAATCAAAATTTTATCCAAACTCGCGTTAGGTGATTTTGGTTCTTATGTAAAAATGAATATTTGATTATATAGGAATTATTCATTGTTCATTTTTAACACACACACACACACACACACACACATATATATATATATATATATATATATATATATATATAAATGAACAATGAATAATTCCTATATAATATTATATAACCCTTATATGGATTCTTATAGTCATTGTCTTCATACAGTACTTATGTTTGTATGATTTTTATGTTCGAATGTTCATTTTTACACGAGGAACCAAAGTCGCCTGATGCGAGTTTGGATAGAATTTCGATTTCTGCTTTTTATTTTTGCAGTTTTCACAACCATGCGACCTACCATTTCTATGGTTAAGTCGAATCCATGTTTGTGTCATTGAAGGTTCGTTGTGAGAAACGAATGTCCCTTAATTTCATTCCTTAAAGTACAAACAAGGCAGGCAATTGACGGTTTAGATCGTTTAACATTTCCATCACAATATTACCCATATCTTCATTTTCCATTTATTATAGAATTTTATGATAATTAATTATTGTTGTCTTGCATCTAACCCTCACCCCCAAATTTTATTAGATTATGCATACATATTGCATATGGCATGATTTTGAACCCTTGTTTGTACTTCTTTATTCATTACTGTATTTCTCTAATTCATCTCTTCTAAATTCTCCAATAATGACTTGTACTGTACGTATAAATTAAATAACTATGGCGTATTAATTATGAATTGACGTATGGCACAATTTGAATAACTATGACGTCATAAAGTAGCGTAATTCCCTTCACATTTCCCATACCTTGAATACCGATCATATCTTTAGTATTCAATGTATGGTAAATTCTTTAACATCATAATAAAAACTTTACACTCAATACGTCATTATTTATATGTTGTTCATTCATACATCCATTTCCTTTCTTGACCTTTATCTTTTGTTAGTTTATTAATTATTCATTCAGCTACCTATTTTCTACCTATTGTTAACCTAGTGTGTGACTACCAATGTGTGTACAAAACTTTATGCATTCGTACATGTTCGCAAATGATCATGATCACTTACGTAGTTACTTTACATGTAAGTACGTTCACATGTATTCTTTTTATTTCTTTTCTTTAAATTAATTAATTTCTCGCAATACTCATAAATGCTTATGCAAGTGGTCAAATTCGGCTAACCACAGCGGAGGCGAGCGCTTCTGAGATAAAAATCTCTTCTCGCTTGCTTCTAATTTATAAAACATTATTATGTGTATGTTTTATATATATATATATATATATATATATATATATATATATATATAGTTTAACTATTTAATTGTAATTAACTACAGTATTTTAATATAATGTAATTGATGTACTTTAATGAAACTATAATTAACGAAAATAATTTAATATAATGTAATTAATGTACTTTAATGAAACTGTAATTAACGATAATAATTTATAATGTAATTAAGTGTACTTTAATGAAACTATAATTAACGATAATAAGCGAATGTGAATTAATTGGTAATTATAATCATAACTGCAATAAACCAAAATTGCAACGTACTCAGTGATGTACTAGGGATTGTACTCAATGTACGACCCGACATTATGTCGCCATTTAGGAATGTACACGCGGCGATATTGTTATTATTTTTTTTATTATTATTTTTTCGTTGGGATAAATTTTGATGTGGTTTCTACTTTGCCAAATAATTGGTGACGTTCTTTTTTTTTAAATTTTTTAATCATTTTTAGATTTAGCTTAATAAGGAGTCCTGAGTAACTTTTTGCAGTGTTCATGTTTTGTATACATTCTCTCTTCGTTATAAAAGATGAAATCATGTCTTGCCTAAGCATTTAATTGTAAATCTTAAACCTTTAATTTTTGCTCATATGCATATCTTAGCATAAAGATGCATAGTTCAATTTCCGTTTCTAATTAACTTGGCAGATCAGGAAAACATCAGATCTGAAAATACACTGTTTAAGATAAAAATATGGCTTCCTCTTCCTATATCCTGTTTATCTGTTTAAACATTGTCACAGCAAAAATGTTTACTTTATTTTCAAATATTGTGCAAAAATAATGCAGCATTTTCAACATTTAATAATAATGATGTTAGCAGTTTTTGGGTATATAAACCCACAAAAATTCGTCCATGTGCATTCTGATTTAAACTACGAGGCTGAGCATTACCTGTAACATTTTAGCAGTAAATTACAGTAAGAAACAGTCTTTATCTCCTTCGAGCCGTGCTCTCTTCAGAGAACTTAGTCATTAAAATCTCCCGATACGTTACAAGAAGAATCGGAGAAACCTCAAAGAATTTAATAAGCCTCTCAGAATCCTCCGAGCCACTATGGAAGAACTCGGAGAGTAGTATAGAAGAAAATACTGCAAGTAACAAATCCGTTGCTGCCTCTTAACCAGAACTCCTCGTCGACTTCGAACCAACCCAGACCATAGACGGAGGGGTTACATATATATATATATATATATATATATATATATATATACACACAACTGCTGTGCAAAAGTCTTAGACATTTTTTCATTTTTTCCACTCTGATGCATAAGGAAACTAAAATTTTGTATTCAATTCAAATAAACCTTTAATGAAATGAAAATCAGATGAAATAACCATATTTTGTACCTTGATAGAAACTATATAGCAACCTTTAATTCACATTGATCAGAATCTTCAAAATATTGTGGTTACAACAATTAAGAGCAAACTGTACATGAACAGCTAATATTAAATATTGTGTAGCTAATCCCTCAATTTAGCACTCAAATATAAATGATGAAACATTGTAATGTTCTCATTGTTACTAAAATAATATTTTTCCTCTCTACAGACCCATTAACCTCCAGGTTATGTTTTGTACTGCAAAATAAAGATCTACCAGGTTCAACTGTTTGGTTTAAACAAAATGGCTGAAATTTCAGTTGAAGACCGCCACAGAATGGCGTTTCTATATAAAGAAGGAAAAACGTTGAGTGAAATAGCTCGCATCATTCGATTTTCAAGGTGTGGTATCCGACCCATTATCAACAAGTACAGAGAAGCATCTTCTGTAATTAACAAACCCAGGACTGGAAGACCCAAAAAGTTGTCTAATAAAGATGAGCAATACCTGAAAATATTATCTTTCAGGAATAGAAAGAAGACAAATGTTGAATTGGCAACAGAACTGGCAGAAGGTTCGGGTGTCGTTATCCACCCATCAACAGTACAAAGGTCACTTTTCAAACCAGGACTTAAAGGATATGTTGCAATAAGAAAGCCTCTATGAAGAAATAGAAACGAGGCTAAAAGGCTAAATTATGCACAAGAACACAGAAATGGAACAATAGCCAAGGAACTTTGAATGACAAGTCAAAGTTTTCAATTATTTGGATGTAATCGAAGACACTATGTGAGATGACGAACTACAGAAACCTATAAAGAGCCTTGCTTGAAGCCAGCAGTTAAGCATGGAGGAGGTTCAGTTCAAGTTTGGGGTGTATCTCCTCAAGTGGTGTTGGAAAATTGCTAAAAACTAATGGTGTATTGAATGCTGCTAAGTACAAACAGATTTTGATCTACTATGCTATCCCTTGTGGTGCAAGGTTTATTGGTCTAAACTTTACCTTACAGAAAGATAATGATCCAAAGCAGAGAGATGGAATAATTAAAACCTATTCGCAAACGAAAGAGGAAGTCCCTTCATGCATGGTATGCCTTCCCCGCTCAAAACCAAGATCTCAACATCACTGAAGTTGTATGGACTTATTTGGATAAAGAAAAATTAAAAAATAATCCCAGCAACTTAGATAATCTGTGAAAGGTTTTGGAAGAAGAGTGGAACACCATATCACAAGAATTTAAAACAAAATTATTTGAAAGTGTCCATAGTAGAAGAATTTCAGCGGATTTAAAGAAAAATGGTGGACACATTCGTTATTAGTTTATATCAAAGTATATTCTACTCGTATATAAATATGTTATCTGAATTGGATTTTCATTCCATTAAAAGTGCATTTGAATTGAATAAAAAGTTCGCAAAATATATTATATATATTTAAGTAAAGGGTTCTACTTACACATGCAGAAGGCGCACAGTGTATTCGTAAGAAATTGAAGCATATTCTGTATGTTGTCAAGTCTTTAGAAACACCTAAAATAAAGTATACAGTTATTTCCGAGATGGAAGAGAGCTTATATATATATATATATATATATATATATATATATTATATATATATATTATTATTCATAAATAATATACTTTATATGTAATGCTTGGTATTACTTAAAATGTTTCCAGTATTTGTTTACAATACTTCAATTAACATGCACCTCTCTCTCTCTCTCTCTCTCTCTCTCTCCACACACACACACACACACACACTTAATCATCATCCCTCTGTCATATCTTTCTCTCAAAAGACTCCCCATTTCATCATTTCTATTCTATGTAATATGAATAGTCCATCTTCGTTCCAATCTCAGAAAGTAACGCTCTTTCCCTCTATAAATCGTCCGAATACAAAAGAGTTGGATGCAAATACGCGAAAGAAGAGAAACAAAACGATGTGTGGTGCAATTTCCTTAATTGAATAAGGCCCTTCCAAGTTCATCAAATTTATGAGAAACGGTGACTTCTCAAAAACTAGAATTTCACATAAAATGTAAATAATGTAAATTACATGTAAACACACGGGAATATTTTGGAATTTTTAAATGTATTACTTACTTAGTATTTTTATATTTCAATAGGTTACTTATTTTATTTTCGTTCAAAATTATTCATATTAAAGAAGTATGTTTTTGGAGGGTTTCAAAATTTAAGTTAATTTCAGACTCGCACGCGAGCTTTTTAGATGCTTTGGATGTAAACTTTAAATTTGACCATTATAAAGTCATTAAAACTTATAATTATAATTGAACAAGGCTGACTAAATTTGAATTCATCAGTCAAATTTGAAATATTTTTGAAAGAAAAATAGGAAAATAGGAAAAAGAGACAGAAACATAAAGCTTACAAAACTTTCAAACGAAGTTCAAAGGAAACTTAAACATTACTTTTATCGAATTAATTATGTCGAGATTGCTCTTATCTTGTACAAATATATATATATATCTCTCTCTCTCTGTATGTGACTAGTTCCATATATACTTATCGGTGTTGGTTCTTCCCTTTCCTTCTGGCATCTCATGATGCGTGGATAATATATCCACACACGCATAAATACAATGTATCCGAAAAGCGGACTCATTGAAATGGAATAAGAAAATAAATGTATTTGCAATTCCCTCCAGAAAAACAGTGCGAGATGCAAAAGTCTTCCCATAAATTTTGATCATAATTTTGATCTATAAATATTGGAACGTTCCCTCCTTTACTTCTCCCCAGCCGCTCCAACTCTTCCACCTCCCAAATCATTGTAAAAATGACACGGGGCTGTTTTGCGGGTTCATATCGAAACGAAGAGACGCGAAAGGCACCTCCTCTTTTTTTTTTTTTAATAAAGTGATTCCTGTATCCTAAGTTTCTTTAGGAACGTACTATATTTTCCTAGTTTTCTTTGAATTTATTGCTTATAATATATGACAGGGGTTTAATATCACATATATTTTTTATCTTAAAGGCATTTCATATTTATAAGGTTGTTTAAAGGTATTGACCTAAAGGATGTTCGTCATATTTCATTTTGTTTGTGTAGCTTCGTGACAAAGTTTTTTTTTTCTTTTTTTTTTTTTTTTTTTCTTAAATGAAAAAAATATTAATGAACATTTTTAAAAAGTAAAAAAATATTTATTTTATTGAATATTTGTTAATGTTTATTGGTTTGTTTTTCACATTTTTTTAAATAATTTATTATCATTTATGATTTAGCGCTTTATTTATTTGTCATATGATTAAGAAATATAGCTTCTCTCTCTCTCTCTCTCTCTCTCTCTCTCTCTCTCTCTCATATATATATATATTGCCAATCGTAAGTCTGAAGCCTGAGTACCCAGACTATGGTTGCTAGTCACGGTGAGCAAACAAAACCCCAAAATCACAGCATTTCTAAAATTTAATGCGTAACTCACATTGTAAATACGAGACCTGTTACAAATAGATTACAATCAAAGTTCCTCGAGTTTGGACGATAGCTTCACAACAAAAAGGTATCGAATCAACTAGAGCTTAGATGTAGTCTCATCATACTTGCGCTGCCCTTAATAGTGCATGATGAAACAAAATTGTGTGGTAGAGCATGTTGCTCATAATCTTTTTGATTTTTACGAGATCACCCACTCCATTTGAACTGAAGCAACCCCACACCGTAATAGACACTTGACCAAGTTGCCTCACACCATAGGAGTGGTAATGGGTTATTTCCTCCTCAATGAAATGGAAATCACAATGAGGGGGATGATACCGTGTTAGTACACATATAACAAGTTGTGTAGAGCCAAATAGGTTTCATCTCAAAAGATAAAAGAACGTAAATTATTTTATATTCGCTTGGTTTGTTCCATGTGTCTAAGTTCATATCTGTAGTCTACATGCAGAAGAGACTGGGTTCAAAATTATAGCCGGTAACACACACACACACACACACACACAATATATATATATATATATATATATATATATATATATATATGCATGGTGGTGTTCTGGTTAGCGTCACTGACAACGAATCCATCGGCCCGAGATCTTGACTCGGTGACGGCAGGCGACGCGCGGCAAACCCAGCTGTTCATCCTTTCACGTAATAAAGGTTGGTGGATAGATAAATGGGTATCCTGGGTAGCCTAGTGATTGAGACGCTGGACTGCTGGTGGGGCGTGGTTGGAATTCTACGTTAAACTATAGGTCTAAGGTGGAGTGACAAGCTTGATCTTTGTCAGAATGAACAATTCGAGCGGAAGCTAAACCAAGGTTAATCAAGGTTAATCAAGGTGTGTGTGTGTATATTATATATATATACACTTCCTCTATCTTTCATCTTCTCCGTTCTGTGACTTAATTATGTCTAAAATTAGAATCTCTGCCAAAGCGATGCCATCCCCACCATAGAAGAAGGAGAGAGCCGAAATCAAGGTCCAAGGTTTTCGAGATGCCTGGACACTCTGCGTCTGAAAGAGTGGAGGTCGTAGACAGGGGGAAAGATGGAGTGAGGAAAATTATTCCAGAGTTGACGGTTGAGTAGATAAAGATTCAGAATACGAATTGGACAGAAAAGGAATGAGAATGTGTCGAAAGTTTGGTACTGCGTTCTCTCCTTAAAGGAGGAGGCAAGCAGTTAGAGAGTTCAGAAGAGCAGTGTCCGTTATAATAGCGATAGTAAAGAGAGAGTGAGGCAACATTGCGGCGAAGAAAGAAGGATTGAAGACAGTCAATAAGAGGCGGGGAAATGATGAGACGAAAAGCCTTTGATTCCATCCAGTCAAGTAGAGCTGTGTGGGTTGAGCCATTTCACACATGGGAAGCATACTCCATCCAGGGCGGACAAGACCCCTGTACAGAGACAGCAACTGAGTGGGGTGAAGAAAATGCGGAGGCGGTACAGCATACTCAACTTCTTAGAAGCTATTTGAGAAAGAGACTATATGTGACCTTTCCAGTAAAGATCATGAGAAAAGGAAATATCAAAAATGTTAAAAGAAGACGAAGGATTGATTTGTGTATTGTTGAAGGTAAGGGGATAGTCGTGTGGAAGATTGTGACGAATAGGCAGGTGAAGGAACCGCGTTCTTGAGTCATTGAAAACCACAAGGTTTGCTCTGCTCTAATCATTTATAAGTAACCATAGTCGTCTCACGCGAACCGTGGAGTGACTGTTGAGAGGGAAGCTTTGTGAAGAGGATGGAGAAATGAATGGTGGAATCATCGGCATAGGAGTGGACAGGACAGGAAGTGCAACTTAAAAGATCATTAAAGGAAGAGAGTGGGTGACAAGACAGGATCCTGAGGAGCGCTACTATTAATAGCTTTATGGGAAGAACAGTAGCCATCTACAACCACAGCTATAGTTCGACCAGAAAAGAAATTAGAGATGAAGGCACAGATGGAGGATAGAAACCGAAGGAGGGCAGTTTCGAAATTAAGGATTTGTGCCAGACTATAAAAAGCTTTGAAATGTCTAGCGCAATAGCAAAGGTTTCGCCGAAATCCCGAAAGGAAGAAGACAAGACCAAGTCAGAGATGTGTAAGAAGATCGCCAGTAGAGTGTCCCTTTCGGAACCCATACTGACAATATTTAAGAAGATTGTGAGAAGAGAGGTGTTTAAGAATCTTCTTATTAAGGAGAGATTAAAAAATTTTACAAAGGCAAGAAATCAAAGCAGTTGGACGATAGTTGGAAGGTTGAGAGCGGTCACCCTTCTTTGGGACAGACTGAATGAAAGCGAACTTCCAGCAGGAAGGAAAAGTACCAAATGAAAGACAAACATGAAAGAATTTGTATTGGCAGGGTGTTAGCACAGGAACACAGTTCTTTAGAACAGGAGGAACACCATCAGGACCGTACACCTTCCTAATATTGAGCCCAGATAGAGTAAACAAAACACCTTTGGAAGAGATTCTAATTTCAGACATAATTAAGTCAGACAGGGTAGAAGATGGAGAAGCAGAAATGGAATCGTCCATAGTAGAATTGGAGGCGAAACTATGAGCGAAGAGTTCAGCTTTATAGGAGAAGAGTCGGCAGCTGAACCGTCAGAATGGAAAATAAGAGGGAAAGAAGAAGTAGTAAAGTAGTTGGAGAGGTTTTCGGCTTGGTTTCAGAAAGAGCGAGAAGAATTATATATATCGATAGATGGGTTTATACAACACACACACACACACACAGTTTGATGTTTCTTCTTTTGCTTATCTTCTGCTTTAGGTGACACAGTATGTTGCTTCACTGTCCCTACTGCCGAAGTGTATACCACTTACAGGTTCTTCACCAAACTCGATCTAACTGCGTCGAACACAACTTATGCCAACGTCTTAAGCATCCATTTTTCTCGATGTGTTGAGAGACAGAATCACTTGGTTTCGTGAAAAGGAGAGAAACGTTATCCTAAACACAGATTATTTCATCGGATAGTGCACTTCACACAAAAATGGACTAACAGGGCAGAGTTATAATGAAATTTGACTTCTTCACAATACTTGTTTTAAGAGGATTTTACAACAGGCACGCTCTTACCTTCAAAGCACCTGGCGATAACTGACTTTTGAACTCTCGGGGACTTTCATCAACCATCACGATGCCCAGGAGAACTACAAAAATTGTAGTTTGATAATGGTGTTAGCAAATAAATTACAAATTTTAGTTTTATAATTAACTCTTATGTGACTGAACTTAACTGAAGAGAACATTCAGAATTTAGGTCTCCTCCTTTTAAGATTATAGATTTGGCAACACTGGATATAGTCGTTAGGCTGTTAAGGGGTTGCCAGATATTTACTACAGACATTAAGCCAATTTATAAAGTATTAAAGATTAAAAACCAATATTTTAATTTATATATATATATATATATATATATATATATATATATATATATATATATATATAAGTATCAAAGCCGAATTCTAGGACTTTAATTGGGACTGTATTTCACAGTTTATATAAAATAATTTATATGTAACCTTTGGTAACCTTTGGTTAGCTTCCGCCCGAATTGTTCATTCTGACGAAGGTCAAGCTTTTTCACTCCACCTTAGACCTACAGTTTAACGTGGAATCCGAACCACGCCACACCAGCAGCAGCCCAGCGTCTTAATAACCACTAGGCCACCCAGGGTACCCGTTTATCTACCAACCACTTTCTTTATTGTGTGGAAGGATGAACAGCTGAGTTTTGCTGCGCGTTGGCTGCCGTCACCGGGTCTCGATCCCGGGGCCGATGGATTCGTAGTCAGCGACACTAACCACTTCACCACCGAGACGCATATATATATATATATATAATATATATATAATTTTTACTTTTAAAACTAACTTTAAAAAAGAAGACAATTTTTATAAATAAATGTAATTTTCACAAGTTTCTTCTTTATTTTTAACTATTTTTTGCAGCGATTTCGAAACATCATTTATTTTTCACCAAATTACTCTTTTAACCTTCTATAAACATACATGAAATATTTCTATTTATACCCATAAATTGGGTCATAATGACTCCAAATCTCTCCATCATAATGTTTATATTAAACTTACAAAATTATTGCACACACACACACACACACATATATATATAAATATATATATATATATATATATATATATATATATATGATAAAATTTAGGTTTTTAGAAGGATATGCATTCGTAACAATGTTATTAAGCATAGGATATAAATTGCTCTTCGTCGACTGTATATAGACATCATAAAGAGAACATAAGCATTCACCTGGAAGACATATCTATAATTGAATCGAATCTTTTTCGAAAGACGCCTCTCTCTCTCTCTCTCTCTCTCTCTCTCTCTCTCTCTCTCTCTCTCTTTACAATAAAATAACATTGAATAAATGTGGTATTCAATTCTCCTATTATTAATTCAATATATAAATTCTAAATCTCGGCTATTTATTGGAAATTGCATATAACATCCATTATACTTTTAATTCAATTACAGACGTTTTGATACATATACAGGGTGTTCAAAAAGTCGCACGACAGTTGGAAAATTTATTTACATAGTTATTACATGACAAAAAACATTCCAACTGTCGTGCGACTTTTTGAACACCCTGTGTGTGTGTGTATATATATATATATATATATATATATATTACAAACTTAGGTACATGGACAATTTGACAAATCGTCCACAATTCACCCAAAATTTGACTGCTACATCATAACATTAAATATATTGAACAAGGTGAAGATAGACTTTAATTTATGCTTAAGTTCAGAACGTATATTTTATACTAAGTATATACGAAGCATATACGCATGTACCGAATATACTATATCTTTATGTATATCAGTATATTCTATATAATAAAACTGCAATTTCTATGGTCATACTTCATCTAGGATGGCATATAAATTAGGCAAACGTTGTAAGGAAAATAACTGACCCACTGATATTTCAAACTCTTGTCTAAAATACTACCATTGCTTTAAATTATACTTATAAGGTATATATATATATATATATATATATATATATATATATATATAGAGAGAGAGAGAGAGAGAGAGAGAGAGAGAGAGAGAGAAATTGAAGTTCTTTATTTTATACTGGAGAAATCCTATCAGAGACTAACATATATATATATATAGGTAAATATACCTTGGTTACATCTGTTTACCTTCCGCCCGAATTGTTCATTCTGACAAAGGTACCTACCCACTTATGATAATAAAAACCCACTCTAATAGACAGAGTTTATTTCCACAACAGTTTCGATGCCCACTGGCATCCTCTTCGGGTGGATACAGAAAAACGAATCGTTTTTCTGTATCCACCCGAAGAGGATGCCAGTGGGCATCGAAACTGTTGTGGAAATAAACTCTGTCTATTAGAGTGGGTTTTTATTATCATATTTTGACCTTCACGTAGAAAAAAGAAGTTTTTTTTGCACCTACCCACTTATCTACCAACCAATTTTTTTATTGTGTGGAAGGATGAAGAACTGGGTTTTGCTGCATGCCGCCTGCCGTCACCGGGTCTCGATCCCGGGGATGATGTATTCGTAGTCAGCGACGCTAACCACTATACCACCGGGGCGCATATAACCTCGTTAACCTCGTTGATGTTCCGTGTGTTGGTCTCTCTTCACACGAAGGTCAAGCTGGTGGCCCCGCCTGTAGGCTTAGCTTAGTGGAGGAGCGAGTTGCTCTCTTTCGCTCTCCACCGCACATAGCTAGGTACACCCGGTTCATCTGGTACCGTCTTGAGCCAGGCATCTAGTCTTGTCTTGAAGACTTCAACTTTGACCCCTGTAACGTTTCTGAGGTCTTTTGAAAGCTGGTTAAAAAGTCTTCGCACCCTGACAACCAAGCTATTTTCCTTCAGTGTTGAAGAGGTCCCTTGTTGGGCCTTTAATATGGGTAAACTACACATTCTGCCTTTCCTATTTTCCAACGTTGTTTGAATGGTAATTGGGTTTAGTTTCAGGTTTGGTATCAGTTTTTAAATCATTTTCATATTCAGATGATTATGGTGTACCTCTCTCTTCTTCTTTCCAGGGAGTACAGATTTAGTTTACGTAGTCTTTCCCAGTAGTTGAGTTCTTTGCAGCCATCAATCTTGGCTGTGAAATATCTCTGCGTTTCTTTTAATTTATTAATTTCTTCCGTTTTATATGGTGACGTCAAGACTGAGCAGTATTCAAGGTTTGGCATGATCAATGTTCTCAGCAGGGGAATCATTACTGTCTTGTCCCTCCTTTTGAACGTTCTTAGTACCTGTCTCTCGACTCTTTCTGCTTTGTTTATTGCTATCTGATTTTGTGTCTCGAATTTGACAGCATTGGTCATTAGTAGAGACCGGATTTTGCCCTTTTTGCCTTTTTTATTCCCGTTTATAGATTCATAGGCTTCTTTTAGAGAAATCCATTTCGGGACTGTGGGATGTATATAATTAAATGTTATAGTGCCTATAAACGCCTATTTTGATGGTTAGTGCCTAATTTTAAAATACGTGCCTATATATGCCTTTTTAATTTTATTGTACTAAGTAAAGCAAAATAACTCTCATTTTTTTTAAACTTGTAGGCCTAAATAGGGCAGGGGATGGAAAAACCGAGGCTAGTCCTGATGCAACCAGCACAGCCAATCAGATCACAATACGTCAGCCAAATACATCCAATCAGATCACAATACGTCATTGTGACGCGTTCGGCCTCGATCATTTTGTTTGGTGCGTGCAACGTGGTGTCTTTGTTCAAGTGTTTTTGCTAAATAAAATCTCACGTTTGTGCTTACGGCTTTTTCTATAAGTGAGAAAAAATGCCTAAGGACAAGACAATTTCGGACGGGTGCCAGGGACCATAACCAAGCTGGAGGAGAGAGGCCTGCCGTTTGTTGAAGCAGTGGAAATAGTTCAAAATTTAAGGAAGGCGCTGAGCCAGGTTCCTGGTAACGTAGGGAAAGAAGTGGTAGCAAAATTTGAAAATGTTCTCAGACGCAATCCTGGTTGGCAAACCATAGTGAACGTTTCAACAGTGTTCAAAGGAGAATGTCAGGAGGTTCTGGACTTTGAGCCAAGCAAATTAGCACCTTTGAAGTTCGCACCAATTACGTCTTGCGATGTCGAAAGGTCGTTTTCTCGATATAAAAATGTATTGAGTGACAGGCGATGTCAATTTACGCCACAGAACCTTGAAAAATTTTTAATCATCAATTGCCATTTCAATTTATAGTTTAGTTGAGTTTTTGTAAGAAGATAGTTTAAATGTTTGGATTTTACTTTGATGCATATAAAATGTTTGATGGTTTTTGAGATGTTTAGTTTATTTTTTACAATAAAAATCCTGATATTCATCAGAACTGCAAATGGGTTTACTGTAAGTCAACAATAATAAGAGAAAAGTGGGAAAAGAGAAATGCCTATTAAGTGCCTTTTTTAGCTTTTAGTGCCTATTTAAGCGACTTTTTTAGGGCTTCTTTAGTGCCTTTTTGCCTACCTATTATTGATTTTTTAGTGCCTATCAATCCTAACTCTAGTCATTATTACCCCCAAGTCGACCGCTTTCGTGCTTCTCTGAATTTCCTGTCTCTCTGGAGCATAATATGCAGTCTTTTTAAGTTCCTCATTTTTACCATATCTCAAGAGCTGAAATTTCTCGGTGTTAAATGTCATATTGTTGTCGTCTGACCACGTGTATACTTTGTTCGTGTCCCTCTGCAAGGCCTCAATTTCATTTGCATCGCTGATTTTTCTGCTGATCTTTGTATCGTCCGCAAAGGATGTTACTATACTGTTGCTGTTTACTCCGCCGTCTATGTCCGTTAGCATGATAATGAACAGGAGTGGGGCCAGTACTGTACCTTGTGGTACTGAGCTGTGTACTTCTGATTCTGATGATGATACAGCTTGAATTCTGACATGTAGACGTTCTCTGAGGAAGTTGTAGATCCATTTTCCCACTTTACCTGTTATTCCCATATGTTTCATTTTATGTGCTATTATACCATGATCGCATTTGTCCAAAGCTTTAGCAAAATCCGTGTATATAACATCATAGTTTTCATTGCCTTGAAGTGCATCTAGGGTATTGTTATAATGCTCTACAAGTTGTGATAGGCATGATCTTCCTGATCGGAATCCGTGCTGATTTTCGTTGAATCTTTCCAGTGTCTCCAAGAAGTCATAGATTTTTTCTCTGACTATTCTTTTAAATATTTTGGTGAGGTGGGACGTCAAAGACACTGGTCTATAGTTCTTTGCTTGAGATCTATCTCCTCCTTTATATATAGGGACAATGTTTGATCTTTTCAAGATGCTCGGTATTTCCCCAGTGTCCAGGGACCTTCTCCATTTGCAGTATAAGGGTGTAGCTATTTCATTTTTACAGTTTTTAATTAATAGTGCGTTCCATTTTTCCGGACCTGCAGCTGAATGTGATTTCATTTGTCCTATAGCTCTCGCTACATCTTCTGGGTAAAATTCAAAGTCTGTTATACATTCTCCTTGCAATTTCTCTTCGAAGAATGCATCTATGTCAGGTATCGCTTTGTCACTTTTTGGGGTACTGAAGACCGATTCATATATATATATAAAAGTTCATTCGTTTATACTTTCTTTCAAGGAATAAAAATAAAACAATGACACAATGCTCCACTTTATACCCTTCACATAGAAATACTCAAAAAGTTTGTGTGTTTCCAATAAGTGGAAAACTTTAATTTTCTTTGTCGTGGTTTACACTTGCGTTTCGCGCAATTATTTTCTTTGTTAAATAATAATTAAAAGAAAAGTAAAATTGTCTTTTAATTAAAGAGAATGAATAAAGATTTTTTTCTTTAAAATTAACAAGTGTTGGAATAAGAAATTCAGGGGTGTATGTGGTGTCAGGGGTGTATATGGTGTCAGTGGTGTATGTGTTAATTGTTAGTCTCTGAGAAGGCATTATTCAATTATCTGAAATAACTGAAATAAAGCCATATTAAACTAAAATTAGATAATAAAGAAATATATATATATATATATATATATATATATATATATATATATATACAACGCCTCGGTGGTGTAGTGGTTAGCGTCGCTGACTACGAATCCATCGGCCCCGGGTTCGAGACCCGACGGCAGCCGGCGCGCAGCAAAACCCAGCTGTTCATCCTTCCACACAATAAAGAAAGTGGTTGGTAGATAAATGGGTACCCTAGGTGGCCTAGTGGTTAAGTCGCTGTGCTGCTGATGGGGCGTGGTTCGGATTCCACGTTAAACTGTAGGTCTAAGGTGGAGTGAAAAGCTTGACCTTCGTCAGAATGAACAATTCGGGCGGAAGCTAACCAAAGGTTATACATATGATACAACTCAGAATGGTCCCTTGAGAAACTTTTGTTACACACAGACCGTGCATGGAACAAGGAACTCTTCTGGGAAATTAAATCCACTATAGTTCAAATAAGTAATGCTAAATGACAAATACTATAGTTTTTCGTTTTCATAATGGAAGGCCCAATGTGGGCACCGGGTTACTCGCAAAGAGGCCCCAAAATATAGCTTCCCTCACCAGCTATCTGCGAAGCAGATAGGATCCAGCTTTGGGACAGGATCTAGGGGTTACAGCTACACCTAACCTACTATATTCAGAACCTCAATATACGCAAGAAACTCGTTGCATTCACGTCGGATTGAATACATCAAAGAAAAAGGGGTAACTATTGTATTTTTAGCCAAAAAACAAAACAAGAGTTCTTTGTTCCATGCACGGTCTGTGTGTAACATAAAAGTTTCTCAGGGAACCATATTAAACAGGCGTGTTATGTGCCCTGAAAAGTGGACGCTCAATGTCCCGGTTGAGGTTTAAGTTTTGTTTTTTGGCTAAAAATACAATACAATATATGTGTGTGTGTGTGTGTGTGTGTGTGTGTGTGTGTGTATTATTACTTTCTATGGAAAGGGGACACGTTTTATGCCCCAATTTCTCCGTAATATTATCATCTTATCCGCTAAGCGTAAGCAATCAAGGATATTTTTACATTTTAATTCAAATCACATCGAATATTTACGAGAAAGTTTAAATAATTTAAAAAAGGTTCCAATAATAAATATGAGATATAAAAACATAATCTTTGAATCTCATTACGTTTAGACGAAAATTCTGTAAGTGTAAAGTAGGCCAACTAATCACATCATCGTTTGCTAGCTGGAGTTCAAAAATGAAAAAAAGATTACCCAAATGGGTATCGTTCTTTTAGATTCCCCCGTATGGGTATGGTTCTTTTCACATTTGAAAATAACTCAGTTTCATAAAATTCCTTAACAAAACCAATTTCTTTCTTTGATTTTGAGGACACTTTTAGCTTATATATATACAGTGTGTCCGTAAAGTCATGGTGGGATTTTAAATAGCTATATTATTGCAACGAAACATGATAATGAGATGAAACAATGCCAAATTGAAGAACAACTCTCAAAGTTGTATCTTGTAGTTAGTCTAGGCTAAGCTTAACCTTTATCTCGTAGTTAGTCTAGGCTGTCCACATGCCTATGTTGAACATGAGCGTAATAGCCCGAAAGTTAATGTGTGGTGTGCTCTAGCACGAGATCGAGTGATTGGCCCATTTTTCTTCGCGGAACCCACTGTGACGTCACACAACTACCTCGCTATGTTGGAACATTTTGCAGTACCCTAATTTATTGACAATAATGTCATCTTTCAGCAAGATGGTGCTCCTCCGCACTATGCCAACGTTGTTCGAGAATTCCTTAATGAAAAATTTCCACAGAGATGGATAGGAAGAGGAGGATGGAAGCCATGGCCTCCACGCTCTCCGGACCTGACACCTTTGGACTTTTATTTGTGGGGTTACGTCAAGCAAAGCGTGTACAGTGTACCCATTAGGGATATTCATCACTTGCACGAGCGAATCACGGAAGCTATCGCATCCGTCACTCCTGATGTTCTTGGGCGTGTGTGGCTGGAATTGAATCACCGCCTAGATGTCTGCAGGGCTACCAGAGGAGCCCATATCGAACTACGTTAAATAAAGTTATTCTTTTAGAGTTGTTCTTTAATTTGCCTTTTTTTCATCATTATCATGTTTCGTTGCAATAATATAGCTATTTAAAATCTCACCATGACTTTACGGACACACTGTGTATATATATATATATATATATATATATATATATATATATATATATATATATGTGTGTGTGTGTGTGTGTGTGTGTGTGTGTGTGTAAGACCCAGATGGTTAAAAAATGCTTAAATTTATAATAAAAGCTTAATAATTCGGGTATGCATTTTGGATATATTTATAGCCTTTTTTAACCTGATCATAATTCAAATCATAATTCATAAACATGGAATAAGATAAAGGTTACTTTTTATACACCTCAAGCACTAATATATATATATATATATATATATATATATATATATATATACACACACACACACACACACACATACACAGGGTGATGCATAAATGTGTTTCATAAATCGTAGGGTGTATTTTTGAGACAAAAGTAAAAAAAAAAAAAAGACCATATAAATATAGGCCGAGAAACCCGTAGGTTTCGAGCTATAGCACGTGACAGAAAAATGAAACTGCTAAAGATTTTTACATTTTATGCAAATACACAGTGTAATACATTTGCTTCATTAAAGTAAATGTTCGAAATTCGTTCCTACTTCTTGAATGCATGCCTCAGCACGTCGCAAAATAGGATAGAGGAGAGACAGTTAAAGGGAAAGATGAGTGAGTATGAACAAGTTAGGGAATGGTGATGAATTGTGGCATGTGGCAACGAGTTTGAGACAATTGCGAAATGATCCGCAATACTCCAGGAATTTTTAAGTGTGCCAATCACTGTTGCGACGTGCTGAGGCATGCATTCAAGAAGTAGGAAAGAATTTCGAACATTTACTTTAATGAAGCAAATGTATTACACTGAGTATTTGCATAAACTGTAAAAATCTTTAGCAGTTTCATTTTTCTGTCGCGTGCTATTGCTCGAAACCTACGCGTTTCTCGATCTATATTTATATGGTATTTTTTCTTTACTTTTGTCTCAACAATACACCCTGCGATTTATGAAACACATTTATGTATCACCCTGTGTGTATATATATATATATATAATATATATATATTTTTTTTTTTTCCCTAAGGTATGAATTAGTAGTAGTTTTATACTAAATAAACTATTTCTTATCTTTAATAAAAATCTACAATATTTAACAATAAATTTATTTAAAATTGAAGAACTCTGAGTGTATGGTATTTTACAGGGTGTCCATAAAGTCACGCATCATTGGAACATAACAATATCTATTTATTTATGCCTCCATTAGGCCAAATATGTTGAGGAACATTCAAAGAAACCTGCTTTTTCGTTTACAAACATGTTTTGAGATTGGTGGGAATCATTTCGAACAAATTAATAAAACAAAATAAATAAATAAACAAAATAAATGTAGTTTCCTACGATGCGTGACTTTATGGACACCCTGTATATTAGGTTAGGTTCATATCAATGTTTTTTACCCTTATACCTTTTCTGTTTCTAATTAACAAAGTTTGTATGCCGTCTCGCTACCTGCATTTGGGTTAATTAATAAAAAAAATTTCACTTTTTCGCCTTCATTTGTTTACACTTGAATGTCTTTCACCGATAAAAGGGTTTAGATTTCTGTCAAAATGTTTACCTAAAACCATTTAGTGATTAGATTTCTCTTTCTCTCTCTCTCTCTCTCTCTCTCTACATGTTTTTCCACACCTCTAACAGCAGTTCATATAAGCACCAACTAATTGCTCGAGTTCGGAGTGTTTTTATTCGTGTTGTTGTATTCCTGCGTTTAATTAATAAAGTTGATTGCCGGTTTTTATTCTCGTGTATTTTTGTTATTCTTAATTAGGGTGGTCTTAATTGGTCTTAACAATATATTAAGACGCACCACGCAAAATAATGATATTATTGCGTACTGACATCGGATCAGTTAATTACATTGAATTATACGATAAGTCATGTAATTGTACATGTAAATGTCCAATTAGTAGGTTACTGAAATATATCTGAGTTCACAATTCTTTTTAAATATATGTTTTATTAATTTCAGATAAAAAGTTGATCAACAAGGATTGCTTGGTGTTAATTATATATATATATATATATATATATATATATATATAATATATATATATATATCTGAATTTTCGGGCTAATGACATTTAATTGATGTGAATTAAAATCGACACGTTACTGTGGGTTTGATTAGGTTAGATTAGGTTAGTTTAGCCTTAGTTTGGTTACACTTGGTTAGTTATATGTTAAGTTAGGTTAAATTTTTTTTAGTGTCGTTATAATGTTGCAGCCACCAAATGGAATTTAAGGACTGTATACTGGTTGGTGACTGGAATATCGATCTTAGTAAAGACCCAGATAGTAATGTCCATACGCTATATTATATATACAGTATATAATATTACACTCCCAAGTACCTCGCGCTTGATCACATACGGATCAGTTCCTTTGTTGACTCGCCTTCTTTTGTTTATCCTTATTCATATCCGAGTCTCGTAAGAGTGAATGAGCTTCTCTCCCACATCCTGCGAGAGTGTTGGCGTGAACGATGCGAAATTTTCGGGGTCCCAGGTGACCATGACGAAGGTGATAATGATGGTGGTGACGTCGAACTAGGTGGAAACGTGGATAACGTGGCCGAAAATGTGAACATATTTACACCATACTATGTGTTTAAGTGTACCGTATATAATCTCTTATAATTCTGAAATATCGTGCAGGCTACCAGTTTCACTGTAGGCTCACGAACAATTGGAGCAAGTGTAGTTTACGTCCCTCTGACGCAAAAGGGGACACAAACTGCACTAGGTCAAAGATGGGGAACGTAAACTACACTCGGATCTTTAGGAGACATTTTTTAAATGAATCGATCAAATAAAACGTTAAAACTAACGAAAATATTACGACTTAACCTAACCAATCGTCAATTTATATATATATATATATATATATAGTATATATAAATTGACGAGTGGTTTGGTTAGGTTAAGTCGTAATATTTTCGTTAGTTTTAAAGTTTTATTTGATTAGGTATACGCGGACAAAGTTGGGGAACGCAAACTACACTAGGATAATGTAGGGGAACGTAAACTACACTAGGCACCACAGGGGGACGTAAACTACACTTGCTCTAAACAATTTAATAATTCAGTGTCAAATCCTTAGTGTCATTGTCACTTCAGAATCAATATTAAGTCCACTTTAGCGTCTCAACTGGTACCACTAAAAAGATAGGCGTACACAGAACCATAAATACACACCTATATACACGAGTTAGTCACTTAAAAATATGGAGAAAAGAACACATGCTGAAAACACAGAGAAAGGAATACACCGAAAAGTTTTTAAGTTTTACTATAATTAAATTAAACTTTGAATTTATGTTATATAATTTTCAAAATGGCCAAAAGCAAGCAGCAAAAAACTCCTTTATCGAAAGAGAACTTAACTCGATTTGAAAAATTGGATTTCATGATGGAAAAAGGCCTCTTTAATCCACGGCCTACGTTAAAATAAAAATTTATTAGAATAAAAAGGGTTGATGAAGTTTGAATTCGGCGAATAGGATTGCCAAGATTGTCTAAATCTTCTTTTCGAATGAACGAAGCCAATCCAATCCAATCCAATTCAATCTTCGCCCTTGCTGTGCTTTTATATCGGCCTTTCAGAATATTCCTTTCCAGTTGTCGCCTTGCGAACGACCACATTTTCTTTAATTCCTTTACTATACGTAACTAGAACTTAGAACAACATTTTAAACATCCTACAATAACATTTATAATTAAACATATCTATTATACTTAGTTAATTTCCCTAAATTGATCCATGATGGTAAAAATAATGAATATTTATAATTAAAAACATTATTGTTTAGTAACAATAATCTCGCGCATAATATCGCATAATATGACGTGCGTTCCCGCGCCCTAAGAATACATGACATTTCAGGCTTACTGGTGCGAGAGTAGTCAAAATGATTGGCGATTTTAAAGGAAACGTGACGTCAATAGAAATCAAGGAGCGCGATTGGGTGCACAAGAATCACACGACCTGAGATGGTACCACGCGGAGTTATTATAGCACGAGTGTTGCGTGGTGAGCTGCTGCGCAGTCACGTGACGCCCTCTTATTGGAGATGAGAAACCCCGTAATCTTGCATATGCGCAGAAACAGTTGGATTGACTGACGTCAAGGGTTAATATGGCCGAAAAGTTTTCTGTTTTTCTTAAATTTGACACAATATTTACCTTTAGTTAATTTGTTAATAATTTAAAAGTTTGTAATTTTTTCACTCCCAACAGGTGTTTCGTCGCTGACACCCATTCCCATTATCATCCCCAAACCGACAAGAGAGCTTGTTTTCATCTAAACTAACCTGACCGACAAGCCTAATTGAGCCCGCAGTGGAAAAATAAAAATATTGTTAAAAGTACAGAAATTCTTGTTGGACTACCACTTTTATCCAGTCATGCTTAAAGTAGGTAAAGGTTTTTTTCGGTGCGAGCATCTTTTCTCTGTTCTTACGTTCGCACTTGTTTTCGCTTTCTCTCCTGTGTCCCCCTCTTCCATTTTCTCATCTCTCTTCTTCGCTTTTCTTGATTTTTTGGAATCTACCTCATTCTTATCATATTGCTGATCATTTCCCAACTGTAATTGTTCATAAGGGCAATTTTCCAACCATTATCTCTTGTATTGTTTATAAAGACTTTTTCTTTTAATAATACCAACAGTTACATTCAAGATAAAAGGAACTTGTCTTCCACATTTGCTTGTGATTCAACCGATGCCTGTGCGGAAATTGAGCATTTTAATAATTGTCTGCTTGGTATATTATATGGAAAATACTTTCTATACACCACAACCGAAAGATAATTGCAAGGAAATTAATTTTCACACTTCACATTGGATTGCAAAAGTTACAGGCTAAGAAAGATCCAAAGATCTACTCTACGTTACCCCCAAAAAGTTGGAAAAGAAAGAAAAACAAGCAAATGAAAATAAAGCGAACTCAAAGCTTTCAAATCATGCTTATATACACTTACAAACGTATAAAGCTTTCATATAGGAACAGTTGCAGGAGAAAGTATAGAACACACAAGGCTCTCTTACGAAGAGATAACCACTTGTATTAATAAGGAACACAATACGAAAGAGTTATACGAGCAGCTTGAAATTACCTTCTCTTGGTTAAATGTTTCAGCTTTAATCATTCGTTAGTAGGCAAACTTTTTACATTAATTCCACAATCGCAATGTTTACGATACGGGATTAGTAGTATCAATCAGATGGAGGTATGAAAACAGCTTGTTTTAACTACTTCATTAACACCTATACAGCTACTCCAAGTTCATGATTGTTGCATGTCTTCTTCTGATTAGAAACATACACCCACACACACAAAATATATATATATATATATAATATATATATATATATATATATATATAATGTGTGTGTGTGTGTGTGTGTGCATTAGACTTACATGTATAATTTGCAGCAAATATAAACAGACAACTAAATAGAGAAATAGGTAGAGATAGACATGTAGAGGAAATGAGAGGAAGAAGGATATATATATGAAAATGAATGGATGAAAATGAAAAGGTTTATTGGCAGACTATAGTCCATATGACAAATAGTATTAATACAATGACAGTTCACATATTAAGGATAAACATATATTTAAATTATTAGAAATAATACAGTAATGTCGAGGTTAAGTGGAGCTACAGACAGACGTTTTCGTACCAAGAAGTCCATAGCTTAGAGGATAAACGGCAGGACTCATGGATAGCTTGGATGATCGGGTTGATTGATTTTTTAATTCTTTGCATTAGACTGTATTGAGCACGTCTTGTTACCTCCGGGAAGCTTGGGACATTGCGGGTAGCAAACATTGGCGAAGCTGAGCATCTCGGGGGTAATTTATGTAAGAGTCTAAAAGACCTGTTGTACAGCAAATTTAGGATTCTGCCAGAACCTTTTTTATAATCCACCCAGAGTTGCTGTCCATATATATTACTGCAGAAAGTATGAAAGAGAGTGTCTTTAGCTTCACTTGTATAGAACCGAAAGTTCCTTATAGTCATATTCGCTTTAGCACAAAGGCTTCGAGACTTTTTTTTATAGCTGAGTCATCACTCAAGGAGCTGGTGATAGTTTGACCTAAATACTTAAACTCTTGTACTTCCTCAATTACTTCACCTCTCATTTTAAACCTCTCAGCTGGCTGATTATAGCTTTCAGGATGAAATTACTTAACCTTAGTTTTTGTAACATTAAAAAGAATATGTTTCTGCGAATACACTTCGCAGACTTTTAGTAGCCGATCCAAACCTTTAACAGAGGGACTTATTAACACCATATCATCGGCATAAACTAAGTTATTTATCCTCATGTTATGTATACAACATCCCACTGTTGCCTCATTAAGTGAAGCAATTAATCCGTCAATATACACATTAAACAGCATAGGGGAGAGGAAGGAGCCTTGTCTCACCCCGCAAGAAGAGCCAAAACATTCGGAGAGTACATTGCCCCACCTCATGGTAAAAGATTGGTGGAATACCAAAATTTCAATAAATTTAATATGAACATGGGAACCTTCCTGTCTTCTAGTTTTTTAAATAAAATATTGTGGTTCACTCTATCATATGCCTTACTTATATTTAGGAAACAGCTATAAATAGTTGAATTACTGTCATTGTATTTAGATATTGTTTCTTTAAGTACAGAGATACACAGGTCAGTTGAGTGGGACCTTTTAAAACCAAGATGTCCATAGGTAATCATTTAATCGGAATAACAAGAGTTTTTCTAGTAGGTTCGAGAAGCAGGAAGCGACTGCAATAGGCCTGTAATTATTGCAGGACAGAATGTCTCCATACTTATTTTTGACCAGGGGAAACTATATACCCTCATGAACTCTGCAGGGATAGAGCTATGAGCAAGCATGGCTGATAAGAGCAATGATATATGCAGACATACTACGTCATTGGCATATTTTAAGTGCCCATTCGATAGGTCATCTACCCCTGACGCAGAACCAGTCTTTAACTCTTTAATTAACCTCTTTACTTCAGGAACTGATATCAAAGTATTTTCCCTTGTCCTTCCCACAGGCGTTTCGCTGCAATCTGTCTTAAGATTATCCCTACTCACACTGTTAAGAATGTTAGAGTAAGATATATATATATATATATATATATATATATATATATATAGAGAGAGAGAGAGAGAGAGAGAGAGAGAGAGAGAGAGAGAGAGAGAGAAAAATTTAAAATGACAAGAGGAAGCCTCAAAGACCTTACGGTCCACTCGGGGAGGTTCCTGTTATTAAACTATTTAACTTTTTAATTATTCTAGTAGTAGTGGAAAACTGGATCGAAAACCATAAGGGTCTCTCTCCACCCTCTGCTCTCCCCCCCACCCTTCACTCTTTCCCCGCCAGAGGTGGGTACGGAAAAAGGTTGAAAAAAAATACCTTGACCCCTGGAAAAGTAGCCAAGGAAATTTTACAAGAAAGAAGAGAATATATAAACTAGCTCGACAACTTCGTTAGACACAAAAATAAAACGTACACTAGAGAATAATGGTGTATAAACTAACATAATAATATATTTGTGCTAATCCTATATCAACTACTTGATATCTTCACAAAAACCTCGAACATATGTTTTGATTTTATACAAAATATTTACAGCTTTCTTTACCTAGGTATCGGGCCAACGAAGACCCCATGGCCCACTCCAGGCTCGTCCCAAAAGGATTAAGCAAACTCTCCATGTCTACACTCATGTACGCGCAAAGCCATCACACTGGCAAGGTGATGAAGTGCTTTTACAGAAAGGGATTGAAACAGGAATTAAGAAAGGAAATCAGATTTTCCACACCATACCCTCACCCTTCACACGCACCCAGCAACCCAAGAGAAAGAAGAGAAAAAAAAGAAATAGGGACGGCAGAAACGCAACTCTACCTCACCTAATCCATTCCATACATATTTCTTTGTTTAGTTTTTTTGTTCATTAGGAAATTATGTATTTCTACAAAACACTTATCTATTCTATTAACAAGGCAGGCAAGTGTGTGAGCGTGTTTTCTGTAATTGGATATCTATCATGTGTGTGTGTATCTGCCAACTCTTTGAATGTCGCCGAGTTTCAACTTGGATCTCCCGCCGTGAAAGCTTACAGAGTTACAGGCTAACAAAGACCCTAAGATCCACTCTAGGCTAGCCTAAGAAGGAAGTTGAAAAAGTAAAAAATAACAATAAAAAAAAGAACACTGAAAACTTAAACCATGCTTACACTTATAGACGTGTAAAGTAAGAATAGCAGTAATAGTAAAGTATGGAACAGACAAACCTCTCTCCTCCCTCCGTCAGTCACTGCTGACAGAAAATAGTAGTGAAAGAAGATTTATAGGAAAGTAGGAAAAAGTATAATGAAAAGACCAGCTTCAGCGTTCATTCACACCATTCGTACACTTATCTCGTGTACTCAGTTACGTATTAGAAGACAGCTAAAAATACAGGATAGCAGGAATACTAAACTACTAATCTAATCTACGCCATGCATTTTTTTAAGGATTTTTAAAATTTATTTATTTGTACAAGTCATCATTTCGTCGTTGCAGCATTTTTCCGTAGCCTGCCAGAGCCACCCTACCGAAGATTTATCATTTATTACGTTCGATTACCCAGATAATACGATACATTTCTATAAAACACTTATCTAGTCTATTAACAAAGTAGGCGAGTGTATGAGCGTATTTTCTGTAATTGAATGTCTGTCATGTGTATGTATCTGCCAACTCTCTGAATGTCGCGCGCACTCAACTTGGGTTTCTCGCTGTGAAAGTTGTTTATACGGCAAGTGATATATTGAGTCGATCATACTTCGCGGTGCTGTGCCACCACGAGAGTAGAGAAATTTCTTTTCCGGCGGGGAATATGTACTTGTCCCTTATGGAGAATGAAAGTGTTTCTTGGATAATCACTCGTTTTTGCTACGGCGAACTCAAGAGTCTCCCACTTAGAGGTGTTTATGAGGGAAGTAATCAGAAAATGAGTTGCACGATGGTTGATCATGCTATGTGAGGTATAATGCAACCGGAGACGTCTCTCTAAAGTTGATTGGTGGGAGAGGACTAAGTGTGGGAGGAAATGTTTGATGCTATTTTCCAAATACTTATTTTAACAGAGAGAGAGAGAGAGAGAGAGAGAGACGCGAATCCCTAGAGGGAACTTGTAATCACAAAAGAATTATATTGTCCCTAAAACTCAAAACTCGGCGTAAAACATCCAAAGACTTTATGCAATAATTCATCTACAGTATAATGAAACGAATAACCTTGGTTAACCTTGGTTTAGTTTCCGCCCGAATTGTTCATTCTGACGAATATCAAGCTTGTCACTCCGCCTTAGACCTACAGTTTAACGTGGAATTCCAACCACGCCCCACCAGCAGCCCAGCGTCTTAACCACTAGGCTACCCATTTATCTACCAACCAATTTTTATTGTGTAGAAGGATCGTCACGGGGTCTCGAACCCGGGGCCAATGGATTCGTAGTCAGCGACGCTAACCACTACACCACCGAGGCGCATACAACGAATGAAATTCAACACTGAAACAAAGATTAATTATAATTTAATAATGAAACTCTGTTCGTCGCCCGCATATATACAGTATTTACCTAAAATTTAAACCCTAAATCCTGTGTTGTCTCCTCTTCAATATTTAATAAAATCCTTCTCATGTACAAATCTAATTAAGGAGAGATCAAACAGAAGCTACAAACTCAAAACAGGAAATTCTTTCCATCTCATATAATTCGCCATATTCCTCATTCGCTACACTCGTTCAAAACACACACACACACACAATATATAATATATATATATATATATATATATATATATATATATATATATATATATATATATATATGTCTTTGTCTTTATGTCCTTCTTTATATATATATATATATATATATATATATATATATCGTGTGTGCCAGAGAAATTAAGTTTGAAAATGAGAGATAACTGAATCAAAGCTGCGAATCAAGAAAGGACGCCGAGTACAATTTTTTAATGAATTTTAAGATAAAATTTGTTTAAATTGTGCTAAACTGAAATAACGAATTATTTATACGTTATACCGAAATGCGTTTCCATCGATTGCAGAGAAATTGTGGGCGGTTTGCGATCGTTTCGGATTGGTTTCAGAATTTGTGGAAGCAAGAGGGGAGACAAGACAAAGGAGGAGGAAGATAGGAGGAACGAAGGGAAAAGAAAAGGGGAGGAGGAGGAGGAGGAGGAGGAGGAAAAGAATTAAGAAAAAGAACAGGATTTTTGTGTAATTGTACTTCTTGGCACCCAAGGTACATCCATTAGTGATGTATATGTAAGGGGTTCCAAAAAACCTTAGCCCCCCCCATTTGCAGCTTGCATGTTTACTTATATCGAAATAGTTTTTAGTGATTATAAAAATATATAAAATTCTTTATTTATTGCAGGTATTGAAATTATTCTAGCTGATAAAGTGATAATATAATGGCTTCTCAATTAATTGGTGATTCGGAGAGGCAACGTGTGATGGATCGCATACGAGCAATAACATTTCGGGAAGCTCGTGATGCTGGAGCCACCTTTATAACACGTTCATGGGTTGCCAAAAAGTTGCGAAGAAGTGAGGACTTCGTCAAAAGAAATTGGAATAAAACTTTGGATGAATGTGAAATGGATACAACCAAAACTGGGCGCCCAAATTTGCCACTCTCTCAGGAAACAAAGGACATCATTAAAAGCGGTACGGGTAAGCGGAAAAACAGCTGTGCTAAACTTTCTAGAGTGATCGAAGTGTTGAGAGGAAAGATCGTTAGTGGTGAGATCATTCGACTGTACCGTCATAGGCAAGGCTTAAAGCCTTGGCATGAACTTCCAAAGCCAAGAAAAACTCAAGTTAACATCGATGACAGAATGTGGTTTGCCATTTATCTTGAAGATTGGGATGTGGATGATTTCATGCATTTAGCTGTCTCCGATGAATTTTTTGTTTACGTAACACGTCGGCCTAACTACCAAAATGATCGAGTGTGTGCCACAAAACCAGATGAAATCGATGACAATGAACATTATCGCGAATTATTAAAAAGTCCAGACTGTGTTGGTGTGTTTGTTTTGTTCACTGCAAAGAAGCTCATGTGGGTGCTGAAGCCAAATGGTCAGAGTTGGGATGGACAGTATTTTCGTGATATTATTCTATCCCAGCATGTCATTCCTTTTCTAAGAAACCCAAACAATTTTATGGATGTCGATCAGGTCACACTTCTGCACGATAAGGCCCCCTGCTTTAAGGCATTAGCCACTCAACAGTTGTTGCGGAACCATGAGATCGATGTCTTTGGAAATGAAGAATGGCCAGGAAATTCTCCTGACCTGAACGTCTGTGAACACATTGGATCAGTTATAAAGGACAAGGTTGAATGTCTCTTGTTTCAAAAACCTGCAGCAAATCGATTTTCGAAGGATACAATGACGCAACACATTGAAACTGTTTTAGCAAATTTGCGTAACGATCAAGATCTATTCACGTCACTTTTGGCAAGCTACCCAAAGCGAATTCAGGCTGTCTTGGAAGCCAATGGCGGGAACACCAAGTTTTAATTGTTTCTCATTAAATGCAGGATTAAATTCTCTTTTGTAAGGTATGTTTAGTGTTACTGTACCTCTAATGGTTTAGGCCATGGACGGGGGGGCTAAGGTTGATTGGAGCCCCGTATATATAGGTATACAGTTTATTCATACATTGTATATCTCTATGTGAAAAGAAAGTGTAACCTTTTCTTCACTCCTTATAATTAATCTATTGACATATGTATCATTAACATTGATATTATAACGTAACGTAATGGCTGTACTTTAGGCGTTAAGAATACAACTAGACAAAAAAATTCACTTAACAGTATTACTTTAACCGATTATAAAGTACCAAATTTACAGCGTATTGTCAAAGTAAAAGTTTTGCTTGTTTTAAAATTTTATATTCGCTCATTTCTTAAGATCAAGAAAATCATGAAGATTTTGGATATTTGCCGTAAATAATAATAATTATGCATCTTTTGAGGTAATATAATTTTTATCCTCTACACCTCGGTGGTGTAGTGGTTAGTAGGGTGTGCACCCGGTTCTTGCTACCCGGGAAATTCCCGGTTCCTAGATTTCAGGAACCGAACCGAGAACCGAAAAGATTTCCCGGTTCCTATACACTCTAAAAACAGTTGCATTGTTTTTACTATGCAAGAGCATGTACCACAGACGGAGCTTCGGTCATGTTGAAATTCGGCAAAAATATTGCAGCAATTCACCAACAGTGCCTGGCACACGGAATAAATCTAAGCGTTTGTGATGTCTTATATAATAATGTTCGGGCTCATAGTATTCAACAACCAGAAAATGAATCTTCTACCTGCAATGACGAAGACGATGACATCGAAGAAGACGAAGAAGAAAACCGCGCCGACATAGAATCTTTGGACTTTCATCCCGAACTTCATGAAGACTTTGATTCATTGATTCGCAAAGTTCGAAAAATATGTCGAACTTTCCGTAAATCGCCTCTCAAAAATGACCATTTACAAGACTTCGTGTCGGACAAGTTTCACGGGCAGCGTTTAAACCTTATTATCGATGTCAAGACGCGCTGGAATAGCCTTTTGCACATGTTAGATCGATTTCTGAAGCTAAAAGATTGCATCCCTAAAGCTTTGAGAGCCATAAGATACGAAGACTCGGTATTAGATTCTGAATGGCAAAGAATCGAAGAAATTGTTCAAGTTTTAAAGCCACTAGATATTGTAATTAAAGAATTATCGTCCAGAGATGCTTCACTTTTAAAAGCAGAGTCTTCGTTCATTTTCATTTTAAATCAATTAAGAAGCAAAGATCGCCTAACTGTGAACCTAAGACGAGCTTTGATTGATCGATTCATAAATCGAAGGCAGAAAGAAATTTCAGGACTGCTTCAATATCTCCATAATCCAAGTTATCCAACCTCTGAGTCGATGGAATTTCCTGCAGCTTCACGAGTATCTCTGAAGAAGTCTGCTGAAGCAATTTACAAACGTCTCTATCCAGAGACTAATGAAGAAAACGAAGAAGAAAGGACTGGTATTGAAGGAGTAAATCAAAATACGCCCGATACTATCAACGAGTCCAACGACCCTTTGCTTCAGGAATACTACGATGTAGTAAATAAACTTAAATCTCCAAAGAATGTAAAAAAATCAAGAAAATTTCGATGCCAGCAAAGAATTCAAACTGTTTGAAGCGACAGGGAATCGCACAGAAAAGCTGGATCGATTGCGAGCTGCACTTCTAACAATTAAGCCTACAAGCGTTGAAAGTGAACGAGCTTTTTCAGCAGCTGGTCTATTTCTTTCAAAGATTCGTTCTCAGTTATCTGATGCGGTTCTAAATGCTCAAATTTTCTTAAAACACTACTTCATAAATGATGTAAAACAAGATAAATAAACATAATTGATCTCAATGCTTAGATTTTTTCGTTCTCAATTATCTGATGCGGTTCTAAATGCTCAAATTTTCTTTAAATACTACTTCATAAATGATGTAAAACAAAATAAATAAACATAATTGATCTCAATGCTTAGATTTTTTTATGCCAATTAGACTAAGTTTAATTTTACGAACAATGGTTAAAACAAAAATTTTAGTCGGTTTTTTTCCCGGGATTTCCCGGTTCCCGATAATTTTTCTGGTATCGGTCCCGGTTCCTAAGTTTCGGTACTCGTGCACACCCTAGTGGTTAGCGTCGCTGATTATTTACAAATCCATCGGCCCCGAGATCGAGACTCGGTGACGGCGCGCAGCAAACCCAACTGTTCATCCTTCCACACAATAAAAAATAATTGGTTGGTAGATAAATGTGTACCCTGGGTAGCCTACTGGTTAAGAAGCTAGGCTGCTGGTGGGGCGTGGTTGGGATTCCACGTTAAACTGTAGGTCTAAGGTGGAGTGACAAGCTTGACCTTCGTCAGAATGAACAATTCGGGCGGAAGCAAAACCAACGTTACACCTTAAATAATAAACAAATTTAATACTTTATTATAAAGCCTTTTTTAAAAAAAAACTGGAACCATATAAAAACTTGTGGTTTTACTACAAAATGAAAATCGAGGCTCAAAAACAATTTTGGCTGAAACTGACTTAAAGATCGTAAGTTATCACAAAAGTTTCCATTCATAAAAGTTTTCGTTTCACATAATTTCATTTATAGAAAACTTTCTGAATAAAGTTAATTGGTTACAGAAATTTTAAAATATTTTTACACTTTATGCAAACTTGAATTATGCTCGGAATTTATATTAAAGACCATCAATCTAATACTAACTCTTATAAATTTTGATCTCCAGCTATTTTACGGGTCATTTGGGAAATGTTAAGTTGAGAACGATGTGTCGAAAAAAATCACACACACACACACACACACACACACACACAACACTTCTTAAAAACTTACTCCTCAGTTCATTTGAAAGATTCGTTAAAATCAAGATTATACAAATATATACAAACCCATACAAAGTATTACATCGTAATTGAGTTTTGACAATATATATATATATACAGGGTGGGCCAAAATTCAGGAAACATAGGAACTATGCTTTTCAATGCAATATACGTAAATATTTGCATTGAAAAGCAAAGTTCCTATGTTTCCTGACTTTTGGCTCACCCTATATATATATATATATATATATATATATATATATATATATATATATATATATTATATATATATATATATATATTATATATATATATATATATATACACACTTTGCGAGTGGAAACGTTGTTTCCAATCACAAAATGGATATCTACCAATTGGAGGTGATAGAGGGAAGAATAAGGTGTCTTTTCAAACAGAAAACGCATTTCGCCGATTTTGTCGCTTATCCCCTTCTCCCGCTGCGCTACTCATACACAAACATGCAACGACTTTGACAAAGGAAATTGCAAATTAACATACCTACAAAATTTAGTTAAAAATCAAAGATAATATACGTTTATCGAACATCACCACCACCACCAACAACAACAACAACAACAACAAAAAATGGTAAAATATAATCACAAATAGAAAACGCAGAACAAAGGCGAATAAAATGAAAAAACCCCGAGTTGTTATGCAAAATGGAAATGAATTTAAACCATTCATTCGCAAAACAAACGATGAAGAATACAAAATCGTAAGAAAAAGAAATTTAAAAAATATTTTTATACCTTCGCGCGAAGGAAAATAAAATGTGAAGTAAATATTGGGTCGTTACAACAAATATAAAAGTGGTTCAGAGAGAGAAAAAAAGATGAGGGTACTGTAAAAGGACAATTGTACTGTATGACTCGAATTTACGAGTAGAACCCCTAAATTCTGCAAAGAAAATAGAAATTTCAATTGAATTTTCCCGATAAATCAATGAAGAATGAATATGACGCTATGCAGTCATATTTTTATACTCGGAAATGCATATAATCGATGTTCTATCATAAATACGAGAAAATTCAGGCGAAGGTTCTAAACAAATGTAAGGAGAGTATATTAGAGGCACTATACTTATTATGGAAAAGGTCACTCGGCATACACGAATTCCACATACATTAAACAATGTGAACGCTACTCTCTCTTTCATCAAATCCCTTAAATGAGGAGAGGTGTTACAGAGGGGTTTCGGACATTGGTTGGAAAAGCAAAAACAAGTGCTTAAGAAATGTTTAAGTGTGAAATTCATCATATATATATATTATATATATACGAAATATTTTGGGGCTCTTTGCGAGTGACACGTTGCCCACGTTGGGTTTCCATCTTGAAAAAGAAAAACTATAGTATTTATCATATACCATTACTTATTCGGACTATAATGGACTTAATTTTCCTAGAAGAGTTCCTTGTTCCATGCACGGTCTGTGTGTAACATAAAAGTTTCTCAGGAGACCATTCTGAGTTGTAAAACACACACAACTACACACGCATATTGACATATATATATATATATATATATAGTATTATTCATCGATGCATTCATAGTTTAAGTGAAGTATGAACAGCTGAACATCCTCCCACATAGAGCACCATATCTATCTATCTATCTATATAAAATTTTTATTAATAATCTGATGTGTAACTAATGAATACAGGTAAAGTAATTGTTATTATCAATGAAACAGGAACATATAAATTTTTGTAATTTGCAAAATTATTAAAGTAAAAAGAAAAAAAAGAATTCGTAAATCAAAATGAAGCTTCACAATTCGAATTATTGGAGAATAAATTTTGAATTACAAGTTGTTGTTGTTGTTTTTTTGTAGAAAATATGTTCATTATTCACGTCACAAGAAATTTTCTGTTCTTCGCCCAATTTTGTTCTTTCGTCCCATAACAAGATTTTGATAAGGTCTTTTTTTTTTCTTTTAAATATTAATTTATTACTTGAACACTAACGTATAAATGTGTAAGAAAATGTGATAAAATGTGCCAGTGGAGGTTTTTCACGTTTGAAGTTAGGTTTTATTACGAAAAAAAATATACAGGGTAAGTCAAAAGTCCGGAAACATAGGAAGGATAGGAAACTTTTATTGCAAAAAGACACGTGTTACAAGTAATGTTATAAGATGTGTTCTATATGTTCTCTTTTCATTTCTAGACATAGAGAACATATAGAGCACATCTTATAACATTACTTGTAACAAATATCTTTTTGCAATAAAAGTTTCCTATCCGCCCTATGTTTCCGGACTTTTGACTCACCCGGTATATATATATATATATATAAATATAAATAATATTCTTTAATATTCATGCATCATAAACTACAAAGCCTATTATTTCTTATCATTTTTTTAATCTGAATAAGCAGGTATAATTTTTTTTTACTCCAAAGCGTATAATTGGCAAACTGTTACGTGTACATAGTCCAGATTGATTAGAAGGACCGGAATAAGCGTGAATATTAATTAAGAATTGCTTAAAAAATAGGTCTTGCAATGGATTCAGATCGTAATTGAACCTGACTTGTGGTGTGGGTTAACCTGTTGCTTAAGATGGATTGCATGCAGGATTAATACTCTCCTCTCTCTCTCTCTCTCTCTCTCTCTCTCTCATATATATATATATATATATATATATATATTTATACGTATATATAGGTCCAAAAGGCTCCAAATAACAGTTGCTCGCCGACAGGCACAAACTACTTTTAATTCCACTTACTAAATTTTGAATCAACAAATGAATAAAGGAACTAAATCAAAGTTCTTCTCACTATAACAAAAACGCATCGGTGCATCTTCTCTACGGTTTATCCTTATAAACCCTTCCATTAAAGTGTCTGTTTTTCTAGGTTTGAGTTCTTTTGAACCATTGTGTCGTATAAACGTATAAACGACAGTCAGTATATGTTAGTCAAGGATTACTTCCCACTTAATGTCATTCCCATTCCTATTCGCGGTCCTCAAGTGAGAATCCATAAAGTGAGAAATCCATAAAGTAAGAATCCATAAAGTAAGAATCCATAAAGTAAGAATCCATAAATGAGAATCCATAAAGTGAGAATCCATAAAGTGAGAAATTCTTATTTGATGAGAGAGTTTCTTCACTCGAGAAAGAATGTCACTTCCATTCGCATTCGCGGAATAGGCACGAAATAAGAATGGTTAATATTTCATAACCTAACCTAACCTAACCTAACCTAGACCAAAGTGGAAAAGGCGTGGATGAGAATGAGAATGGCATAAAATGGGAATAGATCAACTTCAGAATTGTCTCCTTCGACATTCTCAATTGTGAATTTCTGTCTTGGTCGCCGAATAAAATGAGAATCACACTGAATGTGAATTAAGTAACCTTGGTGAAGTATACGTTATATTTTCCACCTATTTGAATGTACACATACGCACATGTATATAGTATTACACATACGTGTACATGTATCAGACTCATTCGTACCTTCGGGTAATACACATACGTTTATGGTATACACATTTGTACGTGTTTATTACACATATTGAAGCATTACATATATCTGTACATGTCACGTCACGCGTATGCACAGGTCCCCCCCCCCCCCCCCCCCAAAAAAAGTGCCCCCAAATTGATAATTTGTAATTTTTAGATTTTGGTTTTTTAAATTTAATCATATTTTCCAAAATAAATAAGTAGTTAACATTCGTATATATTATGTATAGTCGGCTAAAAACATCCTGGCATGAAATATCACATTTGTTTTTACCAGTAACAAACATGAAGCTTCACGACAGAACATTTTGACCGATTGTATTGTACACACAGCGAGCGTGAGGCTGAGTGAGTGTACATATACCCAGCATACTTTCATTCACACGCGCACATATACGACACACCTTTACGTGCCCACACACACACACAACCCATCACATATCCATAAAAACAACATACAAGACATATCTTCAAAAATAATAATTTGATATTAGAAATAAAATTTTTTTAACATCTTCTTGATTAAATTTGAGGCAAGAGGTAACTTTCGGCTTTTAGCGCTTCGTCCGATCTCACAAGTATAAAATATAGCTTCAAAATGCACTAAAATTTATCATAAAACGAAGACCAGGAAAGTAAAATGATCGAATATAAACCTGTATAAATTGATACTAAAATACGAGATATGACAGTAAAATTTTATATATATATATATATATATATATATATATATATATATATATACAGGGTGGGGCACGGGAATCAAGTGTTTTTTTGAATAGCTAGTAATCGGCCATTAGGAATGGGAGGGGCGTGCGGTAGGTAGCATTCCATTCCTGGGTTCATAGCATTTAACTTTAACTACACTCACCTTTATCTTTCAGGTGCCATCATGGAGCAGTGGACGTTAGAACACCGCATGTTCGCGTATGATCATTTTGTTAGGAGTAGCGAGTCAGTGACAGCAGTTCAGCGTGCGTTTCGCCGCAGATTCAACATTCATCGAAATGACTCTGTTCCCGCTCGTGACACAATCTTACGTTGGGTTAACAATCTTCGAACAGGAGGCTCAATAATGAAAACAAAACCGAAGGGGCCGCAACGCACTGTGCGTACTCCAGAGAACGTTGAAAGGGTCAGACAAGCGATGTTGCAAAGCCCAGGCCGCTCTGCTCGGAGACATTCAGCTGCACTCGGAATCAGCAATCGTACTGTTAGACGGATTTTGCATGAAGAATTACATTTTCACCCATACAAGTTAGCGATGGTGCAGGAATTGAATGTAAACGATTGCCCCCAACGACTGAATTTTGCACAGGAAATGCTTGCACTTTATGAGCAGAATGAAAACATGATGGTGGTAATGAGTGATGAAGCCCATTTCCACCTTAATGGGGCCGTCAACAATCAAAACTGTCGGTATTGGGCTGCTGAAAATCCCGACAACTCCATGAAAAACCGCTGCATAGCCCTAAGGTTACAGTTTGGTGCGCGGTGGGAAAGTTTGGCGTCATCGGTCCCTATTTCTTCGAACAAAATGGGGTTACCGTTACCATAACATCTGGGCGTTACATTGAGATGGTGAACACCTTTTTCATCCCTGAGTTACGAAGAAGGCGTATTGCTCGTCGACATTTGTGGTTTCAGCAAGATGGGGCCACGCCACACACCGCCAGAGCGTCAATGGCTGTTCTTCGCCCCCTGTTTCCCAACCATCTCATTTCGAGATTTGGTGACATTGCATGGCCCCCTCGGTCCCCTGACTTGTCCACATGTGACTTCTTTCTATGGGGGTACCTCAAGTCACGTGTCTACGAGGACAAGCCCCGTACATTAGATGCATTGAAGGAAGCGATCCGTCAACAAATCATCCAAATCAACAGAGACCTGCTGGGAAGAGTGGAGGCCAATTTTCGTAAACGCCTTCAACAATGCGTCGACGGCCAAGGACATCATATGCCAGATATAATTTTCGGTACATGATTATTATGACATGAAATGCTATGTTCTTACGAATGTTGTTCGACCAATATATTTTCTTTACAAAAATAAATATCATTTTCCTGATTATTCCAAAAACACTTGGTTCCCGTGCCCCACCCTGTATATATATATATATATATATATATATATATAGTAGCTAGTGGTTAAGATGCTAGACTACTCGGACTTTGTGATTTCATATTTCCGTAGTGAGTCGTGGTTCAGGTTCCGCGTTAAGTTGTAGGTCCAAGGTGGGGCGATGAATCTGACCTTCATTAGAATCAATAATTCGGGCGGAAGCGAAAATCAGTAACCAGGATATATATATATATATATATATATATATATATATATATATATATATATATATGAAAATTATTTCACGAAGGTAACACGTGAAAAATATTTATGATGAATAAAACCACGAAGGAAAGGAAACACAAAATGGTGCTCAAGCGCTTTCGTCTAATGACATCCTCAGGAACACTGAAGTATATAAAAAGGTTAAGCCTATATATAGGTTACAGAAAGAAAAAAAAAATAAATAACATACATACACACACACCACACATATATATATATATATATACATACATATCTATATATACAAATACATACATACATACATACATACATATATATACAATAAACAGAGAAGTAAAAATAATAAAAAATTAAAAATTAAAACCTTAAAGGATTACCAATGAGGCGTACAGATTGTAAGGAAAAATATCGATTTTTAGCACAAGATCAAATGGATTATAAAAATACAAATTTATACTGGGACTCTGCCGGGTTTTAACACAATGCTGCCTATGGTCAGGTTTCGATATATATAAAAAAAAAAAAAAATGCAAATTAAAAGTTAATCGATTTTTAGCACAAGATCAAATGGATTATAAAAATACAAATTTATACTAGAACTCTGTCCGGGTTTTAACATTTCTGCCTATGGTCAGGTTTCGATATATATAAAAAAATAAAATGCAAATTAAAAGTTAATAAAGTAGAAGACAAGTTTACCAAAGATTTAATGTTTTACACTTCTTATCTAAGTCTGCTTTAAAGGAATTCAACATAACAGGATCGAGTTGAAAAAGACCTTTGCTTATGTTGAAGTTATTTGAAAGTTGGATAATGGCAGACTCAAGAATATTTCTATTAACAATGTTGCTTGAATGGAATAAAACTGAAGCATTATTCCAATCAATACAGTGGGCTAACTCTGACAAATGGACAAAAAGGGCACTGGACAACTGTCCTGTTCTAACGGAATATTGATGCTGTTTTATACGTGTGTGCAAATCCTTTCCCGTCTGACCTATGTAAAAGGAATCACATTGTTTACAACCAATTTTATAGATAATGCCTGAATTATTGGTAGGGCTATTTTTTACTATGATATTTTTCACAATATTGTTATATGAAAATACTACATTAATATCCAAAAGTTTAAGTACATTAGCAATGCCTAAAAAGCCCGGGAAAAATGGAAGTACTAAAATATTTTTTGACAAAGTACGAGTGTTAATATTGACACGATAGAAAGTTCGTTTTGCCTTGTTGAGACAAGATTCCATAAACGCAGATGGATAACACAAATCACTTCCAATACCGTTGATTTTTTCCAATTCGGCATCGATGTATTCCGGACTGGCGATCCTAAGGGCGCGGAGAAACATTGATGAAAATATGGCCTTCTTAATGGGGGTATCATGTCCCGAGTAAAAGTGTACGTAGGACAAATTGTTTGTCGTTTTCCGATAGATACTAAACTTAAAACCTGGGCTTTCCCTATGTACACGCACATCCAAAAATGGGATTGAATTGTCTTGCTCAACTTCTAAAGTAAACTTAATGGAGGGGACTTGATCATTTAACTGAAGGAGGAAGCTATCCAGGTCACGATTCATGGGCCAGATACACAAAATATCGTCGACGTACCGCAACCAAGGGATGCCAACCCCCAGGATTCTCGGAATATAGGTAATTTCGAAAAACTCCATATAAGAAGGCCATATTTTCATCAATGTTTCTCCGCGCCCTTAGGATCGCCAGTCCGGAATACATCGATGCCGAATTGGAAAAAATCAACGGTAGTGGAAGTGATTTGTGTTATCCATCTGCGTTTATGGAATCTTGTCTCAACAAGGCAAAACGAACTTTCTATCGTGTCAATATTAACACTCGTACTTTGTCAAAAAATATTTTAGTACTTCCATTTTTCCCGGGCTTTTTAGGCATTGCTAATGTACTTAAACTTTTGGATATTAATGTAGTATTTTCATATAACAATATTGTGAAAAATATCATAGTAAAAAATAGCCCTACCAATAATTCAGGCATTATCTATAAAATTGGTTGTAAACAATGTGATTCCTTTTACATAGGTCAGACGGGAAAGGATTTGCACACACGTATAAAACAGCATCAATATTCCGTTAGAACAGGACAGTTGTCCAGTGCCCTTTTTGTCTATTTGTCAGAGTTAGCCCACTGTATTGATTGGAATAATGCTTCAGTTTTATTCCATTCAAGCAACATTGTTAATAGAAATATTCTTGAGTCTGCCATTATCCAACTTTCAAATAACTTCAACATAAGCAAAGGTCTTTTTCAACTCGATCCTGTTATGTTGAATTCCTTTAAAGCAGACTTAGATAAGAAGTGTAAAACATTAAATCTTTGGTAAACTTGTCTTCTACTTTATTAACTTTTAATTTGCATTTTATTTTTTTTATATATATCGAAACCTGACCATAGGCAGAAATGTGTTAAAACCCGGACAGAGTTCTAGTATAAATTTGTATTTTTATAATCCATTTGATCTTGTGCTAAAAATCGATTAACTTTTAATTTGCATTTTTTTTTTTTTTTTTATATATATCGAAACCTGACCATAGGCAGCATTGTGTTAAAACCCGGCAGAGTCCCAGTATAAATTTGTATTTTTATAATCCATTTGATCTTGTGCTAAAAATCGATATTTTTCCGTACAATCTGTACGCCTCATTGGTAATCCTTTAAGGTTTTAATTTTTAATTTTTTATTATTTTTCTTCTCTGTTTATTGTATATATATGTATGTATGTATGTATGTATGTATTTGTATATATAGATATGTATGTATATATATATATATATATATATATATATATATATGTGTGTGTGTGTGTGTATGTATGTTATTTATTTTTCTTTTTTTCTTTCTGTAACCTATATATAGGCTTAACCTTTTTATATACTTCAGTGTTCCTGAGGATGTCATTAGACGAAAGCGCTTGAGCGCCATTTTGTGTTTCCTTTCCTTCGTGGTTTTATTCATCATATATATATATATATTGCGTCAAAAATGCTGCAACACGTTTGTCAAGCCACATAATTTTGTGTCACTTATTACATACGGTTATACAGTACGTGATATTCACAAGGTGTTTCATACGATTTAACCCTTTTATGGACGACCGGTACAAATTAGTAACGTTTCAAATACACGCATTCATGACCCAACCAAAAATTCTGTCGTTAAAGGGTTAATTACAGGGACGTGCTTTTACACTGTAATTAGTGTTACCCATAACTTCGGCAAAAAAAAAAAACCCAACATATTTTTGGGTACTTTGACATAACTTACGAATTTTTATGAATAATTACGAATAATTTTTAGGGATAATTTTTCCCCATAACATTACCATAATCTTTTTAGCTTTTCATGTAATTTTGGCATGTATAACTTCCTCGTAACAATATGTACAGGGTGGGAAAAACGTCTGGGCACCCCGTCAAGATATTTACATGCCTAATTTTTACATTAGAGGGGGTGTCCAGACTTTTTTCCCCACCCTGTACTTTAAATAAGCAATATTTTCGAAGGAAAACTGAACTGAGAGACAAAGCGGTAAATAAAATAGTTATTATACAATTATAGAGGACATACACAACACTTAAGAACAGGGTTCTCAAGTCGAAAAATCAAAACCAAAACTTCAACTCCAAAAAATAAGAATTCCGTCCCCAAAATAAGAATATTCATAGTACAGGGTGTTCAAAAAGTCTAACTACAGTTGGAAAGTTGGAAACTGTAGTACTTTTTGAACACCCTATATATTGTTAACATTTTATTCTGATAACAATAACAACAAAATTGATATTTTTGCTCCAGTCAAAACAAACAAAACTCCACCCCCTCTCAGTGAAAACATTGCTTGGACCTCTTCTTGACTTTAGTCAAATAAAAAATCGAAAACTTAAGAAATAAGAACAAATAATAATAAATAAGATTTGAGGCCAAAAATAAGAACACATCTTAGAAATAAGGACGAATAGGATCTTTTCCGTTTGACTGCCGCCATTGAAACATAATTAAACTTTTTGTATTTTGTATTTTAACTGAAATGTCTTGATGATACAAAATAAGTTACTTTATAAAAAAGCTTTTCTTAATTTCTCCTTCAAATTTTGTTTCTTATAAACAATTTTAATTACTTTCAAGATCCATGCTTAATTTTTAAGTTTTAATCGTGTACTCAGAAAAATAAGGGGATCACCTGAAGATCAGGGCCTCCAGCCTTCTTTAGTTAGCTTTATAAGGCTAACTAACAAAAATATCACGACCTAACCTAACCAATCGTCAAGGTCGTACAGTTGACCTAACGATTGGTTAGGTTAGGTCGTGATATTTTCGTTAGTTAGCCTTATAAGGCTAAGTAAAGAAGGCTGGGGGCACTCACCTCTTATGTTTCAATGGCGGCAGTCAAACGGAAAAGATCCGACGAATAATTTAATAAGAATGAAGTGAGATTATATGGTGTAAAAATGGTGGTCGAAGTTGAAACATTTTGAGATATTTTGTTCTCACTTTTCTAAACACGTTCAAGGGAGGTTTGTTGTGGCAACGTCGCAACACCGGTTCCCGTTAGATCAGCGAGGTTAAGCAGACAGTGGGTCTGTTCTATCGTTAGATGAGTGACCGTCCTCTGCCTTCGGATAATGTCGCGACCCGTAGATGGTTCGGATACTACCTTAGAGTGGATCTTAGGGTCTTTGTTAGCCTTAGCTTCTGTAGATCATTATTATTATTATTATTATTATCATCATCATCATTATTATTGACACGTTCATGGCTACATGCGTTTCTCCTGCGATTTATTTCTGAATAGTTTTAGAGTTAATGTATTTCATACGAGTACAATGTTGCAATATGACCTTCCTATGATTGGAAGTACGAGTAAATAAAGAAAATGCACTTCACAACTTTATTTATGAGACGATAAACAGTTGTTGCGAAGTTAACCTTACGAAAAACTCGAAATATATCTTATATTACAAAAGCGAACAATAGGTTATCAAACATTTCCGAATTTATATTAATTCAAAATGAAATTTTCAAATAATGTAATTGAAATATACATTTATCAATTTAATCATAATCCATTCGATTGCATTAAATTGTTTTATATATATATTTAATGGGTCACCTGAAGATCCGTCACCCCAGCCTTTTTTAGTTAGCTTTATAAGGCTAACTAACGAAAATATCACGACCTAACCTAACCACTCGTTAGGTCAATTGTACGTCCTTGACGATTGGTTAGGTTAGGTCGTGGTATTTTCGTTAGTTAGTCTTATAAAGCCACCTAAAAAAGGCTGGGGTGACGGATCTTCAGGTGATCCTATTTAATAATTAATAATAATAATAATACTTCGTAATACAATATAACTAGTTATAATGTAAACAGCAATCAAGTTACTTTAAGTTAGTTTCTAATCAACATTTGCCGCGCATCTCTCCTTGTGAACTAAACACGTAATAAATATTCAAAAATGGTCTTGATGCATTATTTTTTGCGTAATCATTATTTTGTCTTACGCCAAAAGCACTTCAAACTTTTATCATTGAAAATCAGAGGTAGGAAAACAGTAAAACATGTTTATAATTACATTTAATTGGATAAGCATAAAAGTCTTTACAGTTTATATCGTAATAATTACATAATTACATAAATTCTCAGTTTTATAAAACGCTCTACTCTGCATATTATGAAAGCTGGTCTTTACAGGTTATATTTATCTGGAAGAATCTGTATAGTTTTTATTGCTAAATATGTTACGCCTAAGTTACGCAGTTAAGAGGAATAAAAAAAAGCGAAAAGTTACAGGAGTGTTACGGAGCAAAATAGTGGACTGGGTCTTCCTTTTTTTTACAACAAAAAGTTACGGAACGAAGTGTCAATGTCTCTGAGCTAAGTGGGTAACATCGTTTCCCTATAAGCGAAGTGAAGACGCTGAGATCGGGGGTTCGAGTCCCGATGATGCTGGTAATAATAATGCGGGAATTAAAGCAATGGGCCCCATAAGTTGTCATGAGCATTATGCCAGTTTCTGCCCACCTGACTGACTGATTATTTATTATTACGAAACGAAATAGCGAATGAGCATCTAATCTTTGTTAAATCTTTAAAGTTACGCATTATAATGTTACGTATTAATTTCAGTGTTACATAAAGATTGCTAAAATGTTTAACTGATGTATAACTTACATGTAAACATTTTTAGTAGTGTAGGCTAGAGCTAAGTGTGTTATTCTTAACCACGGCTGAAAGCTCACGGCTGCCTGTCTCAAAGAATGTACAGGGTGTCCCGTAAGTCTGGACCCATAGGGAAAAATAATAAAATTACAAAATAGTCCAAAAATTTATTACATAATCTGTTCAAAGTGTCCGCCGTGGTGTCGCACACATAGTTGAAGACGCAATCTCCACTGCGACAGCACTTTCTGAATCACAGTCGCAGAAATTTCTTGACACCCTCCACAATGCGTGCTTTAAGGTGGAAAATGTTCTGAAGTTTGACCTCGTACACTTTGGCTTTCAAGTGGCCCCACAAATAAAACTCCAGCGGAGTAAGATCATAATAAAAAAATAATAAAAATAATAATAAAAATAATAAAAAAATATATTATAAATAAATTTTTGGACTATTTTGTAATTTTATTATTTTTCCCTATGGGTCCAGACTTACGGGACACCCTGTAGAGTTGTAAAGTGGTTCTCCATTCACTAGAATAAATGCTGAAGTTGCTCGTCCATAGAAAGACTGTGGCTGGACTCCTCCAAGAACAATTTGAAACTTATGGAGAAATTCAATGAAACCGAAAATGTCAACAATGCATTCAGGATCAGACGACCTTGAACCGGACGACCTGGTTGATGGATCGGAAGGCGTGCGCCGATTGATTGGCCATGGTCTCCGGATTTGACTTCGGCTCGCTTCTTTTTATGGGTACAGTAAAAGTCACTTTGTGCGATAAAACTTCGAACTCTTCCAGCACTCCAGTATGTTATCGCTGTCACAAGGCAGAGCTTGCCAATGGAATTATACCAACGAGTTTGCCGATCAGTACTAATAACACTGCAATTTTGCAAAGACTTGAACGGTGGACAGTGGACAAATTCTAATTCAATGTATTTTAATAAAAACTGGGATCACCTGAAGATCAGGGCCCCCAGCCTTCTCTAGTTAGACTTATAAGGCTAACTAATGAAAATATCACGACCTAACCTAACCAATCGTTAGGTCAACTGTACGCCCTTGACGATTGGTTAGGTTAGGTCGTGATATTTTCGTTAGTTAGCCTTATAAAGCTAACTAAAGAAGGCTGGGGGCTCTGATCTTCAGGTGATCCAAAGATCCTAGTGTAGTTTACGTTCCCCAACTTTGACCTAGTGTAGTTTGTGTCCCCTTTTGCGTCAGGGGGCGTAAACTACATTTGCTCCGAAAACTGTATTGGAATTCAGGCGTTATTACTTACATTTGGTACAACATATATATATATATATATATATATATATATATATATATATATATATATATATATATATATGATGATAAAACCACGAAGGAAAGGAAACACAAAATGGTGCTCAAGCGCTTTCGTCTAATGACATCCTCAGGAACACTGAAGTACATAAAAGGTTAAGCCTATATATAGGTTACAGAAAGAAAAAAGAAAAAATAAATAACATACATACACACACACATATATATATATATACATACATATCTATATATACAAATACATACATACATACATACATACATATATATACAATAAACAGAGAAGTAAAAATAATAAAAAATTAAAAATTAAAACCTTAAAGGATTACCAGTGAGGCGTACAGATTTGTAAGGAAAAATATCGATTTTTAGCACAAGATCAAATGGATTATAAAAATACAAATTTATACTGGAACTCTGCCCGGGTTTTAACACACTGCTGCCTATGGTCAGGTTTCGATATATATAAAAAAATAAAATGCAAATTAAAAGTTAATCGATTTTTAGCACAAGATCAAATGGATTATAAAAATACAAATTTATACTGGAACTCTGCCCGGGTTTTAACACACTGCTGCCTATGGTCAGGTTTCGATATATATAAAAAAAATAAAATGCAAATTAAAAGTTAATAAAGTAGAAGACAAGTTTACCAAAGATTTAATGTTTTACCCTTCTTATCTAAATCTGTTTTAAAGGAATTCAACATAACAGGATCGAGTTGAAAAAGACCTTTGCTTATGTTGAAGTTATTTGAAAGTTGGATAATGGCAGACTCAAGAATATTTCTATTAACAATGTTGCTTGAATGGAATAAAACTGAAGCATTATTCCAATCAATACAGTGGGCTAACTCTGACAAATGGACAAAAAGGGCATTGGACAACTGTCCTGTTCTAACGGAATATTGATGCTGTTTTATACGTGTGTGCAAATCCTTTCCCGTCTGACCTATGTAAAAGGAATCACATTGTTTACAACCAATTTTATAGATAATGCCTGAATTATTGGTAGGGCTATTTTTTACTATGATATTTTTCACAATATTGTTATATGAAAATACTACATTAATATCCAAAAGTTTAAGTACATTAGCAATGCCTAAAAAGCCCGGGAAAAATGGAAGTACTAAAATATTTTTTGACAAAGTACGAGTGTTAATATTGACACGATAGAAAGTTCGTTTTGCCTTGTTGAGACAAGATTCCATAAACGCAGATGGATAACACAAATCACTTCCAATACCGTTGATTTTTTCCAATTCGGCATCGATGTATTCCGGACTGGCGATCCTAAGGGCGCGGAGAAACATTGATGAAAATATGGCCTTCTTAGTGGGGTATCATGTCCCGAGTAAAAGTGTACGTAGGACAAATTGTTTGTCGTTTTCCGATAGATACTAAACTTAAAACCTGGGCTTTCCCTATGTACACGCACATCCAAAAATGGGATTGAATTGTCTTGCTCAACTTCTAAAGTAAACTTAATGGAGGGGACTTGATCATTTAACTGAAGGAGGAAGCTATCCAGGTCACGATTCATGGGCCAGATACACAAAATATCGTCGACGTACCGCAACCAAGGGATGCCAACCCCCAGGATTCTCGGAATATAGGTAATTTCGAAAAACTCCATATAAATATTGGAGAGGAGGGGCGATAAGGGGTTGCCCATAGCCATCCCAAAAACTTGTTGATAATACTCGTTATTGAAAGTGAATTTACAGTCTTTGATGCAAAGCTTAATGAGTTCCAAAACAATGTGTGAAGGTAGTGGCAGGTCATACTTATGTAATTCTTGGGAGAGAAAGTCAAGCATATCGTCAATCGGCACTTTTGTAAACAATGAACAAACATCAAAACTGATCAATTTATCGTTAGTTTCAGTACGTGCATTATTCAATTTTTTCGTAAGATCCATGGAATTTTTTACATGTGAATCAGAGATAGTTCCGAGAATGGGGGACAAGACTTTGACAAGCCATTTGGAGAGTTTATAAGTAATAGAGCCCACCGAGCTAATAATAGGGCGCATAGGGTTACCAGGTTTGTGGGTTTTAATAAGACCGTAAAGGTAGGGCAGAGCAGGTGAAGTGGACATGAAAAGCGGAATTAAGTCCTTATGATCTTTGAGAAGGCGTTTCAAGCCACTATTAAATGATTTGATGACGTCATCCTGCGGGTTCTTCCTAAGTTTGGTGTATGTGGCGGGGTCCTGGAGAAGCTCGTTCATCTTTCCGATTTAGTCCACTTTGTCCATAATAACTATGGTGTTAGCCTTGTCTGCTTTAGTAATATGGAGCTCCCCATCTTTTTTTAATTGTGAGAGGCTATTGCGAAAACGTTTAGGAAAGTTATCTTCGTAATTACCATTCGCCGCACTATAAACGAGGCCTTTAACTATGTTAAACAAATACTGAGGGAGATTACACTGTTTTTCAAAACACGCGAGACTGTAACAAATTTGTAAAGCCGAAGGTTTTTTAACATTAAAAAAGGACATACCATATCCAAGGGCACTTTTTGCATCGTCACTAATGTTTTTCGAAGAAAGGTTCAAAACACACTTTGAGCTTGCTTTTTTACTCCACTGACTATCTCGAATGAGACTTTTAATTTTTCGATCCAAAATGTTACGAAGTGAAGTAGTTCTCCGACGCAACTCGTTGTAAATTTCATCAAACAAGGTTGGATCCACGGTTGGGGAATAACGGTTACAAAATTATGTTTGGCGATGTTTAAATTTTTGAAGGCGGACCACTCATTTTGTCTGGTGACTTCAATATGTTTCTTTAAAATTAATCTGCTGAAGTTGTTGAACGGATGGTCGTCAATTTGTCTGAGGCGAATCGGAAGCAGGGATTTGGGAAGAACTTGCTCCTCCAGACACTTAGTAAGAAACTTCCGTCGGATACGAATTGCATGCCCCTTCATTAATGTAGAAGAAAACACGGACACAAACGGAGACAAGAGAGGGAACAGCAAGCCGAAGGAACGCGTGGTGAGCATTATATGAAAATTATTTCACGAAAGTAACACGTGAAAAATATTTATGATGAATAAAACCACGAAGGAAAGGAAACACAAAATGGTGCTCAAGCGCTTTCGTCTAATGACATCCTCAGGAACACTGAAGTACATAAAAAGGTTAAGCCTATATATAGGTTACAGAAAGAAAAAAAGAAAAAATAAATAACATACATACACACACACATATATATATGCCCTTTTTGTCCATTTGTCAGAGTTAGCCCACTGTATTGATTGGAATAATGCTTCAGTTTTATTCCATTCAAGCAACATTGTTAATAGAAATATTCTTGAGTCTGCCATTATCCAACTTTCAAATAACTTCAACATAAGCAAAGGTCTTTTTCAACTCGATCCTGTTATGTTGAATTCCTTTAAAACAGATTTAGATAAGAAGGGTAAAACATTAAATCTTTGGTAAACTTGTCTTCTACTTTATTAACTTTTAATTTGCATTTTATTTTTTTTATATATATCGAAACCTGACCATAGGCAGCAGTGTGTTAAAACCCGGGCAGAGTTCCAGTATAAATTTGTATTTTTATAATCCATTTGATCTTGTGCTAAAAATCGATTAACTTTTAATTTGCATTTTATTTTTTTATATATATCGAAACCTGACCATAGGCAGCAGTGTGTTAAAACCCGGGCAGAGTTCCAGTATAAATTTGTATTTTTATAATCCATTTGATCTTGTGCTAAAAATCGATATTTTTCCTTACAAATCTGTACGCCTCACTGGTAATCCTTTAAGGTTTTAATTTTTAATTTTTTATTATTTTTACTTCTCTGTTTATTGTATATATATGTATGTATGTATGTATGTATGTATTTTATATATAGATATGTATGTATATGTATATATATATATATATGTGTGTGTGTGTATGTATGTTTTATTTTTTCTTTTTTTCTTTCTGTAACCTATATATAGGCTTAACCTTTTTAATGTACTTCAGTGTTCCTGAGGATGTCATTAGACGAAAGCGCTTGAGCACCATTTTGTGTTTCCTTTCCTTCGTGGTTTTATTCATCATAAATATTTTTCACGTGTTACTTTCGTGAAATAATTTTCATATATATATATATATATATATATATATATATATAGCGCCTGGGTGGTGTTGTGGTTAGCGTCGCTGACTATGAATCCATCGGCGCCGGGATCGAGACCCGGTGACGGCAGGCGGCGCGCAGCAAATCGCAGTTGTTCATCCTTCCACACACACACACACACACACACACACACACACACAAAAAATTGGTTGGTACATAAATGGGTACCCTGGGTAGCCTAGTGGTTAAGACGCCGGGCTCCTGGTGGGGTGGTTCAGATTCTACGTTAAACTGTAAGTCTTAGGTGGAGTGACAAGCTTGACCGTCATCAGAATGAACAATTCGGGCAGAAACTAAACCAAGGTTAACCAAGGTTATATATATATATATATTTTAATTGGGGCTGTTTAACCTTCGCAACATCTAAGGTCATATGACGGAGTGGACCTACAGCTTTACGTGGGTGTATATATATATATATATATATATATATATATATATATATATATATATATATATATATCAGGTCATTCTACAAGTAATGTCGTTTTTTACGATAGATTAAGTTTAAACTAGTCCTACTCCGTTTAAGCATAAATTTTCCTAAGGTTATATCTAAAAGGAGATCTATCATGTTTCGCTACATACTTTACAGATCTTGACCAGTGAAGACGTGTGTTCTGCTTTATGTGAACCCCTCATAAACATGGCGGTATCAGAAGAGCATATCAGGCATATAATGCTTTCCGAGTTCAAAAAAGGGAATAGTGCTACTGAAGCAACGCCAAACATTCAGGACGTTTATAGCAACGATATTTTGCATGTGAGGAAATGTCAAAAATGGTTTCAAAAGTTTAGGAATGGTGACTGCTGTTTGACAGATGCAGCACCCTCTGGACGCCCTGCTGAGTTTGATGATGACCTGCTGTTAGCCGCACTTGAAGAAGACTGTTCAACACCTGTCGAAGAATTGGCCCAGAAACTCAATTCATCCCCGTCCACCATCCATCGACATTTGCAACAACTCGGGAAAGTGCCTAAGTTAGGAAAATGGGTGCCACATGAATTGTCGGTCGGCAATCTGAGGGTGCGGGTGAACATTAGCACAGCTCTTCATTCCCGTGAACTCCAAGATCCGTTTTTGCACCGTTTAGTGACTGGTGATGAAAAGTGGATACTGTACCAGAATGTTAAGCGCCGTCAACAGTGGGTTTGTGTCGGAGAACCAGCGACACCACAGCCAAAACCAAATCTTCACCCTCGGAAGGTGTTGCTTAGTGTTTGGTGGGATAAAGGTTGTGTAATACACTTTTAAACCTTACCACACAACCAAACAATCACCGCTCAAGTCTACTGTCAACAACTGGATCGATTGAACACTGCACTAAAAGAAAAGAGACCTTCTTTGGTTAAACGGAAAGGAATCGTGTTCCACCACGACAACGCATGTCCTCATACCGCTCGGATCACTTCTGCAAAAATTGAGGAGCTTGGGTAGGAAAAACTTCCACATCCTCCATAATCTCCAGACCTTGCGCCTTCAGATTACCATCTCTTTAGGAGTCTGCAAAACTATCTTGACGAGAAAACAGGATACTTCTTTAGATGACATGCACACCAGTCTTTGTACGTTTTTTGCCTCAAAACCGCCTGAATTTTATATATATATATATATATATATATATATATATATATATATATATATATATATATATAACTACAATGACCACGCAGTATATTAATGTATAGAAACGACGTAAGTATAGAGGAGTGTTCTGCACACGAGAAGAGAAATAACGAACAAATGATAAATGAGGTGACCGCCCGGGAATCGAACCCAGGATCTTCCGATTGCCGGTCAGATATGCTACCACTACACCACGGGCCTCGATCAGTCAGAAGTCGTAATTCTCCTACATAGGGCAGAAACCAATGCCTTGAGAGGGCACCCTCGCAAATCGTGAATATGTACATTTAACTGCAATGACCACGCAGTATATTAATGTATAGAAACGACGTAAGTATAGAGGAGTGTTCTGCAGAACACTCCTCTATACTTACGTCGTTTCTATATATATATCTATATATATATATATTATATATCTATATAATATTATATATATAACGATTTGAAAGAGTTAAAGAATAATGTAGATCATTACATTCTTATGTATACAAATATTAAACTTAATGGTTTTCATAATACCTCGCATTTGCATGTTGCACAACAGGCATTGGATACATTTTGTACAATTCTCTTTCGACCTAATTTTTTGAGCTTGTAATAAGTAATTATTAGAATAATTACTTGAAATTTCCCGATAATTACCTTATAAAATGTTATAAATTATAATTTATTACGTCTTTGCTAATGTTTTGGAAGAATAAATTATGAAGAAAACATGACTTTATGGATTTTTTAACGTTTTCTTTAAAAAAATATTTAAAATTACTCTTTTTTTCTACTTTTGCTCATTTTCAAGTAATTTCTTTATCTACTCATCTATGTAGTTTCCAAAAGGCTTGAATTAGTGATGTTATAATGTATGATACATTGTATATACGAGTGTGTGTGTATATATATATATATATATATATATATATATATATATATATATACACAGGGTGTCCCATAAGTCCGGTCTCATAGGAAAATTTATTTTAAATTAAATTTACAAAAGTAATACATTTGAAGTAAAACATATGTTCAAATTTATGTCTTGATTTTGAGACCTTTTTTTTTGTTGCAGGTAGAATAACACCCAATAGCTAATATGGAAGCGAGTTAGAGTCGTGAGGAAAAGGCCTCTGGAGGCCTCGGTGGTGTAGTGGTTAGCGTTGCTGACTACGAGTCCATCGGCCCCGGGTTCGAGACCCGACGGCAGCCGGCGCGCAGCAAAACCCAGCTGTTCATCCTTCCACACAATAAAGGAAGTGGTTGGTAGATAAGTGGGTACCTTAGGTGGCCTAGTGGTTAAGACGCTGGGCTGCTGATGGGGCGTGGTTCGGATTCCACGTTAAACTGTAGGTCTAAGGTGGAGTGAAAAGCTTAACCTTCGTCAGAATGAACAATTCGGGCGGAAGCTAACCAAATAATCGTGACGGTCGAACTGCGAACTTACTTTCTTTGTCTCTTATGGCCGGCCAAACCACTGGCCGGATTTGGATGAGACTTGCGGGATCGGTAGCTGAGACCTGGAAAGAACATAGGCTATGTGGCGTCGGCCTCCGAGGTCATCTTAGGCCGCTAGAGGCCTCTGTATTCCGGATTGGTGAAAGATAGTGACATCATGACACGTCATAAAATGGGCGGAGCTCTATCATAGACACGCCATAAAATGGGCGGAGCTCATCATAGACATGTCATAAAATGGGCGTCGGCCTCCGAGGTCATATATACTGTGTGTATATATATATATATATATATATATATATACACAGTATATATATATATAAAGGGTGATCCAGAGGAAATGGGACCCAAAAGAAACCCCTGTAACTCTTAAAGTATAAGTCCTTTTATAAAATCATACGCATCATTCGAAAGAGGATAGTTACAAGTTTGTACAGGATTGTATAGGTTTTGACAATACAAGACAAGACAAGATACAAAACAAAATAAAAGTGTTAGTTAAAAACTAACCCTTCAAGATGACTGCATGGACTGTGGAACAGCTGCGTTTCATAACTGAGCAATATTATGAGCATGGAAGAAGTGTAGTTTCAGCTCAAAGATCTTTCAAGACAAATTTTCAGATGTCAAAATCACCTAAGAAAGTAATCCGTCGGTGTGTCAGAAATTTTTCCCTAACTGGCAGCATTGGAAAAAGAAAACCAACTGGAAGAGTGCGCACAGCAAGGATAGACGAGATCATTAACAGAACTCATGAAATTGTACAGGATAATCCTAACATTAGCATCAGACGTGCTTCTCAGCTGTTAGGAGTTGGATATGGAACAACACACCGTATATTCAAGCAAAATTTAATGCTCTTTCCATATAAAATTCAAACAGTGCAACAACTAAACGATGGAGATTTCGCACGAAGAACGACATTCTGTCAATGGATCCACAGAAGGTAAATGACAACCACCAATTTTCTAGCAACTTTGATTATGTCAGACGAAACCCATTTTCACTTGAATGGAACTGTAAACAAACAAAATTGTCGTTTCTGGGCAACAGAAAATCCATTGAATATTACCGAAGTCCCGTTGCATAGTCAGCGTGTAAACTGTTTGGTGTGGTCTTACTGCATCTCAGATCATAGGGCCGTACTTTTTCGAGGATTCCACCGGAAACACGGTCACTGTAAATGGTGATCGCTACGAAAAAATGTTGACCGATTTCCTTATTCCTAAATTAAGAGATTTGTCTAGAAACCACTGGTTCCAACAACAAGACGGAGCTACCTGCCATACCACGAGGAACTGCATGGCAGTTTTGCGTCAAACGTTTCCAGGCGAGTTAATCTCAAGATTTGGAGACGTTGAATGGCCCGCAAGGTCTCCGGATTTTTCTCCCTTAGCTTATTATCTCTGGGGATATTTAAAGAGTAGGTCTACAGAAATAACCCAACGACCTTGCAAGAATTGAAGGCCGCCATCCAAATGAGATACAGGCCATACCACCGCACACTCTTGCAAAAGTGATGCAGAACTTACAAGCGAGAACACTGGAATGCTTGGCAACTAATGGAGCACATTTGAAAGGAGTCATTTTTAAAAAATAAATATTTCATAATAAACTTGTAACTCTACTCTTTCGAATGATATATAGTTTTTATGAAAGGAATTAAATATTAAGAATATTTTGGCTTTTTTTTATGGGTCCCATTTATCTGGATCACCCAGTATTATATATATATATATATATATATATATATATATATATATATATATATATATATCGAAACCTACGTTAAAATTATTGAATGCCCTGTAGGTTAATTGAATGCCCAGTTAGATCAACTATACGCCCTTGACGATTGGTTAGGTTAAGTCGTGATATTTTCGTTAAAACTAACGAAAATATCACGACTTACCTAACCAATCGTCAAGGGCGTACAATTAACCTAACCGGACATTCAATTAACCTAACAGGGCATTCAATTATCTAATCGGCACATATATATACAGTATATACACCTTACAAACCTTACAAAGGTTCCGCGCGATGATTTCTCATTTCGCGAAGGTCAAGCTTGTGAACCTCATATATCTATATATTATATATATATTGTATATATATATATATATATATATATATATATGATAGATAGATAGATAGTTAGATAGCGTTCAACTTCCACCCGGGAAACGCCGGGTCGCTCCGCTAGTATATATATATATATATATATATATATATATATATATATATATATATATATATATATATATATAGGGGTGTGGCAAAAGTCAGAGGGCCATTTAAAATTATAGCATTTTATTAACAGGGGTTATAATAAAGGTTCGAAGTAGCACTGTTAACTTATAAACACATTTCAATATATTTCACAAACTGCAGTGAACTTTTTGAAACCAAAAAAGTTAGAAAACTTCCTCATTATTTATGACCCTTTGACAAAAGATGTCAGGATCCATAATAAGTAACGAGGAACTCGTACCCTCAAAAAGTTCAACACAGTTGAGTGAACTTTTCTCAATGTATTTACGAGTTAAAAATGCTCAATTCGGGGATTCGTTATAACCCCCGTTAATAAAAGACTATAATTCTATATGGCTATTGACTTTTGCTACACCCTGTATATACGGATGGTTGACATAAGTAAATAAACACCTTTTTTTTTTTTACGAAATTATTTGATTTGATTAGAAAAGTCGATAAATAATAATAAATCATAGAGTGAGTCAATATATTTAAAACTGTTTCTCTTTCCCATTTTTATTTACTCACGAGATAAGTTCATTATTATTTACTCACTTTTTATAATCAAATAAAAACAAAGGCGTTCACCTCTCTCTCTCTCTCTCTCTCTCTCTCTCTCTCCTCTCTCTCTCTCTATATATATATATATATATATGTATAGTAAAACATGGTCGGGAGACCGCCTGGGTTAAACGAATAACTAACTGCTTTAAGCAACCAGTTTTTTCCCATTTCAAATATTATCCCTTTACGCTGTTATAAAAAAAACCTGAGTTGAGCGAGCACCTGTCTTATACGTTTAGCGACTGTCTTCTTAAGTGCTAGAGTCCCAAAAGATGAAAATTTCTGGTTCTCTTTAGCGACCAAATATATGTACGGTGTATATATATATTTGGTCGCTATATTTTTCAGCATTTTTTTTAGCATTAGCTCGCATTTTTAGGGAAGCGTTCAATTCTTCCAAAGGGTATTGCTTCCAAAGGTTTTTGCTTTTAAAGTTTATTTCTTCTAAAATGAACATATGAGATTGACCTTTATGGTCTCCTAAACCAGTATATAAATATGAGCACTTATTGAATAAAACTCGTAAAAATTAAGTGTAAGCAATTAGTGTATAATTATTAAATAAATTATATAAATTTAAGTGTAAACAATTAATAATAAATTAATAAAAGTGTAAACAATTAGTGTATAAAGTAGAATTATTAATTAATATATGAGTAGTGGAGCGGGAAAAGTGGGTAAGCGACAAAATCGGCAAAATGCGTTTTCTGTTTGAAAAGGAGGGTTCATTCTTCCCCTCTATCACCTCCAATTGGCAGATATCCCATTTTGTGACTGGAATACTGTTTCCACTCACAAAATGGGATATCTGCCAATTTTTTTTTTATTGTGTGGAATGATGAACAGTTGGGTTTTGCTGTGCGCTGCTTGCCGTCACCGGGTCTCGATCCTGGGGCCGATGGATTCGTTGTCAGCGACGGTAACCACTACACCACCAAGGCGCATATTAGAGAGAGAGAGAGAGAGAGAGAGAGAGAGAGAGAGAGAGATTTTTATTTTGTTTGTTTTTGTATTTATAACAAAAAAAGGATCACTTTAACATATTGCTTCTCAGTGTTAATCACTTTAACATATTGCTTCCCAATATTTAGGATAAGGAGTACGATAAAAAATGTTCGCTTTAATAAAGTTTTTTGTACGCCCTTGACGATTGGTTAGGGTAAGTCGTTATATTTTCGTTTAAACTAACGAAAATATCAAGACTTAACCTAACCAATCGTCAAAGGCGTACAGTTGACCTAACTGGGCAGTCAATTAACATAACTTTTGAAAATCATACTTGTAACTTTAACGAAATTTTCAGAAAATTAAGCGCATTAAATAAAGTTATATTAAAATTACTGACAATTTAACATAATTTCAACGAAATTATTGATAAAATTGGGTAATTTTTTAATAAATTGAACAGTTTCTATAATTATTGTCACTAATATTTTTTCACAGACACACCCAAAAAACTGATTAATTTCTATATAAAAAAATTTGCTTCAATTTTAAACTAACAAATTATTGTGTTCAAAATTATGAGCCACAGTTTTGTTGTTATAACTGAAATAAATAAATTATATTAAAAAAAACATTTGATTTAGATTAAATATATACAAGTTTATAATTTTATTTACTTGCAAATAATTATTTTTAAATAAATTTAACCTTATATTTGTTATAAGATCATACTGGAATTAATAATTTTGAAATTACTCACACGAGGTCAGTTCCAATTCCACGTAAATAGACTCATAGAAAATGATTGTTTAAGTCAGATTTTGTGACAAAATGAGAAAAAAAGTCATAATCAGAATGTTTTGGTGTAAATATATGTTTCTGGGATAAAAAGTTGTGAGAAATCTAAATTTGAAATTTAAAATTATTAATATTATTAACAACATAATATAAGAATAAAGTAATAAACCACATTATTTGACTTTGGTTTGGAATCACCCGTTTCTAAAATCCTGGGCACGCCCCTGGTTTTCACTACAGGTATACATACTGCAACTGGAATTATATGTAAATTTTTTGCTTACATCGTGCTCCAAAATTTAAGCAAATCTGTTGCAAAAAAAAAATCAAACTTTTTTTGGACAACCAAAATCCTAAACCAACTCTAATTCCATACAACCTATGTAAATAGACATAGTGAGGTTTATCACTAAAAATGAATTGCAAGATTTTTTTTTTGCAAAATCATATTTTTTTTCACACTTGGAAAAACTGATAGGAAGTGGGGTTAATAAATTTCATATTTTTTCTTATCTAGTTTGACAAATACTTAGTTGGTCTCACCATTTTGTTAGTTTTGAGTCACTGAAGACAATAATATATTGTTTATGGAAATGACTATTATACCACCAGGAGCAAATTTAAATTCATTTCAACGTACATCTTTGATATTTGCGGAGGAGATTGTCATTGAACATCCATGTAAATAGATGTCAAAGATGAAATACCGTTTGTTTGAAAACCTTAAAAACCATGTTTTAAAACAACACACTAATAGCGATATAGTCTAACTAATGGCACAACACACGTGGATGAAAAAACAAATGTCACACGAAAATGCTCATTTTTTATGCTTTTTCTTTATCACATCAATTACCAAGAACACACCACGAGGGTAAATTTCAGAAGGGTTTCATTTATAATAATAAATGCGCCTCAGTGGTGTAGCGGTTAGCGTCACTGACAACGAATCCATCGGTCCCGGAACCGAGACCCGGTGAAGGCAGGCGGCGCGCAGCAGAACCCAGCTGTTCATCCTTCCACACAATAAAAGAAATGGTTGGTAGATAAATGGATATTCTAGTGATTAAGACGCTGTGCTGCTGGTGGGGCGTGGTTTGGATTCCACGTTAAACTGTAGGTCTAAGGTGGAGTGACAAACTTGGCCTTCATCACAATGAGCAAAGCGGGCGGAAGCTAAACCAAGGTTAACCAAGGTTATATAATGTGAAAGAACATACTTTTTTTTACCCTTTGTAACAACACAAAGCATGAGCAAAAAAGATTGTCATTTTAGTGTCCATATAATTTTTTACACCAATTGCACAAAAATGCGACTCAAACTTCGTACCCTGTCATATGTGCTTAATCTAAACAAAATTTGGATCACCTGAAGATCAGGGACCCCAGTCTTCTTTAGTTAGCCTTATAAGGCTAACTAACGAAAATATCACGACTTAACCCAACCAGTCGTTAGGTCAACTGTACGCCCTTGACGATTGGTTAGGTTAAGTCGTGATATTTTCGTTAGTTAGCCTTATAAGGCTAACTAACGAAGGTTGGGGGCCCTGCTCTTCAGGTGATCCCAAAATGTATTTTGTTTAACATCATTTATATACAGGGTGTCCCAGAATTAACTATCTATTTCAATGAAATCGGACAAATTTTTTAAAAACACACTTTTATTTATGTTTATCATGTTTAATGTGTGTTAAAAATGTATAAATTTCTAATTTTTTTCATAATTTTATTTTCATAATTTTTTCATTATCTGGTCCAATGAAAGACCGTCTGAAGTCATAGAATGGCAAAGAGACTCTCCAAAAGTTAACGTGTGGCTTGGAATGACCAAATCCAAAATTTATGGTGCTCCATCTTGTTGAAACACAACATTATCAAGAATGCCATCATCAAGAAGCTGTGGTTCGAGAAACTGCTGAAGCATATCAAGGTAGACGGTACCTGTTACAGTTGCTTCCGCAAAGAAGAATGGGCCGTAAATTTTGGATTTGGTCATTCCAAGCCACACGTTAACTTTTTGAGAGTCTCTTTGCCATTCTATGACTTCAGACGGTCTTTCATTGGACCAGATAATGAAAAAATTATGAAAATAAAATTATGAAAAAATTTAGAAATTTATACATTTTTAACATATTAAACATGATAAACATAAATAAAAGTGTGTTTTTAAAAAATTTGTCCGATTTCATTGAAATAGATAGTTAATTCTGGGACACCCTGTAGTTTACCTTTAACAAAACTGTGCCTCATAATTTTGAATACGGTCCTTTGTAATTGTTAGTTTAACATCCAAGCGACTTTCAAATTTTTGGTTTAAATTAAACAAAGAGTTTTTCCAATGGCTTTTCACTTCAAATTTACCTCAGAAAGAAGTTACGAAAGTTTCACATACAAGATCTTATACTCACCATATATAGGCCTACTTTCGGCCTAATTACTACTCATTTCCTTGAACTTATATATATACAGTATATATATATCTATATTTTACTGTTCAAAAGTTTGGGAACACCAATGATATATGGGTATTTATAGCCATCATCAGTCATACATGTTCATTTTGAATGAGGCAGTAGAATATATACTATTATTTTAGCGAATAATTACATACACAAAGATTATATACTGTAAATATATGTCATTATTTACTCTGTCCTCCTTTTGCCCTTATAACAAGTTGTTAATAATATTGTCAGTTTATTCCTTTATCATTGATGGTGAAATGTTCACCCAAATATTGTGCGGGTCTTTTCATGACTTCAGTTTATCCTTCTCAGCATCTACATAGTTCTAGATAGCCTCAATTGGAGTCATGTCAGGTTTTGTAATGGCCATTCCACAATATTTAGTTCTCCAGCGTCCTCTTTCCCCTTCATATATGTTATTACAATCCATGCCGTGTGTTTAGGGTCGTTATCTTGTTGGAAGATGAACACCTGTCCAGTCAAATGCTTTTCATCTGGCGGAGCACGAAGTTCAAGAATTGGCTTGTACTTCTCTTTAGTTAGAGTACCATCCATTTTCACATGGGAGTGAACTCCAGATTAACTTATGAACCCTCAAACATTGATAGATCCCCAATTATGTTTTACTGTTGGTTGTAAGTACATATTATATCTCCCACCCTGTCACCATCGTATGTACTGTATTCTTTTAGACCCAAAGATTTCATATATATAACTTATATATACAGGGTGAGTCAAAAGTCTCCATACATAGGCAAAATGGTAATGATAAATAAATGATTATTTATTTTTTATTTTTTTGCTGGTGATGCTGAGATGCCTTTGTCCCAAGAAGAGCAGGATCAGGAAGCTGTCGCAAGGTTGTCGAGGATTTTAACAGGAGACACGCCCCCGGCACGCACATCACACACGACACCGTTGCCAAACTCATTGAGAAGTTCAAGAAGACTGGAAGTGTTGCAGACCAACCGAGAAGTGGCCGTCCACGAACAGCCACCGATGAAGGCACAGCGACCATGGTGCTGGCAGCGTTCGCAAAGAGTCCCCAAAAAAGCACTCGACGGATGTCTGCAGAATGCGGTGTCAGCCAAAGGAGTATCGTCCGCATTATGAAAGAGCACAGATGGCATCCATACAAAATACAAATGTTGCAGTATCTTAGCGAAGACGACCCGGACAGGCGGCTGGAATTCTGTGAATGGGCAAGAACAAAAGGGAACGAAGACACGGAGTTCTCGGCTGGCATCCTGTTTTCAGATGAAGCCAACTTTTATGTTCATGGAGAGGTTAATCGTCAAAACGTACGTTATTGGAGTGATGACAACCCGCACCGGATGAGTCCCTCAAGGACGCAAGGCGCTGGAAAAGTGATGGTGTGGTGCGGGATATGGGGCAACACAGTTGTTGGCCCTTTTTTCATTGACACCAATCAAAATGCCGAAATGTATCTAAACATGCTGCAAGACAGTCATGCTGTCCCTGCTGAACGAGGACGGGGGATTTCCAGCGTACTTTCAGCAAGACGGGGCGCCACCCCATTACGGTATCTGCGTGCGCCAGTGGCTGGATCAGCAGTTTCCGGGTCACTGGATTGGCCGCCGTGGTCCCGTGGAGTAGCCTCCGAGGTCCCCAGACCTCACCCCCCTTGATTTTTACTTGTGGGGCCACTTAAAGGCCATGGTGTACCAGGTGAAAACACATAACGCATAACACCAGACGTGTTAACTCGCGTTTGCCATGACTGGGGCAAACGCATGCTTATGTGCATTCAGTGCAATGGTGCCCACATAGAGCATATTTTGTGACTTACAAGTGATTGCATAATGAAGTGACCATTTGCCTATGTATGGAGACTTTTGACTCACCCTGTATGTATAATATATATATATATATATATATATATATATATAATACATATATATATATATATATATATATGAAAATTATTTCACGAAAGTAACACGTGAAAAATATTTATGATGAATAAAACCACGAAGGAAAGGAAACACAAAATAGTGCTCAAGCGCTTTCGTCCTGAGGATGTCATTAGACGAAAGCACTTGAGCACTATTTTGTGTTTCCTTTCCTTCGTGGTTTTATTCATCATATATATATATATATATATAATATATATATATATATATATATATATATAGTGATGTAGGTCACATCCGCATCCGCATCCGCGGAACATCCGCACATTTTCTCGCATCCGCACTTTGGACTGCGGATGTCGTGCGGATGTGGACCGTTGAGATAAAACGTCATTAATAAGCGGAAATTATCAAATTCTACTATATTAATAGAACTAGTTCATTGTGCGCAAAAGTGATGCAAGCGACAAGACGAGAGGCTGTTCTTGTATGAAGTTACTCTCTTGCAACCTACTTAGATCCACGTTACAAAGCTAAGTTATTTTCACATAGTACATTAGAACGAGTTAAATCATCACTTGGCAAAGCAGTTGAAGAGCTTCAATCTCTTGAATCTGTCGCTTCGCCACCCACCAAAAGAATAAAAGTTTCAGTGACAGAACAAACACCTTCAACGAGCAAATCTATCACAGAATCTCTCTCTCAGTTTCTTGAGTCAAGCAGCGATGACGAGACCTACGCGATGTCAAAAGATGTAGTAAAAATGATTGAGAGCTATCACCAAAAAAAACGCCTGGCTGCTGTGACAATCCTATTAGTTGGTGAAAAATACGCAGAATATCTATCCATACTTGAGTAAACTTGCAAGGAACATTTAGCCTGTCCTCCAACAAACGTACCAAGCGAGATATTATTTAGCAGTGCTGGATTAATATATGATGAAAAGAGAAACAGACTGGCAGCAGAAAAGGCAGAAAAATTAATGTTCCTTAAGCATAACCTTCCTATAATTAAGTTTGAATATTAAAACGATGAACATCTTAGTTTACTTTATTTTTAATTACTCATTTATAAATATGCCTAATAAAACTTTAAACTAATATAAATAGTTATCAAGCTAATTAAAGATCTCTTTCTATAAGGGGTGGTTGGGGAAAGAGGTCGGTGGGGTGCATTTGAGTTGGGTTCACGTCCTGCATCCTGGTAACACAATTATGGTTTCTAATTGTGGCTGAAACTCGACAAAATATAACGAATTTATTTGCAGACGAATTCACTAATTGATTTCTATATTAGTTAGATGCTTGATATTATTTTATATGTTCAGAGAAAAGTACAGCAATTATTGTACAATTAATCAATTATACTACATTATAGCTACAGCTCTCTCTGTATAATAACTTATTATACGTTAAACACAACAAATCTCGAATATATCCGAAAAAATAACGAAATGTAGACATCCGCATCCGCATCCGCGGATGTCGAAATCAAACATCCGCATCCGCATCCGCGGATGTCGAAATCAAACATCCGCATCCGCGGATGTGAAAAAATGACATCCGCTACATCACTAATATATAATATATATATATATATATATATATATGGGATGAATTTCACAATTAACACGTGAAATGAATGAATGATGTAAACCCACAAGGAAAAAGAAAAATGATCCAAGGCCTTTCGTGTATTCAGAAGTACACCTCGCCAGGGAAGTACACCTCGTCATTCCTGATGAGGTGTACTTCTGAATACAAGAAAGGCCTTGGAATCATTTTTCTTTCTTCTTGTGGGATTGCATCATATATATATATATATATATATATATATATATAATATATATATATATATATATATATATGTGTGTGTGTTGTGTGTGTGTGTGTGTATATATATATAGATATATAGTGGGCCTATTGTTAGCCGAAAGAGGGTATAATGATTAATTTAATGCTAGTGATTAATTGATGCAGATTGATTGTTATAATGACAGGCTGGGTTAACAATTTATGATGTCATACAGTATCACCGGTTGAAGATGGCTAATGGAGTAGGCCTACTATAATATTTCTGAGTGATACGAATTGCTACGAGGTCACCAGCTTGGATTACACCCAAGCAAATATTGTTCAGGTTATAAAAAGCACCTTATTGTTTTGTAGTTAATTAAGAAAATAAATCAGTTATTTGTTCACAGTGAATAACAAATGATTGACAGTAATTATAGTGAATAACACTTATTTAACAGCCTTTATATTATGCTAAGTGACATGGAGCTTAGCCAATAAGAGAAATGGTTAAGAGCTTAATTGTCTAAATGCATTCATTTATGTTAGGCTCATGGCAAGCAAAATGGAACACAACATAAAATATGAAACCTAGGATAATAGAAATTATGCACGTACGTTTTGGTACACTGAATACAATACGTAACACACTGATTATCTGATTATGTAGGCTAAAGGTTATGAATAGATGAACATGGAACGAATGCTTCCGTCTAATAAATAATAGAAATTAAGCACGTACGTTTTGGTACACTGAATAGAATACATAACACACTGATTATGTAGGCTAAAGGTTATGCATAGATGAACATGGAATAAATGATGCAGCCAAATAATAATGGAAATTATGCACGTTAAATGGTACCTGTAAATGGATTAGGTAGGCTAGAGTTACGCATAAGTGGAACATTGAAGGGGCCTAGTAAATGATATAAGAATGCACATGCGTTTAGTACACGGGAAGTGGATTCGGCTGTCAATAATGAATGCTTAAATAAATCACATAAATAAACGGATGCAAAGTATTTGTGGATTACATGATGAACACAATAGCATGATGCTACACGATTACGGTTTTTGGAATGATACTTGAATTGGGAAATATGCCTACTGCGTTCTTTAACGAGAGTCAGGTAGAAACGCTTAATTACACACTTTGGGAGTATAGCCTACCGTTCGGCGGTAGGCTGATGTAGGCTTCACGAGAGTTACTTAGAAAAGATGCACTTAGCTTACCGGGACGATGAAAACCTCTGGTGAAGAAGTGTTGAAGGTGAATTTATTACTGTAGGCTCGAGGTGTCGTTGATCGTCCTATTGAAGCTTGTTGAACGAGCGCTGGTCGTGTCGATTAGGCCTCTTGAGATGGAGAAGATGCTTGAAGGTTGACCTTGTAGAACATAGGCCCGCGGTGATGCTGACCGTCCCATTGAAGTTTGAAGTTTGTTCAACGGGCGCCGGTCGCCTCAAGTGTTGATTCGCTCGTGTAGAGTTGAGATGATGCTTGAGGGACTGAAGCCGGCTGAAGTCGAAACGGCGCTGGGCTTCGAAGAAATGCTTCTGCAGGCTGACGGCGGAAGGCCTTACTTGACGACAGATCGAAAGCCTTGAAGGAACAGCAGGCCTCTCCTCCGGCGGGAAGCTGGAGGGCGGTTGACATGACGAATTTCTGCTGGCGAAGGTGGAGACCAAGACGAGAAATGACAAGCGACAAGTGAGCAACTGAGAATGAGTATCAGTGGAATCTCGCTTATATAGTCTCTGTGACCCAGACTTTCGCGGGCATTTCTTGAAACGCCTCCGACGCGTCCTTTGGTGATAAGGGCTTGCTTTCGCGGGCCTTTTGGGAAGAAACAGACGTTTTCAGTGTTTCTGATTCCTTGAACACGCGTGTCTTCTAAGAATGTTTGATGATGGCGTGGAAGAAAGAATTTGTATGTCTACTTGTTAGTCTATTTCTTGTCGGTCCTTTACATATATATATATATATATATATATATATATATATATATATATATATATATATATGTGTGTGGTGTGTGTGTGTGTGGTGGTGTGTGTGTGTGTGTGTAAGGTTCATTTCATAGCTATATCCGTTTGTGGGAAACAGCCTCACATCATTAACGACTAAAGAGAATTTTTCTTTCGCTCTGAATATTTCTTGCCGCCTTTTTTAACTCCTTCGATCACTCACTTCACTATAATAAACACACTCGGTTCCACCACAACCTTTCGCTTACGACCTCCGTGATCTCATCAAATCCATTAAATAAAGGAAAAAAAGGTTCATTAGTTTCGCATTAAGTTAATCTTTTTGCCTTGTTGATATCAATGATGGGTTCAAGTGGTCTCCTCCTCAGTTTTGAGGCAAGAATAATAATCTGAAAATCGGAACGAACAATTTCACGAGGGAAATCCAACCTAGTTCCTAATTAAAAAGCTATATTTATATATATATATATATATATATATATATATATATATATAACGTAAAAGAACGACGCTTGTATAGGAGAATTATCCGCGCAAGATGAGAGGAGAACGAAACAAATGAAAAATGAGTAACACCCGGGAATCGAACCCAGGATCTTCCGATTGCCGGTCAGATATGATAACCATTACACCATGGGCCTCACTCAAACAAATGCCGTAATTCTTCTACATACGCGCAGAAACCAATACTCCAAGGGGGCATTGTTTCGTTCTTTCTCTCTCTCATCTTGCGCGGATAATTCTCCTATACAAGCGTCGTTCTTTACGTTAATTATACTGCGTGTTTGCAGTTTAAATGTATATAATGTACGGCAGGGAGGTGCCCCTTTGGGGCATTGGTTTCTGCGCGTATGTAGAAGAATTACGGCATTTGTTTGAGTGAGGCCCATGGTGTAATGGTTATCATATCTGACCGGCAATCGGAAGATCCCGGGTTCGTTCCGGGTGGTTACCTCATTTTTTCATTTGTTTTCGTTCCTCTCTCCATCTTGCGCGGATAATTCTCCTATACAAGCGTCGTTCTTTACGTAATTATACTGCGTGTTTGCAGTTTAAATGTATGTATATATATATATATATATATATATATATCTATATATTTTACATATATGTATATTTTTACATTTTTTGCAATCAGTTTACAATTATTACATCTTAAAAAAATCAAAATTAAGTAATATTATATATATATATATATATATATATATAATATATAATTATATCCTTTAACCTTTGGTTAGCTTCCGCCCGAATTGTTCATTCTGACGAAGGTCAAGCTTTTCACCACCTTAGACCTACAGCTTAACGTGGAATCCGAACCACGCCCCATCAGCAGCCAGCGTCTTAACCACTAGGCCACCTAGGGCACCCATTTATCTACCAACCACTTTCTTTATTGTGTGGAAGGATGAACAGCTGGGTTTGGCTGCGCGCCGGCTGCCGTCAGGTCTCGAACCCGCGGCCGATGGATTCGTAGTCAGCGACGCTAACCACTACTATATATATATTAGTCCGGTAGCACAGACCCTGATTTTACTGGAACCCTGCATTGTTTGTTATAAAGCAAATTTTTACATATTTTGAAAGCTTATACCACCCCATTCAAGAATCCATCGGGTGTACACCTGAACCCCGCTTGGCTTTTTCAATATGGTCGCCATTTTCCAAGATGGTCGGCGAAACTGAAAAATCCCATATCCTTGTCAATACTTGGTGGATTTTGATGATCTTGGTGTCATTTCTAGGGGCTTTTAGGATGATGAGTCGATCTGGATGGGTTGCAGATACTTTGGGAGTCATTTTGACCCACATTCGTCAATACTCAAGGTCATTGGAGGTCAAACGCCCCTCGAAATAAGGAATATCCCATATCCCATGCAGTCGTGGAGATATTCTGGTGATCTTACTGTCGTTTTTATAGTTTTGGGCGAGACTGAGTAGTTCTATAGGGTTTAAAATGAAATCAGGGATCATTTTCCCCATGGTAAGGTGAATTCCAATATGTCTAATTATTCGTCTTATTTTTTTCAGGTTGTTGAGATTGTTGCTGATGGAGCTGCCCACCTGGTGGTTTGATGACGTCTTGGTTGTGCTGATTCCAAAATTGTTTTTTTGACTGCTGAATATGGAGAATATACCAGGTGAGCAATGTTTAGTTTTCATTTGCTGAGGATAAATTATTTCAATGCGATTTGTACTCTGAAGAATGGGTAAACAAAATTCTTATTTTTCAGGTTCTACAAAAGCTGCAGACGAATGTTTCTTCAAGGATTTCCTGCGTAGCTGTCCTGGAGGTCAGAAAGGTCTTTCAAATTGTGGGAGGATTCAGAAAATCATAGAGAGCAGCGTCATCAGAGGGCAGCCAGATGTTCGAGCGAGATTAGAGCCTCTCTCGGAAGATGGAGCAAAAATCCTTTGTTGTCACAAAAACTGTTTCCACTTATGTGTCCAAGTGGGATTTATCAGCATTCATGAAAAAGAGAGAATGTGATACCCCTACAGTGGAGCCAAAAAGACTACGTAGTGCTGTTCTCAGTGAAGGCCCAGTATATGACCCTAAAAAACACTGTCTCTTTTGTTTCATCAAAGTTTCGGTGCAATACCGCATTCCAGCATCTAGGTTTATGACCGATAAGCTTGGTGATAAAAAAACAAATTACAAAGATGTGTTGATAGAAAAGTGTAAACTGAAAAATGATGAGCAGGGACAAGTTGTACTCAGTAGGTTGTTGGGTATGAAAGGAGATTTACCGGCTGAAGAAGCCCGATACCATAAAGATTGTATGTCTTCCTTTCATGTTGAGGTTGAGAGAGCTTGCCAGAATAAGTCAAGGGTTGAACCTGAAGACCGCCCCTTCATTGCTTTGTGTGTAGAATTGTCGAAGGACAAAATGAAACCATGGAATTCAATTGAAGTAGAGAAGCTTTACAAAGAGTTAGGTGGTGAGAAGTTGTCACGTAGGTCGCTCATTGTAAAAGTTAAAGATTACTTCAAAGACGAAATTGTAGACTTACATGGGGATGGTATCGCTACGTTGTTAGTTTTCAAAAACTATGCTGCCTCATACCTGAATATTGCAAAAGATTGTGAGGAATCTGTTGATATTGATGAGTGTGTGAAGAAGCTGGGCAAGCAAATCGCGAGTGAGTGCAAAAAGAACAAGGAAGAATTCACTTCTTATCGTACTCACATAGACAAATATATTGCTTCCGAATGTATGAGTGATGTTCTTATGCAATTGCTTACTCGTGTAAGTTCGAAATTCTCTGACTCCCTGCAATCCATAATGGTTGGAAACATTGTAGCAAGTGTTGTTACAAATCAGCCTACTCCACTCCAAATAGCACTGGGTGTTCTCATAGGTGACCATAAGCAAATCATTAAAGAGTTGTACAAGTACAATGTAACTTGTTCTTATGATGAAGTGCGGCGTTTTATGCGCTCAGCTGCTGTTGTTGCAGCAAGAGATGCTGTGTGGTCGGGTTTGAATGATGCTGCACTTGCTGGTCTTGTGCAAGTTATAATTGACAACTTTGATGCAGTTATTCACTCCCAAAATTGTAGATTAAACTGTCACAACCTTGCAGCTATTGTAACACAGCCCAGATCACTTGAAAACGACAGTGCGAAGGTCATTCCTAGACTATCAAAACAAGAAATGTCAGTTCCCATAAATTGTGAGCTGGAAGTTGTGCCATACACTGGTCCGAAAAAACCTCCTATGCCCATGGAGGCAACCTGCTCATTTGAGCCTTCTGAGAAGCTTACAAGAGCAGCCGAAGTGTCACTTCACCGTGCAGAAGAGCTAGATCTGGAGTTCTTCAGACGGATACTGTTTGTCGCTGGCACCCCTGAGTACAATGGCTTCAACACCCGCCATTGTAGAGAGGCGGGAATGATGCCAGCTAAGAAGTCGGCCATCAAGTATATGCCACTCATTAATATGAAGCCAGCGGACCACAACACTGTCAACACTGCAATCAACAATGGCATTAAAGTGACGAGGGAGTCCAACCAAAGTGTTTTGGTCATCACAGCAGATCAACAGATCTACAAGGTTATAGTGGACATCCTGTTCCATACACGAAGTCTTCTGACTGATGTGGTTGCCATCCTTGGTGGAATGCACTTGGTGATGGACTTCATAGGTGCGATTGGCAGTCTAGCAGCGGGAAGTGGCCTGAAAGAAGTTCTCTGTGGCACATTCGGATCAGTGGATAAAATGCTAGAAGGAAAAAAGTACCCTCAAAATGCCCGTGCACTTCGCATGCTGACTGAAGAAGCTCTCAGACCTGTATTCTTGAAGTATGGTGAGCGTATCAATACCATGGCTGACTTGATGCAAGTCCTTGAAGAACTGGCCTCTGCTAGCAGAACAACTCGTATGTGGGTTGACATCATCATCAAGCCAACTTTTCTCATTATGAAATACACGCGCAGTACACATGAAGGTGATTATGCTCTGGCCATTCAAACAGCTGAAAATATGTTGCCATATTTCTTCGCTGCTGGGCATCACAACTACAGTAGATATGGCCTCTTCTTCGTTCGATCTATGACGTGGTTACCTGAAGAAGTCTTAGATGCATTTATGAGAGGAGAGGGTTCTATGCACATGGATGGACTCTGGAATGGGGTGCCAACCGACCAGTTCCTGGAGAGTACCTGGATGCGTCGTGGGAAGGGCCCTAGTGGTGTCATTGGTAACACCCAAAATCCACAAGTGATGGCCACGTGGGTATACAGCCTCAATGCTCGTGTGAGTCTGACTGCTGACCTCCTAGATATGAGTGAGCACCTAGAAACATTCCATCTGTACCACAAAGAGGAGGCAGGTCGCATCAAACATGATGGAGAAGATCGCCAATCACTTCATGATTCCCTTTCTAAGTGCATGGACCCAATGGATCCAGAGTCACATCCAGGAGGCAACTTATACAATATTCAGACAGGGCAGCTTGCATCTCCAGATGCCAATGCCGATAGAGCTGTTAGTATTGGAAAGACGCAACTGGCACAGTACGAGTCATCATGGCCACAAGGCTTTTATGGCACCATTTCCAAACATGTCATCACCTTTGCAAGTAAAACGAAACATATCAAGGTGGGTGCCCACTTGGTTATGGACCAAGAAGCGATTTATGCACGCGTCATCGGTTTGCTGATGAGCGAACGCGAACTTGACTTGACCCATGTATTCTCAACAGAGCTTGCGGCATACCCACCCGCACTGTTCCAACCAGATGGCTTAATGAGAACTGCAGCTAAGTCCGCATTGAAGCAGAACTTGGGAGTGGAAACATCCTCTCGAACATGGGGTCGACCAACAGTTGTTATCATGGATGTGTCAGCTGTTTTGTGGACAGTCGACTGGCCTGCTAGTGGCACAGTTGCTACATTTATCCAAACCTTCAAAGTATGGCTACCGAAACATCTTTCTCATGCATCTGTAGTACTAGCTTTTGATCGCTACTATGATTTCTCTCCGAAATCAAGCACTCGGGCAATGAGAAGCAAGAGCAGCAGAGTTCACAAGCTGGACCTCAACACCCCATTGCCTACAAGAGACGCTGTTCTCACGTGCACCGCGAACAAGGAGCAACTAAACAGGCTGCTCTGTGAGCAAATCCTTGCTGACAGTGAGTATCTCGCAACTGTAACCCAAGACCATGAGCTAGTGCTTGCAGGATGGCAGACCATACCGACTTCCATTGTGCGAGGCAGGAGTCGAGCAGCATTGGAGCTCTCATCATCTCATGAAGAGGCTGACGTGATAATAACACAACACGCTATCGCACAAGCTGAGAAAGATTCTGATGCCCGCATCTCCATCATTTGTGATGACACAGACGTGTTTGCCATGCTGACTCACTTCTATGAATTTAAGAAACTAGGCTGTCCCATGATTATGGAGTCTCCAGTGCGTGGCAGAAAATCAGTGGACATCCGAGCAACTGTAACCCAGCACAAAGACATCATCCCACAAATCCTCAAACTACACGCTTTGAGTGGTTGTGACACAGTTGCAGCAATACATGGCATCGGCAAAGCCACTGCCATTGCCACAGCCAAGAAGGGTCGGAAGCTAGACAAGCTGGGGTCCCTTGATGCATGCTTTGACCATATCGAGAAAGAGGCAACAGCGTTCATTGTTGCATGCTATGGGGATAAGAAATCCTCATCTCTTACTGAGTGTCGTCAGCGAGTATGGGCTCAGAAGACAGGGAAGTCGGGAACTGCTGCACCCAAACTATGTTCTCTACCACCAACAACTGAAGCTTTCCATCAAAATGTGCTCAGAGCCCACTACACTGTGGCGAACTGGCTCGATGCACTAAAGTGTGACCCACCACCACTTGATCCTGTGCATTATGGGTGGGAGAGAGACGAAACAAACAGAGTTCTCATCCCAAAAACAGTTGGTGAAGGAGTGTGCTTAGCACCAGATGAAGTTCTGAAGCTAATCAGATGTGGGTGTGAATCACAATCAGCATGCAGGGGGAGTCGCTGCGGCTGCATGGGACGCGGAATCCCTTGCACAATGTTCTGTGCATGTGGCAGCGGCTTGGATTGCAACAATCCATTGACCCAAAACGCAAACGAAGAGCAGACTGATGATCCTGACGATCCTGACACAACCATGTCTTTTGATATTTGCCCCCAATAAATGGTTACCTAATGTGAATAACTGCATCAAAGTTGTCAATGCCAATCCCCCAGCTAGGTGTGAGCTTTGTTTTGCTTACGAGGTCATATCTTGTAGCTTTGCAACCTTCCATAGAATGCATGTGCCCTGCACTTCAGCATAAATTGTGGTTTATATCCGAATATCCATATCCATATAATGTGGGTTATGTCATTTAAGCATTATGATCTGGTTTTATCTGCAGAAAAGATGTTAAGTGCTCAGCAGTTAGCTAGATTGTAGAAATTGTCACTGAAATAAAGCAAATACAGTGATGTCAACTGTGGCATTATCATATTTCAAGGCCAAACTTTAACCTCAAATGACCTTGACTTGACCCATGGAGTTGCAAAATGATATCCTACTGTTATCATGTGCCTATAGAACTACTCAGTCTCGCCCAAAACCATAAAAACGACAGTAAGATCACCAAAATATCTCCACGACTGCCCGGGATATGGGATATTCCTTATTTCGGGGGGCGTTTGACCTCCAATGACCTTGAGTATTGACGAATGTGGGTCAAAACGACTCCCAAAGTATCTGCAACCCCTCCAGATCGACTCATCATCCTAAAAACCCTAGAAATGACACCAAGATCATCAAAATCCATCAAGTATTGACCAGGATATGGGATTTTTCAGTTTCGCCGGCCATCTTGGAAAATGGCGGCCATATTGAAAAAGCCAAGGGGGGTCAGGTGTACACCCGATGGATTCTTGAATGGGGTGGTATAAGCTTTCAAAATATGTCAAGATTTGCTTTATAACAAACAATGCAGGGTTCCCACCCCGTGCAACCGGACTATATGGGATAAAACTCAAAATGGTCCCCTGAGGTTTTTTATGATACACACAGACCGTGTATGGAACAAGGAACTCTTCTGGGAAATTAAATCCACTATAGTCCGAATAAATAATGATAAATGACAAACACTATAGAGTGACCCGTTGCCCAAGTCGGGCTAGCATCATGAAAAAGAAAAACTATGGTATTTGTCATTTACCATTACTTATTCGGACTATAGTTGATTTAATTATCCCAGAAGAGTTCCTTGTTCCATGCACTGTCTGTGTGTATCAATATATATAATATATATATATATATATACAGGGTGGAACAGAAGTATGTTCCACAGGAAAATAATGCTCTCTCTCTCTCTTCGTTTCAGGTTTATAACTGATGAACAACATGGCTGATTACACCCGACAAGAGAAAGAAAAATTAGTTTTATTACATTTAGCTTCCTCTGGAGACACTGAAGGTCGCTTTTTACAAGAAAAGACGACGAACTATTGAACATTTAAAAGACAACATACAACAAGAATGTAACAACATGAGTAAGGATGTCCTACGCAGCGTCCAGTGTAACTTACGTGATCGAATTAAAATGTGTCAACACCTGAATGGTACACTATTTCAGCATCTACTGTCTTCTTAACAAATAAAGATTAATATCCTATCTTAACGGACTTTTGTTACACCCTGTATATATATATATATAAGGAATGGTGATGTCTGTTTGATCTCTTTTTGATGTTCATTTATACGTGCCTAAACGCCGCCTATAATAATCAGGACCTCTCCATTTCCTCCCATTATGTTGTGTTTCGGGGGGATTTTGCATCTCAAGTCGAAGCGAGCATTCTAGCATATATATATATATATAATATTATATATATATATATATAAATATATATATATGGTCGCCCAGGGCTCACTCATTTGTGGTCACCCATTTATAACCACCATTTTATACTGCCCACATTTTGGCCCCAATTCTTGTGGCAGCTTAGTTAATTACCAGATTATAAAAAACAGCTTAACTGAGGCAAGTCTAGAGAGCCTAGTTGTATAGGCTACTAATTTGAAGATAGGCTGCGGTAATTTATCATTAGATAGGTTAACCAGATAATTAGCAGAATAGCTAATCAATTGTTTGGGGCTATCACTGCACGTTTTTTCCCTTTAATTAACAAATTTAATATTGCAATGATAAATAAAGTACGATACATACAATAAAAAAAATGCAATTAGTTATAAATCAGTGTTAATTTGTCAGTATCCGGAATCTGGTCACTTCCGTCAGCGGTAAACTTTAAGGCCTTGTAAGCCTGAGAAAGCTTCTTACTTAATGGTTGTTTTACTGGTATGAAGGCTTTGCAGCCCGTTTAAGGTATCGTAGAAACACTTTATGATGCTGAAAGCTCTTCAGGCCGTTACGAAATTAAGGTTGGCCCTTCGTATCCGAAGACGACGTCCGTTTGGGTTGTCCTTATGCTTGCCAAAGAACCTTTTTAGTCGTTAGTCCGAATGTAACAAATATCTGTATTTTTATAACAGCGATGAATTGAGCTCTTGGGGGTGTGGATGGGGAAGGGAATGGTCTTCATAAGGGTAATCTTTTGTGGTCTCTTGATTGATAGCATTTGATACGCACTTGAGAAGTATGATATATTACAGTATTATATCTAGGAAGGTCTTGCAGTAAAACCATAGACCTATAATGAGGTGTTTATGACCAATTCTCTCTCTCTCTCTCTCATATATATATATATATATATATATATATATATATATATATATATATATATATATATATATATATATATATTACTGTCAATGTGTGCAACCAGTTATTTCACGTAATGCCTAAAACTTTCAGGCATTTTGCTTAATTCGATTAAGCGATTAATGACTTCATGAAGGTTAGCTTAGCTTAGATTACATTAGGTTGGTTAGGTTAGGTTAGTAATGCGCATTACCTATGTTTAAGGATCACAGGTATTACGCGAAATGCCTGAAATTTTCAGGCATTACGTGAAACGAATGGTTTCACACATTGACTGTAACATATACTGTACCGGGTGTCCGAGAATTATCTGTACAAGTTTTGGCTGTTATTAAAAGTCAACCATGAAGTGTAGAAATTCCAGTTTTATCCCATTTTACAGAGAAACTCATTAAGTTTTTTTTAATAACAAGTTTTGACAAGTTTTTTCTTTTTTGTACGCGGGTAACAGACATTGATGATTTAAAAGCAAGAATCACAGCTGCTATTGAGCGAATTGATGTGGATATGCTGCAGGGTACATGGCAACATTTGGATTATCGATTGGATGTTTTGCGAATCACTGATGGTGCACATATCGAATGTTTGTAACAACGTTACTTTAATAAAAGAAACTTTTGAAAATACAGATTCTAAATAATCTTGTTTAAGAATTTTACGTGTGTTATCAAGAATTTTATTAAAAGATGAAATTGTACAGATAATTTCGGACACACTGGAATTTCTAAAAACTTGTCAAAACTTGGTATCAGAAAAAAACGTAATGAGATTCTCTGTAAAATGGGACAACACTGGAATTTCTACACTCATGGTTGACTTTTAATAACAGCCAAAACTTGTACAGATAATTCTCGGACACCCTGTATATATATAATATATATGATGAATAAAACCACGAAGGAAAAAAGAAACACAAAGGGGTGCTTGAGCACCCCTTTGTGTTTCTTTTTTCCTTCGTGGTTTATTCATCATAAATACTTTTCACGTGTCACTTTCGTGAAATAATTTTTCATATATATATATATATATATATATATATATATTATATATATATATATATATATATATAAGGAACACGAGTGGTGTTGCAGTAGACATCTTCAAAAGAAGATTAGACGCCTGGCTCAGAACAATCCCCGATGAACCGAGCGTACCTTGCTATGTGAGGTGGAGAGTACAAGAAACCAACTCACTACTTCACCAGGTCAACTCGAGAGGAGGGGCGACAAGCTTGACCTTTGTGAAATGAGGAATCATCGCGCGGAACCTTTGAAAGGTTGAAAGGTATATATATATATATATATCAGGTAAAACGCAGGAGCAGGTAAAAATGCTACTAGCTCTGGCTGATGAATCTATGTTAACGCAAGAAATAACAGAAAACATAATAAAAAACAACTGCCTACATTTGGTATTCACAAACAGCAGCAACCTAATTGATAATGTAGAAATATCCCCAACTATAATATCGGACCACAACATCATTGAAATAACCAATATAAAAGCAACAGGAAAGGAAAGAACACGAACAAAAAGAAAGAAGCAAATTCGAAATTTTTAATTTTCACTGGGAAGATGTTGCATCCAGCATGGAAGTAATAGATTGGAAAACCATTTTCGAGGCCAAGACAACGGAAGAGATGCAAATGACTTTAGAGGAGAAGACGTTAAAAATTGTGGAAAGACATGTCCCAAAAATACAACAAAGAGGAAAGAGAAGCAGGTTCGAGAGACAAAAGAAGTCATTGTTCCGAAAGAGAAAAAAGAGTGACTGCAAAATTAACTGTAAAGATAACAATATCAGAAAAATGTTAAATGATAAACTGCAAAGTATCGATGACGTCATACAGGAACTAATTGAGAAGCATACAGAAAAAGAAGACGACGCTATAGAAGCGATAAAGGTTAATTCAAAGTACTTCTATTTTGCATACAGAGCATCGAAAAACCATGCGATTACAATCGCATGGTTTTTCGATGCTCTGACAGATGATATTACACAAGCTATAGGGAAACTAAAAACACACTCAACGGCAGGACCGGATAAATGGAATGCCACACTGATCAAAAACTGCAAGAATGCAATAGAAGCGATAAAGGTTAATTCAAAGTACTTCTATAATTTTGCATACAGAGCATCGAAAAACCATGCGATTATAATCACATGGTTTTTCGATGCTCTGACAGATGATATTACACAAGCTATAGGGAAACTAAAAACACACTCAACGGCAGGACCGGATAAATGGAATGCCACACTGATCAAAAACTGCAAGAATGCAATCGCTGAGCCCCATATTGATATGGAAACGATCACTAGACACCGGAGAAATACCGGGGATCCTGAAGAGCGCGAACATAGTCCCAATACATAAAGGAAGAGATCGATCCGAGGCCAAAAACTATAGCCCAGTGTCGCTTACATCTCATCTCACTAAAATATTTGAAATAAAAGTTAGATAGAAAATCTATGACTTTTTGGAAACTCAGAAGAAATTCAGTGATATCCAACATGGGTTCCGGTCAGGCAGATCATGCCTATCACAACTAATGGAACACTACAACAACATTATCGATGCACTCGAAAGTAATGAAAACTATGATGTAATATACACAGACTTTGACAAAGCGTTCGACAAGTGTGACCATGGAATCATAATACATAAACTGAAATATATGGGAATAACAGGAAAAGTAGGGAAATGGATATATAATTTCTTTAGTGAGCGACGGCAAGTCGTTACAGTACAGGGAGTATCTTCATCAGAATCAGAGGTCCTCAGCTCGATACCACAAAGAACAGTATTAGCTCCACTACTCTTCATAATCATGCTAATGACTAGATGAGGACGTTACCAGAGACAGCACAGTAACATCCTTTGCGGATGACACAAAGATCAGCAGAAAAATAAGAAAGCCAGAAGATATGGGATCTTTACAAACCGACATGAACAGAATCTACAAGTGGACGGAAGAGACCAATATCAAGTTTAACACTGAGAAATTTCAGCTGTTACGGTACGGAAAAAGAGAAGACCTAAAATCCATGGAATATTACCCCAAATGGACAGGAAATTCAGAGAAATTCTAGAGCAAGACTGCGAAGATATAGGAATGTAATGATTCCTCTACTGAAAACACTGATCATATCCAAATTGGAATACTGCTCAGTCCCAACATCCCCATATAAAAAGAAAACATTAAACAGCTAGAAGGGATTCAGAGAAGCTTCACAGCAAAGATCAACGGGTGCAAAGAACTAAATTACTGGGAAAGGTTACGCGAACTAAACCTCTATTCACTGGAAAGGAGAAGAGAGAGATACACCATTATTTATACTTGGAAAATAATGGAGAAACTAGTCCCTAATCTTACTCTGAACCCTGTAACTCCCCAAACAGAAAAGGAAGACTGTGTCGTGTTCCAAAATTAAAGGCGAGACAGGGAACATCCTTAACCTTGAAAGAAAATAGTTTTGTTGTGAGAGGACCAAAACTATTTAATCAGCTGCCCAAAGACCTAAGGAACACGAATGGGTTGCAGTGGACATCTTCAAAAGAAGATTAGACGCCTGGCTCAGAACAATCCCCGATGAGCCGGGCGTACCTGACTATGTTAGGTGGAGAGTACAAGAAACCAACTCACTACTTCACCAGGCCAACTCGAGAGGAGGGGCGACAAGCTTGACCTTCGTGAAGTGAGGAATCATCGCGCGGAACCTTTGAAAGGTTGAAAGGTGTATATATATATATTATATATATATATATATATATATATATATATTAGTAAAAATTCTTCCCTTATCTTCTTATCCTTGAAAATGATGAAAACAATTTAATTTTTAGTAAAAAAAAAGTATCTTCAAAATTTTGGAATTATTTGAATTCTTAGAATTTGCTTGAAATTCACAGTGTTTAAACCTTAGAATACATTTATTGAATGCAAATTAATTTTTCCTTGTGTTTTTTGTGAAGTTAAAATGCTTTGATAGTTTTAAGTCTTATTTTTTTAAATATAAAGCAATCAGATAATATACAAAATTTCGCAAGTGTAATTTCTGATTGTAAAATAACTACTATTTTTATATATATATATATATATATATATATAATATATATATATATATAATTTAGTGATGTAGTGGATGTCATTTTTTCACATCCGCGGATGCGGATGCGGCTGAGGATGTTTGATTTCAACATCCGCGGATGCGGATGCGGATGTCTACATTTTCGTTTTTTTAGGATATATTCGAGATTTGTTGTGTTTAACGTATATAATAAGTTATTATATAGAGAGAGCTGTAGCTATAATGTAGTATAATTGATTAATTGTACAATAATTGCTGTACTTTTCTCTGAACATATAAAATAATATCAAGCATCTAACTAATATAGAAATCAATTAGTGAATTCGTCTGCAAATAAATTCGTTATATTTTGTCGAGTTTCAGCCACAATTAGAAACCATAATTGTGTTACCAGGATGCAGGACGTGAACCCAACTCAAATGCACCCCACCGACCTCTTTCCCCAACCTCCACCCTTATAGAAAGAGATCTTTAATTAGCTTGATAACTATTTATATTAAGTTTAAAGTTTTATTAGGCATATTTATAAATGAGTAATTAAAATAAAGTAAACTAAGATGTCATCGTTTAATATTCAAACTTAATTATAGGAAGGTTATGCTTAAGGAACATTAATTTTTCTGCCTTTTCTGCTGCCAGTCTGTTTCTCTTTTCATCATATATTAATCCAGCACTGCTAAATAATCTCTCGCTTGGTACGTTTGTTGGAGGACAGGCTAAATGTTTCCTTGCAAGTTTACTCAAGTATGGATAGATATTCTGCGTATTTTTCCACCAACTAATAGGATTGTCACATGCAGCCAGACGTTTTTCTTGGTGATAGCTCTCGATCATTTTTACTACATCTTTTGACATCGCGTAGGTCTCGTCATTGCTGCTTGACTCAAGAAACTGAGAGACAGATTCTGTGATAGATTTGCTCGTTGAAGGTGTTGGTTCTGTCACTGAAACTTTTATTCTTTTGGTGGGTGGCGAAGCGACAGATTCAAGAGATTGAAGCTCTTCAACTGCTTTGCCAAGTGATGATTTAACTCGTTCTAATGTACTAGGTGAAAATAACAGCTTTGTAACGTGGATCTAAGTAGGTTGCAAGAGAGTAACTTCATACAAGAACAGCCTCTCGTCTTGTCGCTTGCATCACTTTTGCGCACAATGAACTAGTTCTATTAATATAGTAGAATTTGATAATTCCGCTTATTAATTACATTTTATCTCAACGGTCCACATCCGCACGACATCCGCAGTCCAAAGTGCGGATGCGGATGCGGATGCGAGAAAATGTGCGGATGTTCCGCGGATGCGGATGCGGATGTGACCTACATCACTAATATATATATATATATATATGGGTGAATTTGACAGTTAAACACGTGAAATGAATGAATGAATGATGTCAAGAATTCTCTGACGAGGTGTACTGCTGAATACACGAAAGGCCTTGGAATAATTTTTCTTTTTCCTTGTGGGTTTGCATAATATATATATATATAATATTATATATATATATATATATATATACTCGTATACACTTTAAATTATTTTTATGAACTATTAAAAGAAATTTACCACTGCAAGAAATAATTTTCATTCAAAAATATTTCAAAATTTCTAAATTTTAAATTTTGAAATAAAAGGTCACTTTTTTTCTTTGTAATTTTATTTATCTGTAATTGAAGTTTTTACTTTTTTATAAATTTTGATTTTTTTTGTTCGTGGAATCCGTTATATATATATATATATATAATATATATATATTATATATATATATATGCGCCTCGGTGGCGTAGTGGTTAACGTCGTTGTCTACGAATCCACCGACCACGGGTTCAATTCCCGGTGACGGCAGGCAGAGCTCAGCTCATCCAGCTGTTTATCCTTCCATACAAATAAAAAATTGGTTGGTAGATAAGCGGGTACCTTGGGAAACCTAGTGGTTAAGACGCTGGGATGTCGTGTGATCGAGTGCAGGTAAGGGCTTTGTAATTTCTGTAATTTCCCACTATGGTCCAGGGTAAGTTAGGTTAACTTTATTAAGTTATGGTTAGGTTAGTTTTGATTACGTCAGATTAAGTTCAGTTAAGTTAGGAAATATTAGTCATTGTGTCATTTGGTTCCTTTTTCCACGAATGCGAATAGGATTGACACCTTTTTCAAATGAGGACAATTTTTCCTCAAATGTGGATTTCTCACATCAAAATTACTGAATTACTTTGCGAATTATTTCGATAAAATGGAGAGCTAAAAAAATTCTTATTTTCAGAAAATATTCCTTAGTAATGCGCTATTTTTAACTATTTAATGAAGTTCCAGTGGCGCACCTAGAAATTTCCTTCGGTGAGGGTAACAACCTAAAAATCTTTGGCGGTAAAATTAAACACGTAAGTGTGAAATAGTATTCATTTATTTTTACAAATTTACGAGAATGACTCAAAGACAAGTCACGTCAATGACATCATACAGAATTTTATTTTCGTGCAGGGAAGGGAAGACGGCCTAATCTTGGGGGTGAGAGGCAAATGGCCGGCTGACCTACCCCTCCTTTGGGTGCGCCAGTGAGGGTATACGAACCTAGCTGATACTAATCCGTGTTAAAATAACATTTTTGTTAGAGAAGATCAATTGTTATTTCAAATAATTTAAATGTTAAAAGATTTACTAATTTTAACGTATAAAAATATACAGAAATCCATGTCTTAATTACTTGAAAATTTGCCTCGTTCGTCAAATGGAGATTAATTCATGTTCTTTAAATTAACTATTTGACGTGATTACACTGTAATTTAGGACCTCCACCCCCGGCCCCCAATTAAAAAAATACCTATTCAATTTCCTGTGGACTAATTTGTCAACCTGACAGATCTCGGAGAACAATGCGAAATACAGTCCTTTTATGAAGTCGGAAACTTGATATTTGTCTTTTAATGATTTTCTGATGAGTTTCTTCAGATTAAATCACGAATTTCTCCCATTTGGAATTCTAATTATTTTAATGTCAGGTGACATTGAGTAGTGCAGCGGGAGAAGGGGATAAGCGACAAAATCGGCAAAATGAGTTTTCTGTTTGAAAAGACAGTTATTCTTCCCTCTATCACCTCCATTTGGCAGATATCCCATTTTGTGACAGTGTTTCCAGTCACAAAATGCACCTAGTTGGTGTAGTGGTTAGCGTCGCTGACTACGAATCCATCGACCCCGGGATCGAAACCCAGTGACAGCAAGCGGCAAAACTCAGCTGTTCATCCTTCTATACAATAAAAAAAAATTGGCAGCTATCCCATTTTGTGACTGGAAACAGTGTTTCCAGTCACAAAATGGGATATCTGCCAATTGGAGGGGATGAGGGAAGCATAAAATCTTTTCAAACAGAAAACGCATTTTGCCGATTTTGTCGTTTATCCCCTTCTCCCACTCCACTACTCAATATAAAGGACTTGGATTTAGTTCCCATATCTCATAACGATAAGTACGAGTATACGTGTACAAATTAGTTGGTGTGGTTAAAATATTTAGGAAATTTTGGGATTTTGTGGCAATTCTATATGTAATTGTCGAAGTACTTCAGCTAGTTTTTGTTTTAAGTGCCCGTGAACTTTATATAGGGTGTCCCATAAGTCCTGTCTCATAAGAAAAATTATTTTAAATTCAATTTACAAAAGTAATACATTAAGAACTAAAACAAATATTCAAATTGATGTCTTGTTTTGGGACCTTTTTTTTTGGTTGCAGGTAGAATAACACACACTGGCTAATGTGGAAGTGAGTTACACTCGTGAGGAAAAGGCAGAGGCCTTTCCCTCACCAGTGTAACTGCAAAAAAAAAAAAAAAAGATCCCAAAACAAGACCAATTTAAGCATTTACTTTAGTTCTAACGTATTACTTTTGCAAATTTAATTTAAAATAAATTTTCCTATGAGACTGGACTTATGGGACACCCTGTATATATATATATATATATATATAACCTTAGGTTGATGTTAATAAGGAGACGATAGCGTAATTACTGGAAAGAGACTAACTCGTCACGTGGCTCACACCTCTCATTCCACGTTAAGCTGTAGGTCCAAGGTAGGGCGACAATCCTGACTTTCGTCACAACGAACAGTTTGGTCAACGTGAAACAAGGTTTATCTTATTTTTATACGTAGGTGGTGATGATGATGATGTCTGTCTATCTGTATGTTCAGTATGTTCATTTATACACGCCTAACAAACAACTATGGTAAACTGTACCAAATTTAGTGCACACATTAAGGGAGAATCAGGGAAGGTTTTAGTAATACACTTCTTCCTCCCAGTACCCCTTCCTTCGTATGTTTAGGGCTGTTTCTGTTGCGCAAAGTGCAGCTGGCATTCCAGTATATATATATATATTATATATATATATATATATTAGGGTGACAACTTCTTATTGGGATAAAATTTGAAATTCAAAAACATTTGCCGGCCATTTGTCCAATGCTGCCACCCTATGAGGAAACACCGTAGACGAAATCTCATGGAATTCGGAAAGCATTTAGGGGTGCCTCGAGTCACATGAATGAAACTGTCGCGCGGAAGAAATTTCAAGAATGAACGAGTTTCGACAACGCTTCAAAAACAAAAATGTTTCGAGAATGCAAGTGTATTATATAATTTAATAGAATTGTTTCCTTTATTTCATACTATAGATTATGCAAATCGATTAATTTATTTCATTAAATTAAAATTTTCATAAATAAATCGTTAAATAATATGATGTGTATCAATCTTTGGATGATCAGCTTTTGGTGCTTCAAGTTCATTTTGCATACGACTGCCTGACTGAAAACAACGCTTAGAAGTTCTCTCCCGATTCTTTTAAGATATCTAAGGTAATATTTTTTATTTTGATACATTGATTATATTATTATTGGAAATTGTTCTAGAAAAGTTTCATTAATTGTTGGCATAGTTTGATGTTTAAATTATATAAATTTGGAACTGAATTTGATTTCCTATGATAATATATATACGAGTATATATACAGGGCCGTCGAGAGGGGGGGGTCAGGGGGGGCCAGTGCTCTTGGGTGTACCTAAGCTGACATCAGGAACGGGTGAGGTCATCGCCTCGGTGGTACATGCTGCGCTCAAAGAATGGAATGTGTCAGAAAAGGTATCAGCTATGAGCTTCGACACTACAGCTTCAAATACTGGTTACTTGTCTGGGGCATGCGTAGTTTTGGAGCAGAAACTCGGCCGCCGACTCTTATACCTTGCATGTCGCCATCACATCCTAGAACTTGTCGTTGAGAAGGCGTACATGGAATGCATGGGACCATCATCTGGTCCAGATATCCTCCTATTCTCCCGCTTCAAAGAGACGTGGAATACAATTTGCCAAGATAAGTACAAGACCCTGTCAGACCTTCCATCGAGTCTGAATGAGAATCGAGAAGAACTGATCGCTTGCTGGAATCTATATCTGACAAAACATCAGCCGAGGGATGATTACCGTGAATTCTTGGAGTTGTCGATTACAATCCTTGGAGGTAATTTACCTAACTTTAGGTTTCGGCGACCTGGAGCACTTCACCGAGCACGTTGGATGGCAAAAGTAATTTATTCATTAAAAATCCTGCTGCTTTCCCATCAGTTCAGACTTACAACTCGTGAAATGTCTGGCTTAAAACGATTTGTATTTTTTGCCCTGGAGTTATATGTCAGCGCGTGGTTCACGGCCAGCAGTCCTTCATCTGCTCCCGCGAACGATTTGAAGCTTCTTCAAGACCTAGCAAAGTACCACGATGAAAAGATCTCAGCATCCTGCCTTAGTGTCCTCGGTCGTCACTTATGGTACCTCAGCGAGTACTTGATTGGTCTCGCACTCTTTGATAAAGGTATCAATGCAACGACGAAAAAGAATATCGCTCGATCAATCCTCGAAAAAGAAGCTGCTGAAGATCCTCCAAAGCGAGCCCCAATACCTGCTGTTTCTTCCATTTCAACAAAGCAGCTCTCGGACTTTGCTTCGAAAGGATCAAAGCTTCTCTTTGAACTTCTAAAAATTAATGATGGTTTCTTGTCCAAGGAACCAGAGACCTGGCCGGACGACGAAGATTTCAAGACTGGTTTGACTATAGTTGAAGGACTAAAAGTCGTCAATGACATGGCAGAGAGGGTAATTGCCTTGATCCAGGCCTTCAATACAAAGATTACGAAGAATGAAGAACAGCGTCAACATCTCTTGCAGGTTGTTGAGGATCATAGGAAGTCTCAGCCTGGTACATTGAAAAAGGGGTATGGCTTGAGGAAAAGCAAGAATTAATGGGTGGTCTACAATTGAATGAAAGACACCCTGGAATATAGGTAATGAATAATTAATGAATAATTAATTTTTGTTATAAGGAGAATTATTTACCTCACTTGAGACACCCTTAAATATTATCTGAATGACCTAATATTTACAGTACATTGTTTTCTCATGTAGTAGCAGCATTGAACAAATGGCCAATAAAAAACTCCAACTTTCGATTTTTATTGTCAACCTAATATATATATATATAATATATAAAATGTAAAATAACGCACTGCCGCGACGAAGTAGAGAGAAGGAAACCACCCTTCAGGAAGACGTAAATTTTTATTTCTTAACACCAATACAGCGAAAAGGGCTCGCGAGGAGCCGTAACTGTATTGGTGTTAAGAAATAAAAATTTACGTCTTCCTGAAGAGTGGTTTCCTTCTCCATATATATATATATATATATATATAAAACTGCGCGGTTTTGAGCAGAGTAACAAATATCTCTTTCGCTCAGTCGCTTGTTATGATTGGCTAACTCGCGCGAAGTGGGTGGAACTAATGTCTCTCGCTCAGTCGCCCGTTAAGGTCGGATCTATCAAGATGAGCGGCGTTAAAGATTACGAAGTGATCACAAGCCCTACCCGTAGCGTAGGGAGCCGAAGGCACGGCTTGTATAAATAAAACCTTATTTTTGTGAATTTATACATTGTTTATTTTAAATGCGATACGTCACTAAACCTAAAACCACGGAAGGGTTCTTTTTATCATTAACGTACACGCTAAAATTGCAAACTACAGATCAAATGAAATTACTGACATACTGTATAGGCCTACTGTATCTCCTCAGTGTAAGACGCAACGCAGAAAAACACTTAAATCAGCACGATTTTATTGAAGACTTAGTTAACAAGGAAAAACATTTTACGGAATATCTCTCTCTCTCTCTCTCTCTCTCTCTCTCTCTCTCTCTCTCTCTCTTGTTTGCTTTTAATTACAGCTCTTTGTTAAAAAGACGAGACCTTTTCGTTGTCGTCCCGAGTTAGGTTTGTATACACTCGAAGACACTCGAATGTCGTTTCAAGGAGAGGAGGATGGAAGCTGAAAGACAGTCATTTTGTTCCAAATGAAAGTTCGAAAAGGAAAAATGCCGAAATAAAAATAAAAAGATTGATCACAAATTACATTTTACTTCAATGAGATTTATTTCTTATCATTTTCCCTCTCTCTCTCTCTCTCTCTCTCTCTCTCTCTCTCTCTCACTATATATATATATACAGTATATATTACCTCTTCATATGTGGAGTTGGATGAAAGAGAGAGTTACTTTATACCCTCACCATCTCCCCGCAACTTACCATGCACACATGGTCGATCGCGACTTAGCACAGAAATTTGTGAAGTCAGGTTTTAAATGTTAATTTAATATTCTGCTTATTGTTTTGTGGATTTCTTTCGATAACATATTAAATTTTTTTTAGGCTTATCACGGAGGAAAAACCTAGGTTAAAGCAATCAATATATATATATATAGTTAACTATTAACACACGATACCACGATTGGACTATTCCATTATTGCATTAACAATAAAAATAGCGCAAAAACAGTACAAATGGATTACCATATGGTACAGTTGAATCAACTATTTAGTATTGCGTGCAAAGATTTTGTTAGTCTAACTCCGGGCAGTCCTCGTTTATCGCAAGTTCGTTTATCACAATTTCGATATGGCTTTTTTTCCGTGATATAATATGGTAAGTTTTTTTGAATCTCTATCAAGAAGCCTTGTCCTTTTGTCTCGCATTACAAAACTTAATTTATTATCCGTACTATTTAACTATAAAGGACAGATCAATTACAACAGGTTTGGCACGTGAAATCAGATAAGGTTAAAAATGTTTGTCTGTCAAATTTATAATAGTTACCTTTGCAGTAACATTACACATAAACATACAGTTTATTCGGTTATATTAGGGACTAAATTTGTCTGTATTTAAAACATTTATGCATTTATGCTCTTTCGATGAGGAAACATTTTTTCCTATTATTATTATTATATATATATATATATATATATATATATATATATATATATATATATATATATATATATATGCTTAAATCCCCAAAATAGCGCCAATAGTAAACCACGTTTTTACCAATTAGGTCGAACCTTTTGAATAAATCAGTTTTTATTGTATGATCTACGATTTTGAGGTTAGGTTAGGTGAACTCAGGTTAACCTAATCTAAAACAAATCAGAGGGTGTGTAAAATCTGAGGAAGCATAAGAAACGACTTTGTTTATTTAGTTTTATTTAATTAAAATCTAACGCGGGTGAAATGTTAAAAACTAATCACCGTATACGGTAAAAGAAACGTTTTTTCTAAGCTTCCTTGTGGACTCCCCAACCCCCTCCCCTATTTTAATACGAGCAAAAGTTATTAAATATATGAAAATAAAAAGTATATAACTTGTTCCACGTAATGCATGGTTAAAAACTGGTCATGAACGAAAATTTACACATGTTTAACCCACTTAGACATTAGATATATTATATATAATATATATATATATATATATATATAATATAATATATATATATATATATACAGGGTGGGCCGTAAGTTTCCATACATAGGAAAAATTAAACGTTTGTTTTATGTTTCAGATACCCTAAAGAATATGCGTTTGACGTAAGATCTTGTTTACTGATGAAGCAAATTTTTACGTCAATGGAGAGGTTAATCGGCAAAACATACGTTATTGGAGTAATGCTAACCTAACTGGCTGAGTCCGACGAAGATGCAAGGTGCCGGTAAAGTGATCGTGTGGGCCGGGATATGGGGTGACAGAATTATTGGACCAATTTTTGTCAGTGGAATCTTTAATGCCGAAAGGTATCTTAACATGTTGCAAGAAGAGATTTTCCCATCCTGCTAAACGAGGAAGGTAACTTCCCAGTTTACTTCCAGCAAGATGGAGTCCACCTCATTATGGTTTCACGTGCGTCGGTATTTGGATCAGCAGTTTCCGGATGCTTGGATTGGTCGGCGTGGTCCTGTGGAGTGGCCTTCCAGATCCCCAGATCTCACCCCCTTGATTTCTATCTTTGGGGGCACTTGAAGGCCATGGTGTATCAGGAAAAGATACGAGACATAAATCATCTAAAGGAACGTATCACCAACGCCATTACAAGCATAACGTCAACTTGCTAATGCGTGTTCATCAACAGTGGGGAACACGTATTGAAATGTGTTTTCAAAACAATGGCAACCATGTAGAGCATATTATATAAATAAAAATGGTTGCCATAAAAAAATGTTTATTTTCCTATGTATGGAAACTACGGCCCACCCTGTATATATAATATATATATATATAATATATATATATATATAATATATATTAATGTATAGAAACGACGTAAGTATAGAGGAGTGTTCTGCACACGAGGAAGAGAAATAACGAACAAATGAAAAATGTGGTGACCCGCCCGGGAATCGAACCCAGGATCTTCCGATTGCCGGTCAGATATGCTACCACTACACCACGGACCTCGATCAGTCAGAAGTCGCAATTCTCCTACATAGGGCAGAAACCAATGCCTTGAGAGGGCACCCTCGCAAATCGTGAATATGTACATTTAACTGCAATGACCACGCAGTATATTAATGTATAGAAACGACGTAAGTATAGAGGAGTGTTCTGCACACGAGAAAGAGAAATAACGAACAAATGAAAATGAGGTGACCGCCCTCCTCTATACTTACGTCGTTTCTATACATTAATATACTGCGTGGTCATTGCAGTTAAATGTACATATTCACGATTTGCGAGGGTGCCCTCTCAAGGCATTGGTTTCTGCCCTATGTAGGAGAATTGCGACTTCTGACTGATCGATGCCCGTGGTGTAGTGGTAGCATATCTGACCGGCAATCGGAAGATCCTGGGTTCGATTCCCGGGCGGTCACCTCATTTTTCATTTGTTCGTTATTTCTCTCCTCGTGTGCAGAACACTCCTCTATACTTACGTCGTTTCTATACATTAATATACTGCGTGGTCATTGCAGTTATATATTATATATACACACAAACACACACAGAGCGTCCCATAAGTCTGGAACCACAGGGCAAAATGATAAAAACGGCAATAAAAACGGCTTTTATTCACAGAACGTGTTCAATGTGTCCACCATTATTATTGATACACGAATGCAGACGAGATATCCAGTCAGCAACACACGGCGAATGGTATCAGGAGTGATAGTGTTACATGTGACGATGATGCGCTCCCGCAAATGTGCAACACTGAATTTTCTCCGCATAGACCAACGTCTTCAAGTGACCCCAGAGATAAAAATCCAACGGGGTGAGATCGGAGCTCCTCGCCGGCCACTTCACAGGCCCTCGACGTCCTATCCAATGACCGTTCTTCCTTACTCAAAGACATCATGGGCACTTGCATAAACGGAAAAACATGAATTACTTATTGGAACCATAGGGTAAAATAAGTTATTTTACCGTATGGTTCCAGACTTATGAGACACCCTGTATATATATATATATATATATATATATATGTATGTATATATAAACAGTATATTATCGACGACCCTTCATAAATTCCAGTTCTCTTCCCTCACAATCAATTCTTTTTTCTCGTACTTCAAATTGCACATACAAGTGATTAATTAATTGAAATAACTATTATATTCTCACTTTCCTTCATTATCGTGTTGATAAAAGGATTAATGAAAGCTTATCCTTCACTGGTAATTGCATATTTATATGTTCTTCCTCATAATTGCATTTCATTTACTAATTTTATTCAATGTGGAAATGAGTGAAATAAAAATTGAAAATAAACAAGTTAAATAATTTATTTATTTATCTATTTATTATTATTATTTTTTTTTGTCTTTAGAAAGTTTGAAATTCATTGCGACTTTGCAAAATTCTAAAATAAAAAAAATAATATATATAAGTAGTATGGTTGCAAAAAGTGAGAGGGAGTGGGGATACCAGTGCCAGTGCCACTGAGGGGAAAAGAGGGGGAGGGGAAAATAATGGTTTAAATAATGGTTTGATAAGTGTAACAATGAATTTGATAAGGGGAGAGGGGGTGTTTGTAAGATAAGGAGAATGGTCATAAGGGAAAAGCATAAAATTTAAAAATAAATATAATAAATATAATAATATATATAATATGTGTGTGTGTGTGTGTGTGTGTGTGTGTGTGTGTGCGTATGCGTCACGCTATGAACTTTAGCGGTCACCTAAGTGATACGAGAATAGCAAAAAGTTGAAGGGATGAGGGTAAGGAGGGATGGTGAAGTGGGGCAGTGGGATAATGGAGTAAGAAAAAGAGACGATGAAAAAATGGTGTGACGTCATACTATGAATTTTAGCGGCCACCATTACTATAAACTTTAACAACCCTATAAAGGTAAAAATTTTCAAAAGATATAAGAAATGGAGGGCCCTCGGCAACACGTTGACACATTCATATACACAGAGTCAACAGAAACATCGTAACTTACCTCACAAGGTGAAAAAGGGGAAAATTTCACAGAAGAGGGTACGAAGGGGGAAAAAGTTAAAAAAAAGGAAAAGGGGAAAAATCGAAAATTTGCCTATAGAGTACCTAACATTAGTAAACGTAATTCTTCGTTTCCCTACATGCACAAAACAACAAACAAACGCAGAGGGAGAACGAAGAGCGGCGCGTGCGCGCGACGGTTGCGCATGGACGGGGCTGACGAAGTTATAGCAAACCCTCAACCAGAGGCTTCCCCTCCAAACAGCTGAATCAATTGTGGATGGGGTCTATACACCATGACCAGACAGGATCAAGCACAGCTATTCGCGCGCTCATCCATACACTGGACGGAGTCTGTACTCTGTACATCATGTCCAGACGGGAATGCTACACACACACACACACACACACACACACACACACACACACACACACACACTGAGGGGCAATTTACCATACATGTGTAGGACAGCCCAAATTCGCTTAAAAATAATGAACACCAAATGTGCATTCTTAAGTTATTGTAAATAACATTTTTGCTCTTAACAATCCAAATGCTTCATACTAGAGTCAAATATCTTTTATAATTTTGACTTAAATTTTTAATATATGAATGATAAATTAGCTTTTTATTTTCAAGTTCTTTATTGTTTGTAAATTCATAATTCTTTGTATCTTAACCTAGACTTAGGCAGGTGTAGAACCTCATGATAAAATTTCTTTAGCTAAATTTTCCACAAGACCTGTTATAACTTGTGCACTTTAAGTAGGGGCTAGGATTTATTTGCTTTTATCCAATAGTTTGGGATTTAATTCCACTCGTAGCGTGAGTTAAGCACATCACTTAATACAATACTTTACTCTGTTAACACACTTGGGTTCTTTAGGGTAGAATGTGTCTGAAGCTAATGTGAGATCGCAAATTTAGGGCAACTTGTGTAGGAGTCTGAAAAAACTACTTGGCAGGGTTTATATTAGAACAAAAGAATAAATAAAATCTACTGTATGCGGGGTTCTCTAGGTTGTTCTTGTTCAAAATAAGAATCAAAACAGCCCTAATGTACAGTATATTGTATGCTACAATATATTAATTGTAGAAATCCCCCCCCCCCCCGATAGCTATTTAGAAGATTTCCCTGACTAAACAAATCATAAAATTCTTTCTTAAAGCTAACCAAAAGTCTCACCTTTCACCACAGAAGCCTTCATTAGACACATTGTATAGTCACAACACACACTTTACACTGAGGACAGTCTCCCATACAGACACTCTACAGTATCATCCTTTTTTTATTTTATTTTTTACTGTTTTGCAAGTTCACACTTCTTTGTATTGTATTTTTTGTATTACTCTTAGATCCATAAGATTGTGTCGTTCAAACAACCTAGCTATTAACAAGATCTCCCTCTTTATACTAGTCATAAATATCTCCATCCATTTGGATTGTATTACAAATTAAACTTAACTTCTTTACTATTTACAAGACTTTTTTTTAATTAAAAAGTCCTTTCTTAAAGCTATCCTTTTTGTACTACCATTCACCACTGTAGATGGCAAGTCACACCAAAATTCCATCACCCTAAAACTGAAGAAATATTTACATAGGTCTAATCTACAAGTCATCTTCCCATATTCATTGTGACCTCTATCTCTATTGACAGTTTCTAATGAAAAGAAATGTTTTTATATATATCTACCCTCAGGCATGTCACCCCTAATGCAACTTCTTTCAAAAGAAAACATTCCTAACATCTTTAATCTATCTATGCATTCTTTTACTATCAAACCAGGGGTCCACGTTTATTTGTTCTAACATATCTATATCCTGTTTGAAATGAGGAGACCATGCCTATGCAGTATATGAATCAACACACACACACACACACACACACACACACACACACACACACAATAATTTGAATATACTGTATTCTCAGCCACTGTTACATTTTCAAGGTTAGCAGAGGAAGACATTGCTCTATTATTTATTGTTCTTAATTCTCCCCAAAAGTCTCTTGGATTCTTATTGGCAAACTTTCTAACCAGAGCATCTCTCCTTAACTTATCCTCATGAGTTTTATATACCTTAATTCATATTTGAACCTGGCATTGGCACTCTGTTTTTTGTTCTAACACAGGGCCGTAACTTGGGTCTCCTTGTTCACAACATATTAAGAAAGCATCTCTGAATGCAATATGAAGTTCAGCCACATAATCATTCCAACCAGGTCTACATGTATATTTTTCTCCTAAAGGTATTTAAGTCTAAGTCAGCATTATTGAGAGAGAGGAAACAATTTGTTCATACGTTTAAGTTCCAAGATATGTCTTTAAATTCTACAGTTTACCAAGAATGTCGGAGCCGAAAGAATCTAAGTGTTCTTCAATAAATACAAAGCAAAAAATGTTCATTAAAAATATCAAAATATCTTGATCATATTCAAATGTCTTAGCATCATGTTCTACTGAAACAATTCCATCATACCTTTTATCATTGCATTTATAAAGCTAAAATATGTCTTTGGATCGTTATTGCTATTTCTAGCTAGATTTAGTTCACTAGGCCTATTGCTCATCCTATTACAAATACTTAATTTATTTCTTAATACCCTATAATTATTTAAGCCCACTAGGCTATTACTTTTAAACTCCCCAAGTGTTCTTTTTTTCATTTTTATCATTTTAGCTATTTCCTTGTTCCACCACATAGATTAACTATACTGACTGAAGATTCAAATTGCAAATCAAATTGCCAATTCAGATTGCAAACAACCTATTCGCTCTTTATAAAAGTTCTTAGCAGTAGCTAGTTGCTACTCAAACTAGTTATATGTTCATGAACTTCCTCCGCATTAATGATTTTGTACCAAAATATAAAATTTTACCTAAAAAGTGCAACATCACTTTTTTTAAGTTTACATAAAATATAAATTTTTCCATTGAAGGTTTTAAAAACCAATGTAGAGTAAAAACTTTTACATTCATTTACTGTTGCACAAAAATCTCTAATTTACAGTAAGATATTTGATAGGTTGACCTAACTTTTTACTGATAAAAAGCAGATACTGCCAGGTAAATATCTCTCTCTCTCTCTCTCTCTCTCTCTCTCTCTCTCTCTCTCTCTCTCTCTATATATATATATATATATATATATATATATATAGTTACACACAGACCGTGCATGGAACAAGGAACTCTTCTGGGAAATTAAATCCACTATAGTTCGAATAAGTAATGATAAATGACAAATACTATAGTTTTTCTTTTTCATGATAGAAGCCCAACGTGGGCAACGGGTTAGTAGTAAAGAGGCTCTAAAATATAGCTTCTCTCACCAACCATCTACAAAGCAAATATACTAAGCAGGTAGGGCCCAGCTTTGGGATAGAGTACCTAGACCCTAAACCCTCTCCCAAAGCTAATTTTTATCTGCTTAGCATATTTGCTACTGACCCGTTGCCCTCGTTGGTCTTCCATCATGAAAAAGAAAAACTTCAGTATTTGCCATTAACCATTATTTGAACTGTAGCGGATTTAATATCCCAGAAGAGTTCCTTGTTTCATGCACGGTCTGTGTAACACAAAAGTATCTCCGGGTACCATTCTGAGTTGTGGCATATATACAGTATATATGTGATAAAAAAAACACGAAGGAAAGGAAACACAGAATGGTGCTCAAGCGCTTTCGTCTAATGACATCCTCAGGAACGAAAGCGCTTGAGCACTATTCTGTGTTTCCTTTCCTCCGTGGTTTTTTCCATCATAAATATTTTTCACGTGTTACTTTCGTGAAATAATTTTCACAGTAGTATATATACTATATATATATATACACACACCTCAGTGGGTAACACCGTCCTCTGGTACGCTAGGTGAAAACACTTAGGTCGGGGGTTCGACTCCGGAAGGTACTAGTTAGTCAGCGCAATGGAGCGCACTAATCTCGCCTGATTGCTGTACTAGTTTCTGGCCCTCCTAAATGGCTCTCTACAGAGGGTTGACGAAAGTAAACAGATAGCTTCGGGTTTTTCCATAGTTTTTGATTTGATAATAAAAGTCAATAAATAATAGCAGATTTATTATATCAATATATTTAGAATCGTGTGGTTCCCCTTTGCATTACGTAAAGCTGATGACTTTTTACTTCTGTCAAATCTCTCTCTCTCTCTCTCTCTCTCTCTCTCTATACATACATATACATACACATTAGTTGCTGTCGAAACAGGAAACACCATTGCTTCTCGCTGCCTTGAATATAATTAAATTAAAAATGTTTTTAAAACGGCCTAAAAAAGAAAACAAAAAAGAAACTCAATAATTCATAACTGAGAAAGAGTTTTTACTCTTAAAATATAATTAAATACAAATTATTAAGCAAAATAATATTAAAATCAAATTAAATACAAAAATATCCAACCCAAATATAGAATAATCTTAATAATTAGGGCAAAGCAGCGTTTCTCAGACAATGGGTGCGCCCCCCATCGGCTCGGGGGTGGGGGGAGCGCGCTGAAGAGGGACGCGAGGAGGTTAATATAGGAAAAATAAAGTAAAATGCTGGATAATTTTAGTAATTTTCTTCCCTGTCATTATACCCGGTCAGGTTAAGTTAAAATTGTTTAGAAAGCGTGTTGTGTACTGTAAACGAGACATTCTTTCTTAATGCTGTATATACCTTACACTGATTATACTATCAATAACTCGCACTCCATTAAATATTATTTGCGGATGAAGTAAGGGAGGGTATCGAAGAGTTCACTTCGATTTGAAAGGGACGTCAGATAAATAAACTTTGGAAATGCTAGCGTAAAGGGAGCAACTTTCTACCGCATCAAATTCGCAATTTGGGAAGCAAATTTATCGCTTTCTTCTCATAATTATATAAATGTGAAATATATTTCAGTGTTATCAACAGGTATTCATAACAGCTAACGTGTTGGAAGAGGTGGGGCAGATAGCATATACACAGGTGCATGTGTGTGTGTGTGTGTGTGTGTGTGAGATTTTTATATTAAATCACAATGTTAATTTATTATTTTTCAGAAAAACTTCCCAAATTCTCAAAACTAACAAAATGAGTGCAAATTTTATATATACACACAGGATGGGTATATATATATATATATATATAATATATATATATATATATATATATATGGAAAACGCCTCGTCCTAAAAACCCAACAGACACTAACTTAAGGTTAATTGGTGTAAAAGAATACAAATATTTTTTGAAATTTACGAAGAGGTGAACACCTGCTAGTAATTTACCTTTCAAGGTTTAATTACATTTTAGGTCTTGACACGTGCCATTAATTAGAATTAACTTTTTATGAGTGAATAATGGGCGACCTTTGCACCGATAGAGGGGTGGGAATTGGGTTGGAAAACCACGAGAAAACGACGAGGGATGCGGGGGGAACACACTTTCCCACAAACGGTGTAAATTTCAAAATTTCAGTTGTTCTCCTCGTGGCACCCATGAACTTCTTCCTTTGTACCAGTGAAACAATAATAATTTGTATGCATTAAATATTATCGCACTTAATGGTTAAACCCTTCCCCACTAAATATACATCTATGATAATAATAATAATAATAATAATCTATTGTAAAATAATGAAATTAACTAAAAAGGGAATTTTGGTTACTTACAATAAATATTCTTAAACTGGAAAAGCCTTTTTAATATTAAAATACAATATTACTTTTTCTTATAAATTAATTATTAAAATATAAAATTACTTTTTCCTATAAATGAAAGCTGTAACTTTAATAGAAGATAAATGCCATTTGTATCCAATTATCTTCCATATAATTGACGTTATTAACTTACACCCACCAATGAGAATAATTATAATTATTAATAAATTATTAATAAATATGCATATGAACAGTTCCCAATAAAGGTCGCCTAGAAATCTAAAATAACTAAAAAGCATAATTATTAATTGGTAATAATTGGTTTTTTTTTTTTTTTTTTATTAGTCACCAAAACGAATAAAAATATCCAGAGAAAAACAAAATATTACCAATATTTAATATTTTATGCTTTTTAGAAATCTTTGTTTCTAAGCGAAATTTTTCCCGAAATTGAACAGTGTGTCCATAAAGTCGAGCAACATAGGCAAATTTACTGACTACAGTTTATTTCTCTGTTGCTGGGCATATATATCTGTGTGTGTGTGTGTGTGTGTGGTGTGTGTGTGGTGTTGTGTGTGTGTCCCAAAATTCCCAATCTATCATATTTCTTGGATCGAGTGAACAAGAAATAAATCGGGACTTTTGTTATACCATATATACATATATACATTAGCTGTTTATCAAATTGTTCTGATGGAATGGTTTTTACATATAGCTGAATAATATTAATAATAATAATAATATAATGATAATAATAAGTGTTGTAAATATTTATTCTCTGTTGGAAATGAATCGTGAGCCATATTTTCTTTAAATGTTCGATTTTTTGAAGTTGAAATGAAGTAAATTACTACGAAATTACTTTTTTGTAAAAATAAAAAAAACATTTAAATGATACTGAATAAATATTTTAAAATCTTTTAAAAACCATTTTAAATATATTTAATTAATAATTACGTAATTAAAATAACACCTTTATATACCTCTCTAATATACGGGTGTATATATATATATATATATAATATTATATATATATATATATATATTATATATATATATACTGTACAATTTATTGCTTTATACCCCAAGTCATCGGTTTTTTTTTTCTGCGAAAGGTGTTATTTTAAAATTTTCCCCAATAAAATACGGCGACGTAGTTTGAAGGCTATAGTTTTATTTTAAAAATAGTTTGGACATACAGTACGAGTATATAATAAAAAATAAAAATAGTTAAAACTCTATGGTTGAAATGACAATTGAACTATTGCACATACATCCAATGCCTGTCTCTCTCTCTCTCTCTCTCTCTATATATATATATATATATATATATACGATAATAATGACTTTTAAAAGTGGGTGTTTGGCTATTATAGCCGGGAAATGATAAAACTCTCTCTTGATTTTCGAAATCTTGAGTCAAAAATCCAATTTATGTTTTAACCCTGAAATAAAGAGTTTAATTTTTGTTGGTGATGATTTTGTACGGAAAAAATATAAAACTAAAATATATGTTTGCGTAATGGCATACATGGAACCATATTGAGGGTGGTTTGAACTTTACAATGACATAAAATATATAATTATTATTTTGTATTTATTATTATTATATTGTTATATTTTTGATAATACAAGTATAATAAAGTGATAATACAATATATTCATAATAAGTTAAAATCGGTGTGGTGTGGTGTTTTCATTCTGTTTTAGCAGACGATACTATAAGAAAAAATGAAACGATTTGCTAAATACCAAACTCATAATAATCGGAGCATCTTTAAAATATCCTACATAATTGTATCAAATCTGAAAAATATAATAAATATTATTGTGTAGTACTAAAAACCATAATAGTCATTATTTATACCAAGAGCATGCATGCACTTGACGCATGACCCTGAAGCGATTTAAATAAACCGAACTTGGTCCTGGAGCCCTCAGTGTCCCATGAAATGTGAAAGTGGGAGGTTTTATCATTTTTTGCTCCTCTCGCCATGTGAACGAATGTTGCCCGTAAAAGCTCGTGTTATATCGTATCTGGTACATATACTGTATATATCTTTAAAGATATATTACCATTATTTATAACGTATTAAATGATCTAAAGATTAATAATTATGAACGAATAAGTATATTTTTTAAATATAGTATTAGATACAAAATAATTAATACCTAGCTAGATTAGTTTCAATTATAAGCCAAGAAAAAGGTAATATTTACCGTGGTTTTGGGTAATCCTTCAACTGCGATAATTCCCATAGTCATTTTTCTAAATAATGTCGGTATTTCCATCATCAGTTACGTAGAACTAATGCAGATTTTTATTACATAATAACTATAGCAAAGGAAGTTAATTTTGTTAAATCATATTGTGCATGTTAATTTTAACTGATATATGTTTCGGGCCTCTACGGTTTAATTAAGTATTTGAACTGATACGTTCATATATATATATATATATTATATATATATATATTTACAGGGGTTGTCTATCCCAAAATTTTTTAATCAAACTGCTGGAGACTTTCATAAGGTAAGTTAAATTCTATACAGTGTGTGTGTATATATATATATATATATATATATAATATATATATATATATATATATATATATATATATATATATATGGAAAAATTAATTTAGATTTAGATTTTAGAAGTAAAATTTCCGAATGTGTAAATGTATCGCTGTGAAAGCATCAAAATTCTGGAAAAATGTAAATTAAAATAGCGTCTTCAATATTAGATTTCCTTATGTCCTGAACTTCATGGAATAACTGTGTATAACTGTTGGGCCTTTTAACTATCGCACCATATTCTATATTTATCTATCTAATAAATTATTTATCTCCTTTTTGTTCAATTATCTACGAAATTATTGTTATTTTCTTACTGACTGATGCTCCTGAAGAATGAAGGGAAATTAGCAGTTTGTTCAAAGGGAGAAAATGTCTAATATTAATGTTAATTTGGTAGGAAATTAATCCTTTATCATTTTTAAATATTATTATTAGTAATAATATATTTGTTTTCTTGTATTATCTTCCACCGCTAACAACTACAAAAATAATTATCTCCTTTTCGTGATGTCGACTGCATATTTGAAGAATTAAGAGTACATTCGCTTGTGTTGACTACGGCAATGAATTTTCAAATACATCGGGATCATTGTGTTTAACTGTTTAAACCATTTTACGCAGTTACTATGTAGGGAAAAGTTTAAAATTTGAAGCAATGCTGATAGCAGTTCCAAAGAAACACGAATTTATACTGAAGTAGAAAGATCCAATAATAATTTTAAAAATACTTTCAAAATTTAAGTCTCCCTAGAGAAGAATGGTCGACATTTTAAAATGTGAAATAAAAATATTTCCTTTGCATAGCCTGCAATGAGGCGAGATGCTACAGATGGGTCGACCGCTGTTCGATTCTGAACCGTCGTTCAAACTCTCAAAGTAACAAAGTACTATACTATTAAAACTGATTTTCAACTGTGATATGCGAACTTTTTTAACTTTTCAGGTATATCTAAATAGGTTTTGGATATTATTTGTATTAACTTTAGATTTTAGTAGTATTTAGGGACATAGGATGAAATCTACGCACGAAACCAATACGCAGTGAATAAATGGACAAAATGTTATATAAATGTTGTAAACAGTTTACAAAATTTTGCCGTGTTCAAATATTTCATAGAATTTATATTTTAAATAAACGCTACCAAATCTTTATAGATATATCAGGTCGTTTGTTTATTGTTCATTTAACTCATGATTACATACTAAATTCAATTTCATTGCAAGATCATTGTGCCCTCACCCCCTTTATTTTAAAAAAATAATTGTGGCCCCCTTATTTAAAACAAGATCATTGTGCCCCCCCTTATTTAAACAAGATCATTGTGCCCCCCTTATTTAAAACAAGATCATTGTGCCCTCCCCTTATTTAAAACAAGATCATTGTGCCCCACTTATTTAAAACAAGATCATTGTGCCTCCACTTCAACATGTCCCTTTAACAACTATTGAATAGTTAGAAACAACTTTTGTGATTATGAAACTTACATCTGCGGTATGTAGAGCGAATAAAGCCACAATAAGAAATAGATAAGAAAGATAAAAGGAAATAAATACATTTTTATTTTGAGATAGTAATAATTCATTCAATAACTCAATAGTAATTCCATAATTATTATTATTCAATAATAAACCAATTCACTAATTATAATTTAATCCTTTAATTCAATTTTTCATAAATGAAAAATATTCACGAAAGCGTTGCGGCATAAGTGTGAAAAAAACACTAGTGCGTTATACTAAAAGGCTTCTCTAACGTTGAGTCTCCTTTCTTTTGAGCTTTCAAAAACTCTTGAGAAAGTTAACCATTATATTTACTTAAAAGTAACTGATAATAGCATTTTTCCGTATATTGGCATTGAGTTGATAAGGTATATTGGTGTACTTCCAGCTCTCGTAGATCATTGAGTAACACTCTTTCCCCAAAAATGAAATGAAGACACTGAGGGCGGGGGTTCGACCTATAATGCTGGTAATAATAATTCGGCAGTTAGCGAAATGGACCGCGTTCGCTTTGCCAGTTTCTAGCCTTCCTGAATCATTATTGAGGAGTGTATATATAATATATATATATATATATATATATATATATATATATATATATATATATATATACAGGATGCGGCATAAGTCGCTTTACCGAGAACACTGAAATCACCTTGCGAAGAATATATTTATTATTACAGAAATTGTTCAGTATGTCCCATCAGTTCAATATACACGTTACATCTTTAAACCACTGAACAACAATTAGCACGACACAGTTCTCTGTTATTATTCAACGTCTCGAACTCTTGGCGTATCAAAGTCTTCATGTGATCGAAGTCCCACGGTTTCTGGTCGTAAACTCTACCCCACATTGAATAATCACATCACATTGATTAGTCAATGTGGGTTATAATCAAAGATAGAGTCTACGGGCAGAAAGAAGCCAAGAGTTCGAGACGTTGAATAATAACGAAGAACTGTGTCGTGCCATTTGTTGTTCAGTGGTTCAAAGATGTAACGTGCGTATTGAACATGATGGAGGACACTTTGAACAATTTCTATAATAACTAATAAATATTATTCTTCGCAAGATAATTTCATTGTTCTCGGTAAAGCGACTTATGCCGCATCCTGTATATATATATATGGTTGATGTAGGAATGGAGTATGACAAGGGAGTATTCTAAACCTATTCTTTTTCAATTTGAATTTTAATGGCCCCCATTAATAAAATTTTACAATTTAAGCTTGGCTTCATGAGCGTTTTTTGATATTACAATATCCAAACATAACATCTTACGTTGCTGATTTAATATCATCATTTTCAGTTTATGGACTTCAGAATTTGACTGATGTAGCTTTTCACAGATTTTTTATTAATTTTTATTTTTTGATAAACATCTTTCTCTTTAAGATTGACTGAAAAAAAAAAAAATTCATCTTTCGTATAATATTCCTAGTTTATATATACTTAAATGTTTTTATAGAACAACGTATATTTTGGTCTCGTTATCGACTTTAAGTTAGGCAATCTTGATGATAAATAGAATTCAATATGTTTTTTTAATACGAGTCAAAATGTCCACAGTTTCATGAAGTTCACACTTACAGTAACCTCGGTTAACATTGGTTTTGCTTCCGCCTGAATTGTTCATTCTGACGAAGGTCAAGTTTGTCACTCTACCTTAGACCTACAGTTTAACGTGGAATCCGAACCACGTCCCACCATCACTAGGCTGCCCAGGGTACTCATTTACCTACCAACCAATTTCTTTATTGTGTGGAAGGATCAACAGCTGGGTTTTGCTACGCGCCGCCGTCACCGGGTCTGGATCCCGGGCCGATGGATTCGTAGTCAACGGCGCGAACCACTAAACTTCTCGCAATTTTATCGGTAATAATATTAGCTTATTTTAAGATATTCTTCTTTATTATCTCTTATTGAACTTAGTTTTATGAAAGATTAACCGAGTCTTCATGTTAAGAGAATAATATTCTTAATTACGCGACGTTGATCGAATTCAAAGAATAAAAACATAAAAAGAAAAGGATTTATAAGAAGCAAACAACCTTTCGACTTAATCTAAGGTATTCATCAGGTTTATAAGTTCTTCATCATCGCGTTTGATGAAGAGCGTGTGGTATAGGTCGAAAGGGTGTGCTTTTAATAAATACGTTTCTTATTGTGAAATTATTCCTGTTAATTCTTCATAATAAATTCGATGCCTTACGAGACAGAATCAAATTTGCTCAAAAACGTAAGTTAAAATTTTCGATGATAAAAAGGTCTTATTTTAACATAAGTGACATTTGGATAATTTTTTCTTTTTTTTTTCTTTTTAACAATTTATTTATTAACTTGTAAATATTCACCATTTTTTTTTACAATTATTTCCATCAAAGGATACTCTACACACACACACACACACACACACACACACACACACACACACACATATATATATATATCACACAGGGTGTTCCAAAAGTAATATACCAAAAATAAATACTATTTGCCGCTTTATTTTTATAGGTACTGAAATTTTTTTTTTTAAATGTGATTAAGGAGGTTTTGAATTTCCTTAACAGTTGTTTAAACACTGCAAATTTTGGTGAGTTCTATGAATTCGAGTAGGATTATAATGAACTCTCAAAAAGTATATATAAAGACCTAAATTGCGAGAGCTCATTTCACTCTCATTTCACAAATAAAACTTCCCGAAAGAGTAAACTGAACTCTTTTTCTCGAATTAAAGCAACTCACGAAAGTACGACAGCCCACTCATAATTAAAAAAAAAAAGAAAGAAAAGTTCGCTGCTTGTGTGTAAGGAGTTAATTTAAATGAAGTGGGAGGTGCCATCTATTGGAGGAAATAACAATTATTTCCATATCATTCACATCGTGTAATTTACATGCTTATTATTTTTATGTTAATCAAGAACAACAGAGTAATAGCAACCTCAGTTTTAAGATTAAATATATTAAATGTAAATTTGCCTTACCTCAGTGGGATTCGAAACGATGTCACTGAAGATTAGAATTTTGCGAGCCGCCACGTTACTCACTCGGCCACGAGACCTTGCTGTATGAGAGTGAGTTTTAGTATGCATACTTTAACATGTTTTCTTTCCCCGTTGCGGCGAGGGTTAACCAAGTGCGGTGTGGCTAGGGGGCCGGAGCCTAGGATACCTTAACCCCAGTCATTACGGCGGGTTGGCTGGCCCGCCGCAACCTCGTGCAATTAACCTCTGAAATCTGAACCAGCGGATTCAAGAGTAACGAGCCAACCCGACCAAGCGCTCTAACCACTAGCTCACAAGACGCTTAACTATCCGAGTGAGTGTACTAAAGCGTTTGGGTTGATTATTCTTTCAGTCTGTTACCTTAACCCTTTAAGGCAGGGGTCCCCAACCTTTTTGTGCCGAAGAGCACATTCAAGACTACCGGTAGTGCGGCTGGCACCATTTATTTTTTCAATGCAAATTTATAGTTGGACTTAATAATGAACATAATACACAAAAAAAACATTTAATTCCTATGTAAAATAATGAACGTAATACACAAAAAACCATTTAATTCCTATGTAAAATAATGAACGTAATACACAAAAAAAAACATTTAATTCCTATGTAAAATAATGAACGTAATACACACAAAAAAACCCATTTAATTCCTATGTAAAATAATGAACATAATACACCAAAAAAAATTTAATTCCTATGTAAAATAATGAACATAATACACAAAAAACAAGGATGGGCTAACTAAGATCTTAAAAAAATTATCAAAACGATAACTTAATTTATTTATAAAGAATTAATTATTTTCAAATAAATGAGCATCTGTTTCTGTAATTAACTACTAAAATTTAATAAAATGTTAAGTATGTTACATATTTTAGATATTTAGTAACTAAATATTTAAAATATGTAACATGCTTAACATTTTATTAAAAATTTAAATAAAAACTTATCAATCGTAGTCAGTCAGTGGCGGGCACACGCAAACGGGTCGGGGGGCACCATGGTGCTCGCGGGCACAGGGTTGGGGACCCCTGCTTTAAGGACTGAAGGTGCAAATTGCTAACGTTTCAAATACAAACATTCATAACTTAACCTTATAAAAAATTCAGGATTTAAAGGGTTAAATTAAATATTTTGGAGCAAGTATAGTTTACGTCCCCCTGACGCAAAAGGGGACACAAACTACACTAGGTCAAAGATGGGAAACGTAAACTACACTAGGATCTTTAGGAAACATTTTTTAAATGAATCCATCAAACAAAACGTTAAAACTAATTAAAATATTACGACTTAACCTAACCAATCGTCAATTTATATATATATATATATTTATATATATATATATATATATATATAAATTGACGATTGGTTAGGTTAAGTCGTAACATTTTCGTTAGGTTTAACGTTTTATTTGATTAGGTATACGGCTATACGCGAACAAACTTGGGGAACGCAAACTATACTAGGATAATGTAGGGGAACGTAAACTACACTAGGCACCACAGGGGGACGTAAACTACACTTTCTCCGATATTTTTACAATTGATTCTTGTAATATTCACAACTATTACAAAAATAACTGTTTAAAGCGCTTTGGTGTTTGGTGTTTACTAAATAATATCTATTTAGGAATATCTACATTATTATTAATAATTATTATTATTAATTATTAAATATGTATTTTCATCTTTTCCACCAAAAAAAATAAACTTTTTAAATATTTAAATTATATTTAATATTTAAATGAATGCACGAATTTAGGGTTGCCAGACGTCCCGTATTTTACAGGACAGTCCCGCATTTGATCCAAAAATCCCGCGTCAAAATCCCGCGTCAAAATCCCTCGTCAAAATCCCGCGTTCAAAATCCCGCGTCAAAATCTCGCGTCAAAATCCCGCGTTCAAAATGTCCCGCAAAAAATATTTTTTAAGCAAATTTTTTAGGGATGAATTGATTTAGAATTTCAATATTATGTATAATAATTTCAATTTATTCACGGTTTAATTGTTAAATATTATTGTAATAAAATTTTTCTAATTTTGTTTGTTGTAACCGTTGAAGAAATCGAGTTTCAATTTGAAAAAAAATTTGGTCTTAAAAAAACCCTCAGAAAATTTTTTGTCCCGCATCGGCATTTGAAAAATATGGCAACCCTATGCAGCACGATGTACTTTACAGTCGACTCTAAATTAATTTTTCGAAGAGAGTAAATTGTTAGCATTTAGAAGCCTAATATTCTCTCTAAGTAAGGAAATTGATGCTCTTTTGATAGTAAATATACACTCGCGGAACTTTAGAGTGCATGTACACTAAGGTAGGTTGATTTTCCGCACTTTTTTAGATATCGACTTTGGACTAGTCGAGATAGTCAGGGCTTAATATGATAATAACTGACAAAAAATTTCAGATCCCTAGCTTTAACCGTTTTTTGAGGAAACCGTTTCAAAAATCGTCAAAAAATCGTACCGAAAAATATCGCATTTTCGCAATTTTCGGCCGAAGAAATCGTGCTATTTTCATAAAAAAATCCTGAAAAAAGTTACAATTTTATTGAAAAAAAGTAAAAAAAACATGTCAGAGTCAAATAGACACATTTAGATCCCAAGATCATCATAATTTTCACTGTAAGAGCCCTTAGAAGCAAAGGAAGGCCTCATCTGGCGGCTTAGGGCTTTGGCCAGAATGTGTTTGTGCCTTGATTCAAGTCCATAAACAGTATGGGAAGCTTCTGATGTCAGCTTCACGGCCCTTTCAACACTCTGAGAATGTGAAGGCAAATCAGACAGCTCCAGCTTGGTACCATTCAGCAATGCTTCTTGAAGCTCCTGGTCAGAAAAGTCTTCTGTGAGAGCAGGTTCACAGATGCCACTTTGAGAAAGGTTGATTAGTTCTGACCAGTGGGTAGCTTCAATGTTGATGGCTGTGATCTTCTTCAGCCTCTTCTTGGCTGGCTTCCCACTTCTGAAAGAATAATAATTACTTTATTTTTTATTCCAGTTTAAGATTTAATCCCTATTAGTCTCAGAATTGCTGATTTAAATTAAACTTAAATTAAAAAAAACAAAAAAACCCGAGTTCTATAAATCCCCATAATCGAATTTTTTTTCAGAAAGAAGGTAAGATTATTTCCATTATCAGAGGGGAGGGGGGAATTGGGATAAGAAAATGTGAAAAAAAATTCGATTATGGGGATTTATAGAACTCGGGCCTTTTTTTTATTAAATAAATCCCCATAATCAAATTTTTTTTCACATTTTTTTAAATTAATAAATGCTTACCTGATGGACAGAATTTTCTTGAGAGCAGCTTCTCTCACTTTCAAGTCATCAGACTTCATCATGGAGTACAGCACATTCTCGGGCAGCAAGGCAAAAGCATTGTACTTCAGGTTCTTGAAAGCAACACCCTGGATTTCTTCAGACTGCTGCTTGATCATCTGGATCATGTTGAAGATGTACAGCTGCTGATTGTGGAACTTGCTGTCCCTTTTGATCTCAAACCAACTGACTGCATACACTTCCACAATGAACTTGATGGCCTGGTGAAGCTTATCCTGTAGTTCTGGAGGATAAGCACCTCTGGTCCACAGACACATCAATCTAATTACCAAAGTCAACCATCTTGCATGGTTTAATGGTTCAATTTTCCAGGCAGCAAATCTTGGGTTGACTTTGCCCCTGGAAAATTCCAAGCACATACTCCAAAAGAAGCCTCTGGTCGCTACTGAGATCATTCAATGTCTCCTCAGCAAATTCCATGTCATCCAGGGGGCCACTGAGTTTGGTGATTTTAGCAATATCATAGTCTTTCAAGTCCGGGTGGCTGTTTTGGAGGAAATAACTGTACTGAATAACTTAGCGGAGGGTAGGAGGCTGTTTTATCCAAAGGGGAAGGCTGGCCACTGAATTTTTTGGCATTATCACTTCGAGTTAACACTGCAGACTTCCGTTTTTTACCCATTTTTATGAAATATCTGAAAATAAACACAATTAAATGAACGCATCATAAAATAACTTAATTTAATACACATTTTATAGGTAAATATTATTAAAAAAATACAAAATAAAACAGTAATAAACATCTATAATGCATTTACAATAAGTTTCAAGCATCGTTTTGTTAAAAAAGCCGAATTTTAATTGATTATTTTGATAAAATAAGGTCCGATATTTTGTTTGTTTACATTGCGCGAATGCCGCGCGCGATTTTACGCGTAAAATTCGACAATTTTACAACTTAAAAATAATTAACAATCCTCAAAAAATACAATCATTTTCACAAATATGAGTTGGTGCAACGTTTTTTTATACATTAATACCTTTCTATCTAGACTAGTCCAAGATCACAGTTCCAAAATCAACCTATCCTAATGTACACGTACTTACAGGGTGTCCTAAAATGAATATACCAAAATTCCCAGCTTGTTACAAAAAACAACCTTCCAACAAGGTGGATCACCACCACATTTTGCTCGAAACGTTAGAATATTTTTGAACGAAACATTTCCAGGGTGTTGGATTAGTACGGTAGGGAGGACCTACAAAATGACCTACTCGCTTCCTCCATTAACCCCCTTTGGACTTCTATCTTTGGGGCGTTTTGAGAACAAAAGTCTACCATAACAAACCAAGCGATGTTCAGGAATTAAAACATCGTATCCGTGATGGTGTCAGGTCCATCCCTGAAGCTATGTTCGAAAATATGTTTTTAGAATTTGAACGCAGACTAAGATTAATTACAGTTAATGATGAAAGACATGTAAAAGTGTATTAACTGAATTAAATAACACTTATAAGCCTTCAGGATATGTTGTCATTTCTATTTTGCTCCTATCCGAACTAATAAATGTATAATTAAGATTTGTTTTTGGTATATTCATGTGAATTCATTCATATATTCATGTAAATGTAAAAAACTTAAGAAAATTCAAAACATCCTTAAACACATGTTTTTTTTTTTAAATTTTCGATACCTGTAAAAATAAAATGGCAAATAATATTTGTTTAGAAGTTAATTTTAACACAACTTATCATGACTGTACAGTAGAATTCTACACATCTCAGCACGTTTGGTATCAACATTTCATTGTCTCAATGTAAAGAAAACATACTTTGCATCTATTTATACAGATTCGGAACTTGAAACAGGAGTTCCCAAAGTCTCACTCGTGAAGGTCCATTCAGGTAATAAAAAACAAAATAAAATTACTTAATTTAAAAAAAAACAAAAACGTTTTTTATAAAAATTAGGCTGGATTTTACATTTTCTGCAAATTACGTCATTTTTGACCAATCCTTTTATTGTAAATAAGCTATAATTTCATTCTGATTTTCTGTAAGTTCGATTGGGCCGTGGAACACATAGATAGAGTCGGTTCAAGAGAAAGACTTTGGGAACCCTGAACTAAAGTCTAAGTCTGTCTACATAAGGAGTCTTAAACTCAGAGAAAGAGAGTTAATAGGGTGTATATAGTCCATTACAAATCTCGCTATCTATATATATATATATATATATATATATATATATATATATCAGTGGCGACTCGTGACATTTTTGTTCAGGCATGCAATGTTATGGAATGGAAGAAAAACATCCGCCTAACCCTCTTGCCCAAACTTTGCATATTGTTTACATAGAACTTAGCAAGTTAAAGGTGTTTTACAAACTTTTGGGGACCTCTTTGAAGGAAAGTTCATTTAATGTTAGGCTTAAATATGCGAACAAAAAATTAGACATATTTATATATAGTAGTTACCGAATTGATCTAAAGAAAAAGATACAAATTTAAAATTTACCTTAAATAATTGTGAAGCATTATTTGAATTGAAATTCTGCTCTCCTAGTTTCCTGCAAAATTCTTCGATGACCAAACTGTAAAAGTACTCTCGATTCTCCATAAGCTTCTTGATGAAATTTTTTTCAATTGAAATTAAGGCAAGATTAGATAGCCTTTCTTCACTTTGGGAACTCCGTAAATAACTTTTAATTCTTTTAAGCGCAGAAAATGATCGCTCAACACTTGCTGTCGATATTGGTATAGTTAGAATCAAATGCGTCAATTTATATATTTCCTTAAGACCTTTGTGCATTTCGCTTTCCAGTAGATATTTTAGGAGCTCAGCAACATTCTTTTTGGCAAAAGATTTGTGCGAATATAAAACACACAATTCAGAACGGAGACGAGGAAACTCAAAAAATGAATTGTAGCTTCTTTTCAAAGATTCAAAAGCTCTCTCTGGGAAAGTAACATCATAGAACTCAAATTTTTTGCAATCTAAAAGCTCAATGAATTCCACTTTTTCCATTGAACTGAAACGCTCTTTCATTTGAAGAAGTATATTATCGAATATTTCATGAAATAGTTGACTATACTTCTCTTGTGGAGAAAGACTCTGTTTCCTTTTACATACAGGTTCACCACATCTTTCTGTTATCAAGTCCCACATATCTGCAAATTTTGTATCCCTTATTTGTTTGATTTTTTCATAGTGCTTTCAACGGTGATTGAGCTATACACAATATCCATAGATTTTGTTTGCAGCACATTAAATAGATATTCAGTAAAAGGAAAAATTGAAGAAAATACTTCTTATAAAAAATTAAAATCGAAAGTATCGATACCAGCAAGCAATCCGCGTGCACTATTTTTTGTTTTTTCATCAAATTTCTTTGAGTTTTCAAGAATGCTTTTTAAAAGATCTATTATATCTTCTTTATTTTCCTTAACTCTTTCAACTAGACGAGATGAATAGTTCCACCGCGTTGGAGCCAGTTTAGGGAAACTCTTTCCAACAACTTTGTCAAGCATTGAAGTTCGCTTAGTTGAACTGCTGAAAAATGATGACAAACTTCCTAATACTGAAAAAAAATTATTACATTCGGAAATTTCAGCGACAGCTTGGGATAAAACAAGGTTAAGTTTATGGGCGTAGCAGTGAAGAAAAATAGCCTCTGGTACAGTTTCCCTAATCTTTGTTTGTACTCCATTAAGATCGCTCCCCATAACAGCAGCACCGTCGTAGGTTTGAGCAACTAATTTTTTTCAAACAGCCCAGTTCACCTAGTTGCCTTATAGATAAATCAGAAATCGCTCCTGCACTTCTATCATTGCTGACGTCATTGAATTTTATAAATCGTTCACAAATCTCTCCATGTTTATTAACATAACGAACAACAGTAGAGAGTTGAGAAAAACAGCTGACATCAGATGTTTCATCTAATAAAATCGCCACATACATGCAGTCGATAAGCTCACGTTTTATTTGTTCTAACATAACTGCACTAATAGATTGAATTATGTCATTCTGAATAGCAGATGATGTTCCCTTAAAAACAGTCGCAGTTTTTAAATGGTTTTGAAGCTTTTCATCGAATTCTCCCATACAAAATACCAATTCAATATAGTTACCCCTATTGTCAGCGTTTTCTTCTTCATTGTGACCGCGAAATGCTAATTCTTGCATACCTAAAAAACATGTTATCCTAATCAAACGTTTCAAAATTTCTCGATTCTTATTAACTTCTTCGTTATGTCTGGAAATGGCAACTGATTTCTGCTTGTCGAGTATTAAATCAATTCTTTCTGACTTTCCAAATGTTTTAAGATCAACAAATGCATTTATGTGAGCAAGAGATTTTTCATGGCGAGAAATTGCAGTATGTAAATTGTTTAAATCGTCGTATCCACGACTAACAGAATTCCACACAGTTATCTCTTGAAAATAGGAAACACGACCAACAGTACAATTTGTTATTTGAAATATTTCCACATAACCAGGGAACATCATCATACAGCTTAGGATTAAATTTCCTAGTGAAGCCTTTATTTTCTTTGCTTAAATTCAAATGTGGAATCGGTCTGCCATTATTCAATATGCGCTTTTTCTCATCAAAAGAGAGTGAGTAAAATCTTCTAGTCTTCAATTGATTAAACACATCGTCAGTCATTATGGGCACTACACTGCTATAATTTATTTAAGGGAACACCGAACACAAGTGAAGCTTGCGGCTGTGGTACTGGAAAGAAGCCTTGTCAGAATTGCCAGATGTTACTTTTTGGTGAATGCACCTATAAAACTGAATGCATGCCGTATTATTTTCATTAATTAAAAAAAATCAGAACAAAGCTTTTTAATTATTTTTAGTAAAAATATTAAGTAAATTTTCTAAGCATATTTTAAAACATATTGCCTTTTGAATTTAGCTATGAGGCTCAAAAAAAATATCTTATGGATAGTGAGAAGTCTCCTTAAAAAATTGCCCAAGGCAAGGCGGTGTAAACAAAATCATGTCTTATTTCACTAGACAATTAAGAACATTTTTCTGTACCCAGACTGAATTAGTGAATGCTTTAGCTACAAGTATTTCGATCTGTGTACAGAAAAATGTTCTTAATTGTCTAATGAAATAAGACATAATTTTGTTTACACGGCCCAATAGCCAGTACATGCGTGATTGAAGCCTTAGCCTATTTTTAGTTTCTGAAAATTAATTTGGTCAATTATAATCCTTACTTAGATCTGAAAAGAGAACATATTTAACGCATGCATTCATTGCATGCGTTGCATTCATTAAGAAATCGCCACTGATATATATATATATATATATATATATATATATATATATATTATATATATATATAAAGTGTGTGTATATATATATATATATATATATATATATATATATATATATACACACACACACTTTAGTGCCAGTGTATGTCCTTACTTTGGTAACGAATAATACATGGAAAAAGAACTTGATCGTCTCTTGGTTCTTAAAAACTGTATCTCATGAAGAATTGCAGTGTCCGATGGGCATCGTGCACACATTAATCACATGTTTTTATACAGTTAAAAGATCAAAAGGTCGTTGTAAAATCTAATTTTCAATTAATTATCCCATTTTTAATTTGTATAAATGAATCCTATCAAATTCTAATGAATATCGGAGTGAAAATTTCTCAAAACTTTTTTTTTTTGTGGGAATTTATGGGGTAAAGCCCCCCCCCCTTTTTTTTCTGTATATGTTCAGTTAAGTCTAAGTAACGTCGGGTCGGGAAGGTCGGGAAAGGTTAGGTTAGTTTAAATTAAATTTTCAAAAAAGCGAATCAGTCTTTGAAGAATTGCTCTTGCCGGTGATATTATATAACCTTTGGTTAGCTTCCGCCCGAATTGTTCATTCTGACGAAGGTCAAGCTTTTCACTTCACCTTAGACCTACAGTTTAACGTGGAATCCGAACCACGCCCAACCAGCAGCCTAGCGTCTTAACCACTAGGCCACCCAGGGTACCCATTTATCTACCAACCACTTTCTTTATTCTGTGAAAGGATGAACAGCTGGGTTTTGCTGCGCGCCGGCTGCCGTCACCGGGTCTCGAACCCGGGGCCGATGGATTCGTAGTCAGCGATGCTAACCACTACACCACCGAGGCGCATTTTATATATATATATATATATATATATATATAATATATATATATATATATACAGGGTGTCCCATAAGTCCGGCATCATAGGAGAAAATCATATTTTTCTATTTCTACAAACTATAATTCATATTTTTCTCCTTCTACAGGCCATAATGTCTGTGAGCAAGGAAGAACAAATCCAGATAATTCTACTCATAGGAAATCGGAGTCAAAGAGAGGCCGCTGCTGAATTTAACAGACTGCATCCAGACCGCGAGCCAATAACACAGAGTTGTGTTAGCAGACTTGTTGCAAAGTTTAAGAAAACAGGATCCATAGAAGATAAACCACGCAGTGGACCTTCAAGGAGGTCCACTGACGATGATACAGCGACTGCTATCCTGGCTCATTTTAACAGAAGTCCCAATAAGTCTCTTCGGCGATTGTCCGCCGAGACAGGAGTGTCGAAAAGTAGCATCCATCAGGCTCACAAATGGCATCCATATAAACTTCAGATCCTACAGAAATTAAGCGAAGATGATCCCGACCGGCGGATGGAATTTTGTGAATGGGCTACGGCACAATATGCTCGGGATGCCAATTTCCCGTCCACCATTCTGTTCAGTGACGAGGCTGTTTTTTATGGAAATGGTGAGGTAAATCGGCAGAACACCCGCTACTGGTCTCAAAACAACCCTCACTGGTATACCTTTTCAAAGGAACAAGGTGCATCTCGGGTGATGGTATGGTGTGGCATTTGGAAGGATCGCATCATAGGCCCCTCTTTTTATGACATGTCACTGGAGGCACCTACCTACGTATGCTCAAGGAAGAAGCATTTCCCAGTGTCTTGAACGAAGAAGGAAATTTCCCAACATGGTTCCAGCAAGACGGCGCTCCTGCACATTACAGCACCCAAGTAAGGGAATACCTGTACCAACAATTCCCTGGTCATTGGATAGGACGTCGAGGGACCGTGGAATGGCCAGCTAGAAGCCCGGATCTCACGCCACTAGATTTTTATCTCTGGGGCCACTTGAAAGCGCTGGTATATGCAGAGAAAATTATGAGTGTTGAACATTCGCGGCAGCGCATTATTGGGGCATGTAACACCATTACTCCTGACATCATTCACCGTGTGCTTACTGACTGGGTATCACGTCTGAATTTGTGTATTGAAAACAATGGTGGACATATTGAGCACGTTCTATAAATAAAAGCTTTTGTTTTGCCTTTTTTAATTATTTTTTCTTATGGTGCCGGACTTATGGGACACCCTGTACGTATATATATATATATATTATATATATATATATATATATATATATATATACACACATATATATGTATATATATATATATATATATATATATATATATATATATATATATATATGTATATATATATATATATATATATATATATATACATATATATATATATATATATATATATATATATATATATATATATATATATATATATATATACGGGGTGTACATAAAGTCAGGATCTATTTTTGTGAAATAATTATTTTTTTCTATTTTTCTTTTCAGAAGCCCTTAGAATAAATATAGAAGAGCGTGTGGCAATAGTAATTTGGCGAATCGAGGGAAAGAAATACAATGACATCAGAGAGAAGTTTAGAAGGAGATTTCATAAGCCGGGGCCAATAGACAAGACAATACGAAAATTGGTGAACAAGTTTAAACGAACGGGATCTGTAAATGATGAAGCAAGATCAGGACGACCGTGTATGTCAGATCTTACCGTGAATGCAGTACGCGGAATTATCACTGAGGAGCCACGTACGTCCGTTCGTGCTGCATCATACAGACTCGGCCTCCCGACGTCATCTGTGCACAAAATGCTGAAAGTTAATTTGCAAAAAAAAGCTATCATTTGCAGGTTTTACATGATTTACATGAGGAAGATTTCCCTCGACGAAGTGCTGTGTGTGCTGATCTCGTAGAACAAATCTGGAGTGATAATTTAATGGACAACATTCTCTTTAGTGATGAAGCCACTTTCCATACGTGTGGAAAAGTAAATCGCCATAACTGTCGAATTTGGGCAGATGAAAGACCGAATGATTTCGTCCAAAATTGGGAAAGAGACTCACCTAAAGTTAATGTCTGGATGGGTTTAACAAAATCTAAGGTTTATGGTCCTTTTTTCTTTGCTGAAGCTACAGTTACGGGGCTTATTTATCTGGATATGTTGCAGCAATTCCTTGAACCTCAGCTGATTGGGGATAGGATTGTTAGTACCGTCGTCTATCAACATGATGGTGCTCCTTGTCACTATGCCAAAATTGTTCAGGATTATCTAAATGGACGTTTTCCAAATCGCTGGATCGGACGCGGAAGCAACAGACCTTGGCCAGCGAGATCACCAGATTTAACCCCTTTAGGTTTCTTTGCATGGGGCTTTATCAAATCGCACGTCTATCAGACGAAGATTACGAGTCTTGAAAACTTACGTACACGTATACGAACTGCTGCAGAAAACATAACCCCGCAAATGCTCCAGAATGTGTTTAGAAATGCTGCGGAACGATTTGAGCTGTGCAGGGATACTGATGGGCGTCACGTCGAATCCTACTCTTAATTATTTAATAAATGTTACCACTTTATCATTTTATGATTGAATTCCATATAATTTCCAAGTGCTTCACAAAAATAGATCCTGACTTTATGTATACCCTGTATATATATATATATATATATATATATATATATATATATAATCATGCGGGTTGCTTCTACAGAGCTTCAATTTAATATTTAGGAGAAATCCAATGACAAGGAGAAATGTAAATGCCATGAAAAGTCTTCTTTAATGCGCAACGTTTCGAGCAATACGCTCATCTTCAGGCTGTTTAATAACAATGTGAAATTAAAATCAATATTGAATGAGAAACAAAACAGAAAATTTCTATAACCTATTCGTAAAGACAAATTTTAAAAGACTGAAAAGAGGGTTAAATTCTAAGTTATACAGATTTACATATAAAAATTAAGAAGTTATTTTTAAATACATATAGTAAATGTGAAATTAATACACTGGAAAAATTAACAATAGTACACAGGAATAATGGAACTAGCTACCTTACACAGCAGTATCCGAGGCTGACTAATTTGAGCAGTGACAGGAACGGGAAACACGAGAGATGGCGAGGGCGATTGGGGAAGGAGGGATTATAAGGAATTGGGGAAGGAGGAGGGATCATAGCAAATTGAGAGGGACGGCTGATGAGTCAACATTCAGACTAGGGGACAATGCTTTAATGAACAGCGATTCTAAAATTCTTAGTGAGTTGGGACAAGTATTACAACCAAGAATTTTAAAATTGTCTAAAGTGACATCAATTTTACATTTAATGCTGTGTTCACGAATACTCGAGGCTTCTTTAGTTTTTAAAATTTTACCTGTTCGGCCACTTATTCCCATATGCGAATAAAATCTAGCCCTGAGAGAGCGAACAGTGCTGCCGATGTAATTCCCAAGGAGACACCTGGGGCAGGTAAATAAATATACAACACCGCTACGCAACGAGTCAGGGGTTCGATCCTTCGCTGAGAAAAAGCTACCTAAAGACGTTTTATTTATAAATATGATGCGGAAATCAGTATGATAAAAAAATTTCCTTAACAATTTTGTAAATTTAAGCTTAAATTCCTTATTCAAACGACCCATTTCAGGTACCAAGAAATATTTTATATCCTTCGGCACTGTAAAACGTCTTTAGGTAGCTTTTTCTCAGCGAAGGATCGAACCCCTGACTCGTTGCGTAGCGGTGTTGTATATTTATTTACCTGCCCCAGGTGTCTCCTTGGGAATTACATCGGCAGCACTGTTCGCTCTCTCAGGGCTAGATTTTATTCGCATATGGGAATAAGTGGCCGAACAGGTAAAATTTTAAAAACTAAAGAAGCCTCGAGTATTCGTGAACACAGCATTAAATGTAAAATTGATGTCACTTTAGACAATTTTAAAATTCTTGGTTGTAATACTTGTCCCAACTCACTAAGAATTTTAGAATCGCTGTTCATTAAAGCATTGTCCCCTAGTCTGAATGTTGACTCATCAGCCGTCCCTCTCAATTTGCTATGATCCCTCCTCCTTCCCCAATTCCTTATAATCCCTCCTTCCCCAATCGCCCTCGCCATCTCTCGTGTTTCCCGTTCCTGTCTCTGCTCAAATTAGTCAGCCTCGGATACTGCTGTGTAAGGTAGCTAGTTCCATTATTCCTGTGTACTATTGTTAATTTTTCCAGTGTATTAATTTCACATTTACTATATGTATTTAAAAATAACTTCTTAATTTTTATATGTAAATCTGTATAACTTAGAATTTAACCCTCTTTTCTCAGTCTTTTAAAATTTGTCTTTACGAATAGGTTAAAGAAATTTTCTGTTTTGTTTCTCATTCAATATTGATTTTAATTTCACATTGTTATTAAACAGCCTGAAGATGAGCGTATTGCTCGAAACGTTGCGCATTAAAGAAGACTTTTCATGGCATTTACATTTCTCCTTGTCATTGGATTTCTCCTAAATATATATTATATATATATATATATATATATATATATATATATATATGTGTGTGTGTGTATATAAGCATATATATATGCTTTTTTATATATATAATCTCTTAAAAGTTGAATGGTAGCGTTGAATTACCAAATTAAATAAATTTTGGTTTATGACATCGTATATAAAAAGAAAATTGGATGATTGCAAAGCTTTTTCAAAAATTAAAAAAAAATCAAAAGTATTTCATTTTTATGAGAAAATTTGTTCTTAGATTTTTAAAAATGAAAATTAGTCATTTTTGAAGAGTAGAAAATGGTTGAGCATTTAAATGGAAAGGAATTAAAAAAGAAAAAAAAGAAAATTAATGAGTTCCATTTCGAGGTACGCGATGACTTAAAAATTAGAAGTCAATGCCCGCAGTTTAGTGCGTATAACACCGTTTCCCTGTAAGCGAAATTGAGACAATGAGGTCGGGTTTTCGACTCCCGTTGGTGCTGGTTGATAATAATCCGAAATTAGCGCAATGAGCCACATTAGTTGGCCTGAGCGCTGTGCCAGTTTCTGCCCCTTCTCACTCATTATTAAAGAATGAAAAATTTTCGTTGATAGATATTAGTCCGTTGTTGTTGACTCCATTGGAGTGTAATTGGGTTTTTACTTTTTATATTTGAGTAGTTCAGCGGGAGATGGGGATAAGCGACAAAATCGGCAAAATGCGTTTCTGTTGTGAAAAGACAACTTATTCTTCCCTCTATCACCTTCAATTGGCAGGGATCCTATTTTGTGACTGAAAACTGTTTCCAATCACAAAATGTGCCTAGTGGTGTAGTGGTTAGCGTCGCTGACTACGAATCCATCGGCCCCTGGATCGAGACCCGTGGCGGCAAACGGCAAAACCCAGTTTATCCTTCCACACAATAAAAAAAAATTGGCAGATATCCCATTTTGTGAGTGGAAATGTATATATTTTCGGCTAGTCATGTAAATGAATGCAGATGACGCTACAGATGAATTTTGAGGTGTAGTTGAGGGATGTTCGGTTAATTTAAATGCTATTTGGATGCCTTCTTGTCGACTTTCCACAATGGTATCGGGTAACTTTTAGTATTTTACGACCAAACCAAAGTGTTCTTCGAGGACACATTATTTAAATAGTGTAAAGAAATGTGAGGTTTTCAGGACCGCATTCCTGAGACAGAAAAGGGTACGTGTTTAGTAATTGGGAATTCAACCAGACTTCTTCAAAGGCTTCAGTTTGAAGTGCGAAATAATTTTAACATGAACGATTACAAAATATCAAAACTGAATGGCTATACTGAGAACAAAAGATACATATATTAATCAAAGAAATGCCCGGGCACAGTCAAAAGCGTGTTTTTTTTATGCAAGAAAGAGGGGGCAAGGGAAAGAGAAAAAGAAAGCCAAAATCCCCCCCCCCCCCCCCCAAAAAAAGAAAAATTAATCAATTTTTTTTAAAGTTTTGAGAGATTATGTAGTGTGTAAGATGCAGGTAAGAGTAATTAGTGTTTAGTGAGGAATAGTGGGAGAAGTGCGTGTTTGAGAGCATGCTGGACTGCTCACAGGGTAGACAGAAAAAGATCAGCTAAGGAGGAGAGTGACGGGAGAAACGTTTCCCTCAGGAGTACTTCCCTGGTCGATTGGTGTCTACAATCTCCTCCTAATACTATAGTATTATTATACTGTTAATTGTTGCACAGATTATTCTGTATTTTGGAAAGAAATAAAAACTGGAACATTCGTAAGAACTGGTGATCATATTTAAAATTCTAATTAAATAGAATGAGGTGCCAGCCAAGGTAAACACACACACACACACACACACACACACACACACACACAGGATGTATCAAAAGTCCGTTCTCATGGGCATTTTGCGTTAATAATATTTGTATTTAAAGGTCAGGTAATGGACGATATGGGTAACAATACAGGTCAAGAGAAGGTGGAAACTATTTTACTATATGATGCTGGTAGAAGCCAGAGGGAGGCATGCCAGTTATTCCATGAACGACACCCTGATACGTCACTGCCACGTCAGCGAATCAGGGTGTCGCTCATGGAATAACTGACATGCCTCCCTCTGGCTTCTACCAGCATCATGTAGCAAACCAATTTAGTCTATGTACACTGCGTTCGCACTTATTAAGCAGATTACATTTTCTCCAATGTTTTCAAAAGTTTTTCCCCGATTTCAATGAAATTTGTAGCAAATAATCACTATATATAGCAGCATTGATGATATTCATTTCGATAAAATATTTTGATATTTAAAATAATTATCTCATTTTATTGAAAAAATATTTAAAATATTGTGTTCCGAATTATTAAGCAAGTATTCTATTTACGGATCTAAATGGTGAAAATGGGTAAGAAGAAGGATTTAACACTAACTGAGAAAAGAGAAATAGTCAAGTTACTCGCCGAAAATATAAAATCTATTGAAATTGCGAAGCAGTTTGGCAGAGCTTATCGAACTGTAAACAAGTTTGTGGCGGAGGGTACCAAACTGAGGCAGCGAAGTGATAAAGGAGTTATAAGAAAAGTGACAAGGCGGCAGATATCTGTAATCAAGCGCAAACTGCAAAGCATCCATTGTCCTTAAGTAAAGAGGTTTTTGAGCAGGCTGGCATACATAATGTACCAAGAACATCTCGATGTGGAATCCTCAAAACAATTGGCAAGACGTGTAAACCTGCGATTCAGTCACCATTAACACCCAGGTACAAGAAGCAGCGTGTTGAATGGGCGCGTCAGTACGTGAAAACAGATTTTAATACTGTATTCTTCACCGATGAATGAAAAGCAACCCTTGAGGGACTTGATGTTTGGTCAAGAAGATGGACTGCTGAGAGCCAATTTCTACCATCGAGATTAAGACGCCAACAAGGTGGAGGTAGCGTCATGTTTTGGGCAGGATTGATGGGCAATGAAGTAGCTGTCCCATACAGAGTGCCTGAGGGGTGTAAAAATGAATACCCAGTCTTACACAAACTTTCTAAAAGAAAACCTCATTCCATGGTAGAGATTGACCCTTAGCAATCCATCTTCTTGACCAACCATCAGATCCCTCAAGGGTTGCTCTTCATTCATCGGTTAACAATACAGTATTAAAATCTGTTTTCACGTACTGACGCGCCCATTCAACACGCTGCTTCTTGTACCTGGGTGTTAATGGTTACTGAATCGTAGGTTTACACGTCTTGCCAATTGTTTGGAGGATTCCACATCGAGATGTTCTTGGTACATTATGTATGCCAGCCTGCTCAAAAACCTCTTTACTTAAGGATAATGGATGCTTTGCAGTTTGCGCTTGATTACATATCTGCCGCCTTGTCACTTTTCTTATAACTCCTTTATCACTTCGCTGCCTCAGTTTGGTACCCTCCGCTACAAACTTGTTTACAGTTTGATAAGCTCTGCCAAACTGCTTCGCAATTTCAATAGATTTTATATTTTCGGCGAGTAACTTGACTATTTTTCTTTTCTCAGTTAATGTTAAATCTTTCTTCTTGCCCATTTTCACCATTTAGATCCGTAAATAGAATACTTGCTTAATAATTCGGAACACAATATTTTACATATTTTTCAATAAAATGAGATAATTATTTTAATTATCAAAATATTTTATCGAAATGAATACCATCGGTGCTGCTGTATATAGTGATTATTTGCTACAAATTTCATTGAAATCGGGGAAAAACTTTTGAAAACATTGGAGAAAATGTAATCTGCTTAATAATACGTGCGAACGCAGTGTAGTTACCCATATCTTCAATTACCTGAAATCTAAATAAAAAATATTAATGCAAAATACCCATGACAACGGACTTATGATTTTATATATATATACTTCGGTAGTGTAGTGGTTAGCATCACTGACTACGAATGCACGGGACCCAGGCTCGATTCCCGCCGAGGACAAGCGGCGCTCAGCTCACCCAGCTGTTCAACCTCCCATACAAAAAAGAAAAACCTGGTCGGTAAATAAATGGGGACCCTGGGTAGCCTAGTGGTTAAGAGGGTGGGCTGTGATCGGGAAGTCGTGAAATCGAGTTCGGGCAAGGACTTGGTAATTTATGACTTTTTTGGTGGGTCGTGGTTCGGACTTCACTTTAAGCTGTGGGTCTAGGATGGAGCAACAAATTTGACCTTTGTCAGAATGAACAATTTGAGAGGAAGCAAAACTAAGGTTTGTGTGTATACACACACACACACATATATATATGAGAGAGAGAGAGAGAGAGAGAGAGAGAGAGAGAGAGAGAGAGAGAGAGAGAGAGATTTTAATTTATAATCAGTACACATAACTCAATATACTGGAGTGAAAATAGAGCATTTACCCTTGTATGAGATCTTTGGAATGGCAATTGAACATCTCGTTTGATTTATTGCAATGAAAGATTGTTATCTGCACTGCAGGAATTGTGACACACAAATGTTACTATGTAACGGCTATTTCCCATTTCATTTTTAACGCTAAGTGGGTCTCACTTTTAACTTTAATATATATATATATATATATCGCTGAAGCTTTTTTCTGTGACCATAATTCTTTTGTAGGTTAAGAATGATTTAGGGGTGAATTTTGTATATAATTCATTTTTTATTTTAACCTTAATTAAAGCGTGTCTTAATTTAGGTGTCCGAAACGTAATTTATCTCCATGAGCTCAATATTACAATACCAGAACTTTTTTAACTTGTGCAGCTTATTGTGTCGTATATAATGTAAAGTTTCGGAAAAATGTTCGCCTAGAAAAATAAAAGTTCTAAAATGCATAAAAAAATTACTAATTGGTAATACTGTAATTTGTTCTTCTTTGGATGTTTTTTTCTTATTTTTTTTGGCTTTAGTAAAATTTCGAAAACAAAAGAAGTTAGAATTCTTAGAAATTGTAGGTTTTAAAGCGAATTATTGCCGAAACTATCTGAAAGTGACGATTCGTTCGCAGTAAAAGCTGTAGAAATATACTGTGTATAAATTATATTATATATATATATATATATATATATATATATATATATATATATATTATATATTTTTTTATGTACAATAGAAAATAGAAAATCTATTTACATACAAAATAATTTTTAAAGTTTCAAGAAATTATTTGTTTTATGGGACCTTTTCCAGTTTGTGTACCGTTTTTCATATAATTTATTTTTGAGAATATTTTTGTTAAAACTAACGAAAATATCACGACTTAACCTAACCAATTATCAAGGGCGTACAGTTGATCTATTATTAATTATAACATTGTTTGTTTCTGGAATAGTATTTACTATTTACTAATAGATCAACTGTACGCTCTTGATAATTAATTGGTTAGGTTAAGTCGTGTATTTTCGTTAGTTTTAACAAAAATATTCTCAAAAATAAATTATATGAAAAACGGTACACAAACTGGAAAAGGTCCGTTTTATGTTGTAAAAATTAAAATAACAAAATAATATTATGTATGTATATTTTAAACAAATAGATTTTAACTGAACTTAGACCTACAAGCTTCAGCATTGGCTTCAACTACTCTCAGACTTTTTAGATTTCAACTAAAAAAACGTAATGTTTTACATGAATTTTATTCCCTTCACTGTAAAGTATTTTGTGAAGGTTTTCTTTTTAATTCGAATGCGCGACATCAGGACCAATGCGCGCAACCAATGGCAACTTTACACTAGATTTAGTATATATCAAACAAAATACTTGCTAAATATCCAACATGCGTGTATAAAACTATAAATATTTATTAATTAATATTAGGGATAGGCCCTAAAACGGGGTTCACCAATTAATTTTATCTGTGGTCAGCATACGTTCTTTCTGTCGGGCTAATTTATGGCGTTTGTGCCAAAATTTAACTTATGGGCTAAAATGTGTTCGTTTATATTGTTTCGTTTGAGCCAACTAAAAAAAAATGACATCTTTTTACTTTTATATTAGCTCAGGTTAGGTTTGTTTTAGTAAGTTTAGTTTGGTTAGTTGAACGCCCGGATAGAGTTATACAACCTAAAGTATTTAATGCAATTGAAACGTACATTTTGACCCAAATAAAATGATAGGAAATTAACAAAATTGGGTGCAGAAATTAAATTGGCGCAAATACTATAGTATACACCGCCTCTGTATCTCCATCAAGGTCCGCTACCCACACTAATTTTTTATTTTTTTGTTTCGTCGTAATGGGGCCAACATTATTTTACCAAAATCAACTTAAAATCACAATTTTTAATCTCCCTTTTGAAAAGTAAATTTAAACTTTAAAAAAGAATTAAAAAAGTTTAATTTTGAATTTTTTTGAAATGTCAAAGTTTGCTTATATTCTTAACAAAATAATAATGATGGAGTTGTTTAACTTTGTTTGCAACATCTAAGGTTATATGACGAAGGGAACTACACCTTTACGCGAGATCCGAACCACGGGTCGCTACATAATCTGGATGCAAAAGATGATCTCCTATCCAACTTCTTCTCAGATCTAATATCGCTTAACTTCGTGATCGACGGGAAGCGGTGTTACGACACTGACCACGACGTGGCCCTACAATAAATCGTTACGCTAATCAGTGTAGAGACTAGAGAATATCTAATATTTTCAACGCTCTTCAACATTTTTAATAGGAGCAATCGGGTGACATGAAAGTTTGCCATATTTAAAATCCAAATCGCATTATGAAAAGCAATATTAAAATACTTATTGGTATGAAATTAATGTTATATACAGGGTGTTTCAGGTCGACCCTAGAAATATGGAAAGTGGAAATTTGTAGTTTGTATTTGAAGTTTGTCATAGTAATTCCGCCAATTTCCATATTTCTAGGGTCGGCCTGAAACACCTTGTATTAAAAATCTCATAAATTACTCTCAGCCATCATCAATTGGAGTTAATATGGTCGTAGGATATGGCCAAAGAAGGTTTCCTTCATTATTTGATCCCTTTTAGCTTTGTACTTTATTAGATATACTATATAATTAAATTACATTTTAATATAATTTTACGAGTCAAGATGATGTATATTAAAAATTAATTACGTAAAATTACTTTCAATATTCAACAGCAAGTGGCCTAAGTGTTGTGTATTGAATTTAACTGTATGCGAATACAACTTCAAGGGAAAGTTTTGAAATGCTCTCAAGTGTACTTTGGTGTTAAAATAAATTTGTTTACCTTCTCGATGTATTCAGCGCGAATCGCTAATCAAAGTGCTCTTTGTTACTTATAGAAGTTAGATGCATTATCTTAGCAAACTAATTAAAGTATCCTAAATTTAGCTGCGCTTTGATTATCCCCCAAAGGGTATACAGCAGTAAGCATTAATATGATCCTAAGATATGGTAAAAGAATTTTTTTTTTGTATTGTTTGACCACTTTTAGGTTGGTTTTTTAAACATTATCACTTTTGAGCAACATTTAAAAAAAAAAGTGTTTCTGAGAGGTCGGTTTTTTTTTTCAAAAAACACGACATCCCCAATCCCCAAACACGTTGCATCACTATATTCTATTGTTTTGAGTACAGACGGGATGAATGATGTGTAACTTAACTGGATTTTAAGAGTTTTGAATAATTTTCATTATCGGCCGAATTTCAAGGAAGTTTCAAACTTCGTAACAAATACACAACAACTGTTCCGACTATCTTAGAAGTAATTTTTCTAATAACCTAAATTTAGGATGCTATAAAACAAAGTTAGGGATCCAATACATGTTGTTTTGCTTCTTATTAACCCGTAAATGTTGCTCATATACCCGTTATTACAAAATATACATGAGAATAGTATCTTTTACTTCATTTGTATAACTCCAAAAATTCCTCATTACCATTTTGTTTTAGAAATGATTTTCTGTATTGATTTTGTTGTATCTTGGTCATAATACAGGGTGTTCAAAAAGTCGTACTACATTTGAAAAATTTGTCATTAATAACTATGACAATAAATTTTCAAACTAGTGCGACTTTTTGAATACCCTGTATAAGCTAGATATTTAAATTGTTTAATGCGTTCACTTATTTAACATTTCAGTTTTAATTATCAGTGTGTACAGTGAAGAGATTTGGGAAAGAAACAGATTTCGGTTCAGTAGCATTGAAATTATTATCCTTATTCGGAGCATTATTTTCCTCTCTTTAATTGCAATTTTAAGACCTTTAGCTAATGGGCTTTTTAGTTTGTACCATGTGTACACTATACATGGCTTCATTACGCGAAACAATTAACCCGCTAATATCGACATAAAAGAACAAATGTGCTACGAATGAATCTTGTTTTTATTACGTAACAAAATCTAAAACTTTTGCACGGAGAAAAATCCTTGGTTAAAACAGCTAAATGGATGGATGGTTAACTATTTGTACACGATATCAAATGACCAATTCGACTATACTTTGATTAATCAAATTCTTCTATGGCTGCACTAATTAATTAAATTTTATCAGAACAATAAGCATGGTTCGCGCAACTATAGCATAGTTGGATTGACTATTTGGTAAAGTGGCACTTGATTATTTTAACTTTAGATTCTGTGTCCATGTGAATAAACATTTCCCATTCTAAATATAAATCTTGAGGGTGTACCAAAATTACAAAATATTAAGTACAGAAACTGATACATTGTTTTTTTTTCTATTTCACTAAATAATATTGTGATAAACTTTATTACACGCTTTGCATACATACGAAAAGGAGCTCCAGATCGTAAATATACTTTCTTCAGACTTATTATTAATAATTTCCTTCAGAACACATAGGCCATATTACTGGAAGGAGTTCCCCCAAACTTTTTAATATGCCTTTAGTTGAAAATGACAAACTCAGCAGGGATATAAGTAGAATATAATATTAATAAAAGCAAAAGTGAAATATTCAGAGAGAGCTCGTTCTGAAAAACTTTCAAGTTTTCATCTGACAAATCTTTCGCGACACCCGGAGAAAAGCCCGTTTTAAACTCTTTGATCAGACTCGTAAATTCAGGCACCAAAGTCCTTGCAAGATTTTCATTCACTTCACCTAAAGTGAGGTTGCAATATTGCAGTTGCAATGAATGTTGTGGATGAGAACGTTAAGGTTAATTCTACCGTATTTAAGATTTTTTTAATAAAGAATATTCCATCCCCCATCAACTGCTGACGGGATGGGGTCTAAACTTAACTTATTTCGCTCTTAACAAATTTCTCAAACTGTTGGTTATTATTATTTAGATTAGCCGCACAAGCTTTTATGGCTCGAATTAAATCTACTTGTCTTCATCGTGTTCTGGATGCTTCATGATGAGCTCCAGTTTGACACATATTCAAACAAATGAGCTCTAATTTCGGTCTACCGCGAAGGCATCATATATCATAAGCATCTTTAGAATCCCTTTTTAGCGTAATGATAAGATCTCTCCACCCAGGAATTATCTTTATAGTGTGGCGACTTTACAACATTTGATTAAAGGGGGAAGGTCTTATAGTTTGGAACCTTATACGCTTTAACAGGAAATGTTAACAAATACATTTCAGAGATTTTGCTAAGTGTTTATTCCACCATTAGCAATTTTTTTTGTGTAGGTTGTAGCTGTCAAATGTGTATACATGCATGTAGGTGCTGGGAAACACGTATAATATCCGTTAGAAGGTGGAACCTCACACGAAACCGCTGCAAGTTCTTGCAGTAATATATATATATATATATATATATATATATATATATATATATATATATATATATATATATATAATATTATATGTATATATATATATATATATATATATATATATACACACACACTGAGAAATTTCAGCTGTTACGGTACGGAAAAAGAGAAGACCTAAAATCCATGGAATATTATACCCCAAATGGGCAGAAAATTCAGAAAAATTCTAAAGCCAAAGATTTAGGGGTTGTAATGACCGATGATGCGAAATTTTAAACACAAAATAAGATAGCAGTAAACAGAGCAAAGAGAATAAATGGGCAGATACTGAGAACCTTTAAACGAAGGGATAGGAATATAATGATTCCTCTACTGAAAATACTGATCATACCCAAATTGGAATACTGCTCTGTCCTAACACCCCCATATAAAAACGAAGACATTAAACAGCTAGAAGGGATTCAGAGAAGCTTCACAGCAAAGATCAACGGGTGCAAAGAACTAAATTACTGGGAAAGGTTACGCGAACTAAACCTATATTCACTGGAAAGGAGGAGAGAGAGATACACCATCATTTACACTTGGAAAATAATGGAGAAACTAGTCCCTAATCTTACTCTGAACCCTGTAACTCCCCAAACAATGGTGGAAAGTAGAAAAGGAAGACTATGTCGTGTTCCCAAATTAAAGGCGAAACAGGGAATATCCTTAACCCTGAAAGAAAATAGTTCTGATGTGAGAGGACCAAAACTGTTTAATCAGCTGCCCAAAGACCTAAGGAACACGAATGGTGTTGCAGTGGACATCTTTAAAAGAAGATTAGACGCCTGGCTCAGAACAATCCCCGATGAGCCGGGCGTACCCGGCTATGTGAGGTGGAGAGTACGAGAAACCAACCCACTACTTCACCAGGCCAACTCGAAAGGAGGGACGACAAGCTTGACCTTCGTGAAATGAGGAATCATCGCACGGAACCTTTGAAAGGTTGAAAGGAAAGGTGTGTGTGTGTGTGTAATATATATATATATATATATATATATATATATATATATATATATATATATATGCAGGGAATCCCCAGCTCGTACAATAAGCTACCAAAGGATACCAAGGGATAGGTCCTACACTGGACCACACCTATCTCACAGCTGAGTGTATCCCTATTTTGGTCACTCAGAGCGTACATATAAGGTCCCTGTACATGATCTATTATTAGGAACAAGATCTCAAGTTGGTTGTTTCCTTCTTAAGATCATAAATGACCCTTAACTATTCTTTGAATAATAAACATTCATACAGCCTCAAGCTTACTTTACACAAATTAGACCAAAATTCTGAGCATCAATAATTTAAAACGTTCTTTCATGCACTCAAAAGGGAGGTAACTGATATTTGACTGAAGATAAATAAATAAAATGTTTAGAAAGACAAAATATTAACAATTTTCTCGTGCAACTTCGAATGTTTTGTGTGATAAGATTCGTTTATTTTAACCAAATACCAGCATCGGTTTAGAATGTAACTTTTTATCGTTTATTCTTTACTGCAAAGAATATTATTCATATGGTAATTTATTCGTAGTTGGATCGAAAAAAAAGAGAGAGAGAGAGATTAGCAATGTAATGTTTTTTTTTCTAGCCAGCGACCGTATTTCAGCGGGTAACATCGTTTTCCTTATAAGCGAAGTGAAGTGACTTAGATCGGTGTTTCAAATCCCGATTGTGCTGGATACGCAATAATTCAGCAATGGGTCGCGTTAGTCTGGCCTGAGCGCCGTGCCACTTTCTGACCCTTCTCGACATTTTGTTTTTCTGTAAATGAGACGTTATTTACAATATCTTCCATGGTGCGTTCGATGACCTCTCATGAGGTTGGGATTCTGTACTTTATTCAAGATCCTTCTTTACACTTTAATAACAACTATGTTATAATATGCAAATACATTATTCACAAACGCAAATGTTATCGAAAAATACTTCTAAGAACTCTTTAGCGAAACTGCAGATATAATGTCTCCACGATTGGAATGTATTGTATTTTATCTATTCATAAATAATATACGTTAATATATTAGTACATTATTCAAAGTTGATAACGTAATATTAACATGAGCATTTTTTTCACAGTTATTAATGTATTACCTTATACAGTATATATATTCAAAGAATGAAAGAGTTATTATTGAAAGTATGCGTTTTTAATAGTTTTTGTCATGTTGATTGCATAATGCATAATATCTTTTAACCGCACCAGCGTTGACATATTAAAATGTCGGTTTGGAAGTTATTTCTGTAGCAAGGAAAGCAACTCTCTCTCTCTCTCGCTCTCTCTCTCGCTCTCTCTCTCTCGCTCTCTTTGAGGGTGTAGAAAATTTTCCGTGGCACCCGTTGCCATTGGTACCTCCTCGGTATGGACCGCAAGGCCTTTTGAGGTACTTCTTTTCCTTGTAACTCCTTGTAACTCTCTCTCTCTCTCTCTCTCTCTCTCTCTCTCTCTCTCTCTCTCTCTCTCTCTCTCTCTCTCTCATATAGAGAAGATTTAGCGCGTTACCGAGCAGTCAGAAAAAAAAAGGTTGGAACTTAATTTTAATGGAAAAAAAGATGGTAGGTGGCAAAATTATATATACAATTGAAAGACATTAGTGAGAGTATATGAACCTGATAGAATTTACGAAGGCCACTTAATTTTGCACCATGCAGATTTCTCCCTAAGGTCAGTTACGTTCGAGTAATGGTCCTGAAGGTATTCAAAATTGCAGTATAAATATTTCTTCAAGATTACTCCAGCTATTACGACCATTCCAAAATCTAACTTACCGCTACGAAACTTCCGTAGAATCAATCTTAATTCCTTAACCTGCGGAGTTCTATTTTTGCAGCCAGTCGGAGACTCAAGAAAGTAAAGATTGTACGCACTGCAGGTGGCCAGACACGGACGAGTTTAACGTTCAACAAAGTCCAACACAAGCTACACCCTAATAGCCTATTCACACTGAACCTGAACACCCATGGACATTTGTTTCGAGATTATCCTGGGTGATGTGACCGCTTTCGGAACAATGAACATGTGTCCAGCGGGTTCCAATTTTTACTCGGGAATAGTTGTCCAGCAATAAATTTCCTCGACCATTTTTTTGGGGGAATATTCAGGAATAAAGTCTCAAACTGCAAGCAGGGCAGACTATTAACAATATTCTTTTTGCTAATAAAATTTTAGCTAAAGGTTTAAGTTCATCTTTTATGCTTCGAAAGTGTGTATTTTATTTCTAATTCTTGTTATTTTCCTTATTTTTATATCAAATGTATATTCTTGTACAGACTAGAATAGTGCTTAAGGGGCTTTCGCCCTAGCCTAAGACTCTTAGGTTGCATAAACCCTAGGGCAAATATGGTGTGTGTGATATAATGATTTTGCTTCAGCCACAAAGTGAAAATTTTATTAAATCATACCTCTACATTTATTTAACTTGGAGTAGATATAAAACTAAATTATAGGCTATACCTAGCATGCGTTATTCAGGTAGGCTTACCAACTAAGCTAGAGGCGCTGCCTACAGCGGTTATATAATTATTGATCAAATTTGCAGAGTAAGTAATTTTACCGATATTCTGCATATATTATATATATATATATATATATATATGATAATGATAAGCTTTATTGGCAGGATATAAATCCCATAAAAAAGTACGACATTCTTAAAGGTAATAAACGATGAGATAAATCCAACAATAGTAAATATGAAAAACTAAAAATTAGCACTAAAAGAGAGAGAGAAAATAAGACACGTACTGAAATAAGTAATAATAAAAAGTACCCACATCGAAGACTACAAAAAGAAAAAAAAGAAATAAAAAGAAAATGTACACGTAGTGACATTATCAACATATATATATATATATATGTAGTAATGATAAGATGATAATGATAATGTTCGTTGACAAGCTACAGATCACAAAAAAAAGGTATAGTACCCATCAAGGTAATCACCGATGCAACTAATTAAACATCACATTTAACAAACAAAAAATTACTTCGGTAATAAAGACATAACAATAATACACGTAATGAAACGAGAAATAATAAAATTAATAACAGCATCCCAAAGGTAGTACGAAGAAAAATAAATAAAAATAAAAAGTACATGTAATAGAAAAGCTAAAGCAGAAGTTAAGCGGAGCTATAGACAAACACTTTCATACCATGAGGTCCACAATCCAGAAGACATAAGGCAGGACTGATGGACAAGTGGACTGCCTGAGCTTTTAATTCTTCGCATTAGACTGTATTGGGCACGTCTTGTTACCTCAGGAAGGCTCGGAACGTTGCGGTTAGCGAACATTTGAGAGGCTGAGTATCTTGGTAGTAACTTATGCAGTAGTCTATAGGATCAATTGTAAAGCAAATTGAGGGTTCTGCAGGAGCATTTTATATAATTATTAACCCAGCGTTGCTGCCCATAAATATTAGTGCAGAAAGCACGAAAATTAGTGTATTTAGCTTCGCTTGTACAGAATTTGGAGTTCCTTATAATCATGTTTGCCTCCGCACAGTGACTTCGATATTGTCATCTAAGTCGTCATTCAAGGAGCTGGTGATAGTTTGATCCAGATACTTAAATTCTTGTACCTACTCTATTGGTTCGTCTCTCATTTTCAAATTAATATTAACTGTTTGAGCTTTTATAATATTAGATGTTTATTTGAGCTTTTAAGATGGAATTGTATGATCTCAGCTTTAGTAACATTAAAATTAATTTCATGGTTTTGTGAATATGATTCGCAAATTTTTATATGATGATCCAGAACTTTAACCGAAGTGCTTATTAATACCATATCATCGGCATAGACTGAGTTATTTATCTTCATGTTATCTATACAGCATCCCATTCTTGCCTTATTAAGAGAAGTAATTAATCCATCAATATATATACGAGTATTAAACAGCAGAGGAGAGAGTAAGAAGCCTTGTCTAACTCCGCATGAGGAATCACAACATTCGAACAATACATTGCCTCATCTAACAGTAAAAGTTTGGTGTGTGTGCCAAAATTTCAATAAATCTAAAACATATTGTGGAACATTCCTGTCTTCTAATTTTTAAAATAGGATATTGTGATTCACTCGATCATATGCTTTGCTTGTATCCAAAAAACGACTGTAAATAGTTGAACTACTGGTAAAGCCTAAAGCTTAAGGGCCAAACTAAAATATAAATAGTCCAGCTTCATGTCATTGTAAATTGTAAAACGAATGTATTTATTTATTATTAATAATAAAGGTTATTCAATTCAATTCAATTAAAATATTTAAATACAATCTCCTTCAAAACATAAATACAGAGGTCAGTTGATTGGGACCTTACCTATATATGATTATCTTGATGGATAGTATACCTTTTTTTTATGTAATATATATATATATATACACACACACACACACACAGTATATATACATACATATACATTATATATATATATATACACACACACACACACATATATATATATATATATATATATACATATATATATATACAGTGTATATATAGTACATATATACATACATATACATATACATAATATATATATATATATATATATATATATATATAATGTTATAATGTTATAATGTTTCAGACCAACAAAGAACCTAGGATCCACTCATGGCTGGTCTACCTAACTGTGTTCGTAATCGTGTATTGTGTATACACATACGAGGAAAAGTGTAGGTGTGGCTGTAAAGACTGTACAGTAATGTAGAAATGTGTGTGCACCCATTATGGGTCTCCCATTTAAAGGTGTTTGTGGGGCAAGTGAAGATCATGAGTTTTTCAATACCTCACAGTACTATGGGGGGCACCGCTCGGCAGAGGAATCTCTTTAAATGGGGTGTGTAAGGACAGAGAGTATCCCCTAACCCAAGACGCTGCCTCCCTATATCCCACAACACTTGTGTTGAGCTGTGGGATCTATCCCCACAAAGCCTTAATTTTACTACCTTAAACTATACCCTTTCTATCAACATGCGCGTCCAATCGATTCTTAAACATGTTTATAGACGTGCTACTAATTACTTCTACCGGCAAACTATTCCAGCTATTTACTATTCTATGCGTAAAAAAGTTTTTCGCAACTGCTGTCTCGAACCTTCTACTTGTCAACTTACACCCGTTATTTCTAGTCTATTATATTGAGATATTTCGAAAAAGCTATCTCTATCTACGTTATCAAACCCATTCATAATTTTGAAAACCTGGATTAGATCACCCCTTAACCTCCTAGTCTCGAGTGTAGTCAATTTTAACTCTTTAAGCATATCCTCGTACGACTTTGACCTAAGAGACGGAATCATCTTAGTTGCTCGTCTTTGAACTCTTTCGATTTTGTCTATATCTTTGCGCATATGCGGATTCCAAAATTGGACCGCGTACTCCAAATGGGGTCTAACTAATGATTTATAAAGAGGAACTATAATATCGCGCGATTTGTACTCAAAATTTCGAGCTATAAAACCTAACACTTTGTTCGCCTTATTGACCGCCGCTGTACTTTGTTTCGCTACTTTTAAATCACCAGTGACTATAACTCCTAAATCTTTTTCCTGCTCTACGCTTGTTAAATCTTTCCCTGACATACTATACGCAAAATTACCGTTACGCGAACCTATATGCATAATTTTGCACTTATCCACGTTAAATCTCATTTGCCATGTGACTGACCAATCAACGATTTTATTCAGATCTTCCTGAATTTTACCTCTATCTTCGTCATTAATCGCCCTACCACCCAGCTTCGTGTCATCCGCAAACTTTGAAACTGTACTGACTAGGCCGACATCTAAATCGTTAATATATATAAGAAAAAGCAAGGGGCCCAATACAGAACCCTGAGGAACGCCACTCGCTACATTAGCCCAACACGACTCCGCTCCATCAACGACCACCCTCTGTTTCCTGCCTCGCAACCATTCTTCTAGCCAATTTATTACTACACCCCTGATTCCATGAGCCTTAGTTTTTTCAATCAGTCTTTTGTGCGGCACGGTGTCAAACGCTTTTTGAAAATCTAAATACACTACATCAACCGCCCGATGTCTATCGTAAACGTCAACCACGCTTTGGAAAAATTCTAAAAGATTAGTTAAGCAAGATTTGTTTCGCCTAAAACTTTGCTGCGTATTTCTGACCAGATTATGCACTTCTAAGTGTTCGACTATACGATCCCTAATTATTGATTCCAGTAGCTTACCTACAACAGACGTTAAACTGATTGGCCTATAATTTCCCGCCGCACCTTTATCGCCTTTCTTAAAGATAGGTGTTACGTTCGCTAACTTGAAATTATCTGGTACGCACCCCTCAGAAATAGACGCATTAAAAATCTTTGTTAGCGGCACAACAATGCTATCTTTTAATTCTTTTAGTTGGATGGGATATATGGAATCCGGACCCGGTGATTTACGCGTTTTCATTTTATCAATATAGCGCATTACTTCCCCTTCACTAACGACAATATTATCCAAAATATTACCATTATCAAAAGGTATTATGTCTATGACCGTAGGGATATTCGTTACATCTTCTATAGTAAAAACTGACGTAAAAAATTCGTTTAGCAAGGTAGCCATTTCCTTGTTTTCAGAGACTAGATCTCCATTTCCATTTTTTAATGGACCTAAGACACTTTTTACTGGATTTCTATTATTGACGTATTGAAAGAATCGCTTGGGATTTTCTTTACCGTCACGAGCTATGGAGATTTCAAATTCGCGTTTTGACTTTTTTATTACACTTTTAGCTTCACGCCTTAGAGATATGTAGTTGTTTCGTAACAACAGATTATCTTTATCGGACTTGTATAGCCTATAAGCCCTCTCTCTACTCTTTATAATGTCTCCTACTCTAGAAGTAAACCACAAGGGCTTGTTGTTTACTTTCGCACGCTTAATTTTGTACGGTACACATTCCTCATTTATAGTCCTAAATACCTTTACGAACGATTCCCACATTAGTTTTGCGTTGGAGTTCCCCATTACGTTTTCCCAATTGACGTGTGAAAATTTATTTCGAAATTTACTAAAGTCTGCGTGCTGGAAGCTAGGAATTTTAGTCGAGTTAGTTGGTTTCGAGTGACTTACTGAGAGGACAAACTCTACCATATTGTGATCGCTATGCTCAACGGTTCTATTACTTGAAGATCAGTAATTAGCCTATCATCCGTAGTATTACTAAATCTAAAATACTGTCCAACCTCGTAGGTTCCCCAACCTTTGAATAAGAAAGCTATCCTCGAGAAAATTAACAAAACGATTACCTTCCGCGTCTCCTTGTATCGTAATTCACGTTGGCGCAATTAAAGTCACCCATAACTAAAGCCTGCTCACTACCGATTATTCTCTTTAGTTCACGATATAACGCTTCGTCCGTAGCAGCTGTTTGATTTGGGGGCCTATATATAACCGCAACAAGAAGTTTGAAATCGTTGAATTTAAGTCATGCGGTTTGCTTCTACAAAGCTTCAATTTAATATTTAGGAGAAATCCAATGACAAGGAGGAATGTAAATGCCATGAAAAGTCTTCTTAATGCGCAACGTTTCGAGCAATACGCTCATCATCAGGCTAGATAATAACAATATGAAATTAGAATCAATAAATAAATGTGAACAAGACAAAATAATTTCTATAAAACCTATTCATTAAAGCAAATTTTAAAAAGACTAAAAGAAGAGGGTTAAATTCAAAGTTATAAAAATTTACATATAAAATTACAAGAAATTTAAAAAGCTATTTTTAAATTACATATAGTAAATTTGAAATTAGTACACTGGAATAATTAACACTAATACAATGGAATAATTAACACTACGAACCTTTCAATCCCCCCTCCCCAACTCCCCTCCCCCCTCCCAATTTTTTATAATCCCCCCTCACCAACTTATAACTCTCCAACCGCCCAACCCATAGCTTGTTTCCTGTTTTGTTTTGTTTTAAATTACTCGTGCCTCGGAACCAGCATTGAAAGGTTCGTAGTGTTAATTATTCCATTGTATTAGTGTTAATTATTCCAGTGTACTAATTTCAAATTTACTATATGTAATTTAAAAATAGCTTTTTAAATTTCTTGTAATTTTATATGTAAATTTTTATGACTTTGAATTTAACCCTCTTCTTTTAGTCTTTTTAAAATTTGCTTTTAATGAATAGGTTTTATAGAAATTATTTTGTCTTGTTCACATTTATTTATTGATTCTAATTTCATATTGTTATTATCTAGCCTGATGATGAGCGTATTGCTCGAAACGTTGCGCATTAAAGAAGACTTTTCATGGCATTTACATTCCTCCTTGTCATTGGATTTCTCCTAAATATTATATATAATATATATATATATACTTAGTAACTTTAGTTTTGCTTCCAAACCGAATTCTGGCGAGGGTCAAGTTTGTTGCCTCACCTTAAACCTACAGCTTAACATGAAATATGACCCACGACCCACTACGGATGGTCAGAAATTACAAAGACTTTGCTTGAACTAGCTCTCATGACCTCTCGATCATCAGCCCAGCGTCTTAACCACTAGGCTACTCAGGGTACCCATTTATCTCCCAACCAATTTTTTGGTATGGAAGGTTGAACAGCTGCGTGAATTGAGCGCCGCCTGCCATCGTCGGGAATCGAACCCGGGACCGGTAGATTCCTAGTGAGCGATGCTAACCACTATATATATATATATATGTAAAGAACGACGCTTGTGTAAAAGAGCGTTCCGCACAAGATGAGGAGGGAGAACGAACAAATGAAAAATGAGGTACCTCCCAGGAATCGAACCCGGGATCATCCAATTGCCGGTCAGATATGCTATCCACTACATCAAGGACCTCGATCAATCAGAATTAGATGATCCCGGGTTCGATTCCTCGGAGGTACCTCATTTTTCATTTGTTCGTTCTCCCTCCTCATCTTGTGCGGAACGCTCTTCTACACAAGCGTCGTTCTTTACATTAATTATACTGTGTGTTGTTTGCAGTTAAAATGTACACACAACACACCACACACACACACACCATATATATATATATATATAATATATATATGTAAAGAACGACGCTTGTGTAGAAGAGCGTTCCGCACAAGATGAGGAGGGAGAACGAACAAATGAAAAATGAGATACCACCCGGGAATCGAACCCGGGATCATCCGATTGCCGGTCAGATATGCTATCCACTACACCATGGACCTCGATCAATCAGAAGTCGTAATTCTCCTACATACGAGCAGAAACCAATGCCCTGAGGGGCACCTTCGCATGCCGTACATATATACATCCGATTGCCGATCAGATATGCTATCTACTACACCATCCACTACCTCATTTTTCATTTGTTCGTTCTCCCTCCTCATCTTGTGCGGAACGCTCTTCTACACAAGCGTCGTTCTTTACATTAATTATACTGTGTGTTGTTTGCAGTTAAAATGTGTATGTGTATATATATATATATATATATATATATACACACACACACACACACACACACACACTTCCATCTGCCCTGTGTAGCGGTAACACGTGTTTCAATCGAAATTTGTATAAAAGATGACAGAGTGAAAATGTAGCAGTAAATTACCTTTAATAAATGCTACAGATGTGTGAATATCTAGTCCATGCGAAGTGATATTTTCTTAAGTGGTGAAAGTACGACATATGCTGTAAATAGTAAACCAAAGCAAATTATTCTTACTCGATTAGTTCCATTTGAAAAAAAAATAAAAATATGTGCCCATCCATACGTTTGAAACAAGGCACTTTGTTTTCCTCCCAAATTCCTACGGCCCTCCCCCGATATTTTTCGCGGCCGCTCTCACGAGCATTAATCAGTGGTCATGCACAACGCGTGAAATCCCCCATCCCCCGGAGTAACGGAAACCACTCTCCCTCACTCCCCTATATTCAAAAGCCCCACACTTCATCCCCTCTTTCTTGAGTGAGTATTTCGCTCACCAATCTTTATATAATATTGTTTATAAAGAGTACTGAAATAGGTAACCGATTTCTAGAATATTGCAAGGTTTGCAACAATGCAATTGATGAATCAAAGGCAATTAGATATGATCTTTGTAAATTTTTCTTTAATTTTAACTGCCTAAATTGGAAAGCTGAGGCGATCACTGGTATAGCAATTGCCAAACAACTAAATGGAGTAAAATATTTCTGTGAAAGATGTATAAAGGAAAGAAATTCACTTACGGCTTATAAAACAGAAAAAGATACTGAAGAAGCTGCAAAAGAAAAAATATAAGTGATAAGCAGAAAGAAGCGGGCAAGGAAACGAAGAAAAGTGAAGCAGATACAAACATGTTACAGGTCGGTATACCGACACAAAAAAGAGGGCAAAAAAATTATTGTAACAAAAGCACTAAAAGAAACACATAACTCAGTCGGAGAACACCAGTGTGAATAGAGTAAATAGCGAAATCAAGAGGGAAATAACAATAGCAAATTTTGTCATCCTACCAATTGCAAATATCATGAAAGGCAGGGGGTGCTGAAAATATGGTAAGAAGTGCTACTATAATCACCTCCCAACAAATTCAAAGAACAATTGGAAAAACGGCAAGAAACCTATGAATACAAACCAAGGAGCAAAGTTTTTCGACATCGCAACACAATACGACTACAGAACCTCATACAGCACATACAGTCGACACACGTGAGAACCTCCGAGCCGAACCGTTACGCGTTAAGCAGAAAACTACCAGGACAGGTAACCGGAAACAGAGCTTTCTTTAACGACCATAGGAGTACAAAACACGCGACACTGAAGGAAATTGAATTTGGAATACTCGAGGGACAACGCAAAACAGGAAACAACAATATAGTCCTGGCAAATATTCAAGAGCTAAGACCGAACCACACGACAAAGTTTCATACCCGCAAGGATTTATTGAAGAAACAAGGATTGACATCGCATGCCTCATAAAAAAAATAAAAACATCTTAAAGACTGCCAAGGAAATTGTGAAAACTGTGAATACTGCATAGATAAAAAAAAAAAAAATTGATGGTTACAACATACTACGAGCTGGCAGAACAGAAAGATGTAGCTGTGTTATATACGTACATGACAGCCATATGACAGAGAACAATAATAATTAAATCAAACACTGGAGTTCTTAGCAGTGAAAATTGAAAGCCAACGTGATACTAATAGTCATCTGTAGACCTCGGAATACCCAACTGCAAAATTCTCTGAAGCCATTGCCGACATCAGAAACCAGATAAAGTCCTTGAACACCCTATCCCAAATATGTATAATACTATGCGGCGATTTTAATTTCCCATTTATAAAATACAAAGAATGAGAAGAAATATATATATAGACACCAGAACAAGGGGGAGGGCACAAGAGAAGACCAGGAACAAGCAAAAATGTTAATAGCTCTAACAAATTAATTTAACAGGAGATACAGATAACACCAGAAAAAAATAACTGCTTGGATCTGGTGTTCAAGAATAATACCAGCTTAATCAATGATATAAAAATAACACCAACAAAAATCTCAGACCACAACATTATCGAGGTATCCACTAATATGGCGAGAACACTAAAGGAAAATACTCATAACTCAAGAAAAAAGAAAATTTAAATCTACACTCTAAAACTATAAATTGAGAAGAAATCAGATCCCATATGGCACAAATAAAGTGGAAAACAGTCTTAGAGGATAAAACAACGGTAAACTTGGAAGAAAAGACAATGGAAATCTCAGAAAAATATGTTCCGAAAGTATAACCAAAGGGAAAGAGGAATTATTTCGAGAGGCAAAAGCAAACACTATTCCGCAAGAGAAGGAGAGTAGCTACGAAGTTAATTAATTGCACAAATAACACCAGAAAAGAGATAAAAGTAAAACTGGAAAGTATAGACACGGAAATACAAGAGAAAGATATGTAAATCAAATTTATACACGCTGGAAAGAACACACACACACACACACACACACCTTAATTTACATATGGAAAATGATCGAAAGAATGATGCCAAACCTCAAACTGAACCCAGTTGCCATTCAAACAACATTGGAAAATAGTAAAGGTAGAATGTGTAGCGTTCCCAGACTAAAGGCCCGACAAGGGACACCCTCAACACTGAAGGAAAATAGATTGGGTGTCAGAGGGCTAATGCATTTTAACCAGCTTCCGAAAAGCTTCAGGAACATCACAAGTGTTAAAGTTGAAATCTTCAAAAGAAGACTAGATGTGCCTGGCTATGTGCGATGGAGATCGCAAGAGAACAACTCGCTCGTCCATCATGCCATGTTTGGAGGTGGGGTCCACCAACTTCACCTTCGCGCGAAAAGAGGCCGACGCACGGAACTTCACCAGTTTTACCAGGTTTACAAGGTTTTTAATATATATTATTCATCGACGCATATTAATAGTTTAAGTGGAAGTATGAAGAGTTACATGTCGAGTATAATTCCGCTCATACGCCCATTTCAGGGTACGAGCAGCTTGCAGCAGCACTGCCAAAAATAGGGGGGATCAAAGTACTGACGAGGCTTCCGTAAGTTTTTCATTACCACTGAAAGCAACAGTGCTCTGTGTCAGTCTAGTCAAAAGAACATTCATATCCCAATTCAATTTATTGTAAGTTTCGTTTATTTGTATTGCAGTTATTATCAGTCCTGGTGCAAGATTCTTCAGGAACAAGATGCACCGCAAATTTGTGATTCCTCCCTATATATATCGGTATAGATTTTAGTTGAAGGGATACAATTAATCTCACTGATATAATAAATTACTAAGAGATTGTTTTCAAAGTAGGACAAATTATACCAGAATGGTATTTTTCTATCCATAAACAAACAATAAAAAATTACCCTCAAAACATACCAAAGCTCAGTGTTACACAATTCAGCGAAATGCAGGGTGAATGCTTCAGAGAAAGGCTAAAACTGGAAGAACAAGTGGTTTTATATATATATATTTTTTTTTAATTGGGGTTGTTTAACCTCCTTCGCAACATCTAAGGTCATATGACGGAGGGGACCTACAAATTTACGTGGGATTCGAACCACGGGTCGCTACATAATTTGGGCGCGGAGGACGGTCTCCATCCAACTACTACCCAGACCCAATGTCGCTTACTTCGCTGATCTCCGGGAAGCGGGTTACGACATTGGCCACGACGTAGCCCGTATATATATATATATATGTGAAAAAATGTCCTACGACAAGTGTCCAGGGATGTCGAGGTTCAATGTGAATCGAATATAACGAACCATATACCTCCTGATCCGAATGAACTTTGCCTTCAAAGGTTGCCAAGTCGAACTTGGGCTTTACCATCACGTCTTGCAAGATTATGAAGAAACTGTATCCATCACGGTAATACCATAGCCTTAGACGACCAAGCTTCTCGGCCATCACGTCTTGAGCCAAGTAATAAGCCAAGCAGCCTTGGAAAACGAATCTCTATCGTCGCGGGCAGAGGGATGAAAGAGGTTAAAAAAAAATTTGGCAGAAGCTGGAGCCTAGGTGTTAATTACTCGTCTGGAAGACTTACCAGACAGGGACTAATTTAGTTTTTATAACTTAACTTAATGGTACAAATAAATGTAATTTATATTTATGCAAAAATAAATAAATAAATTCATAAGCATTTTATGCGCATTGATATTACTTTATAGTGTAAGGTATAGCTATACCTTGGTTTTGCTTCGGACCGAATTGTTCATTCTGACGAAGGTCAAGCTTGTCACTCCATCTTAGACCCACAGTTTAACGTGGAATACGAACCACGCCCCACCAGCAGACCAGCTTCTTAACCACTAGACTACCCACGGTACCCATTTATCTACTAACCAATTTTTTTATTATGTAGAAGGATAAACAGATGGGTTTTGCTCCGCGCCGCCTGCCGTCACCGGGTGTCGATCCCGGGCCCTGAGGCCTAAGGATTCGTAGTCAGCGACGCTAACCACTACACCACCGAGGTATAATAATTTTATATTCTATATAAACACTGAATCTTTTACTAATTATACGTCTTTATACGATTTGCACGCCGATTTTTAAAATTTAACACAGTTTATAATTCCCATTTTATTTATAATTTCCCATTTTCAAAAGTTACATCTTTAACGGTTACAAAACATTTTAAATGTAATAAATAGTAATATTTTTCAGGGAACCCATTTTCTCCCTATTTTAAAACATTTTTAAGACAAATTCGTCTATTTTTAAAATTTTATTGACGGTATCGTGCAAGAATAAGGTATAATGTATATATAATTCTATAATTATTTCTACAGGGTGATTCACTCGCTGGTAGCCCCAGAGTATCGTATTAGCGATACTTTGGGGCTATCAGCGAGTGAATCACCCTGTATAATTTCTATAATTCCTTTATTGAGACTTCCTCGTAACCCATGTGACGTTTCCACTAAATTAACTCCTTCAAAATGATTTCCTTGCGTACCCAAACACAAGTTTACGTGCCTATATTTACTAGACTTACTAGAAGCACCGTAAATCGGTGTGTGTGTGTGTGTGTGTGTGTGTTGGGGGATACGACTTCACTTAAGAAACTTCACTTGCTTAAGAGATATTTTATATTATTTCCAAGTTTCGGAAACAAAAATACGAATTAAAATACATAAAAAGAAAAAATTTTCTTTATTCAGAGAACAATTAATTGTTTCTTGCACTATGGTGTCACCTATATCAGGGGTTCCCACCCTTTTTAGGTCGACGTACCACCATGCATTTCTCATTACAATAGTCGAAAAGGTCGCTTGAGGATTATCCATCTACAGCTAATATTCCTTTTTAAATACATTATCATTAAGTTAATGAATGAGCAATCTGGATATAAAATCTATCTTGCGTGCCACTTAAAAGAGTTCAGCGTACTGCAGGTTGGTAATCGTTGTCCTATATGATTCTGAATACATTTGTCTGGCATTAGCTACAATAAACCTAGTAAAGTGAATACTATCCAACGAGAGGATTGAAATCCAACAAAACAATAATTGATAATTAAATGAAATGGCTTACAGAACTTAAAATAAAATGCGATAAAGTTCGTAATTAAATCAGAGAGAGAGAGAGAGAGAGAGAGAGAGAGAGAGAGAGAGAGAGAGAGAGAGAGAGAATCATACTAAAAAAACTAAAAACTTTATATTACAATCATGGTTCGAACGTATCTTTGTGTTTACGAGTTGAGGGGTCGCAACTTCCGAACGATTTGCCCGCCTTTAGTACGAGGTCAGTCTCGATAGGATGTCTTGGGTTCTGTTTTCTTTCTGTTTTATGCGTTTGATGGTAAACTGAATTGGATGTTTAGTAATAAAAGCATTCTTAAGGGACGAGATCTTTCCTTCTATCTTACTGAAGACGAATTAATGGAGCATACATTGGATCCTACTTCAAATAGGACTCCATAAATGATGGTTTTCAATTTCTTCAAACTCCAAACGATGTCTGAACATTTTGATTTTATTGAAGGCGCATGTATATATATATATATATATAATATATATATTATATATATATATATATATATAATATATACAGGGCGTCCCCAAAAAATGTATACACACTTTAACAGCTGATAGCTCAATTGATGTTTCTTTCTTTCCAAGTTAAACCCATTAGAATTAATAATGGCAGTCAGACTAAGCTTTGAACAAAGGAAATTCATTCTAAAATGCTACTGGAAGTGTGAAAACGCAGTTGAAGTGCAAAGACAGTTTAGGAGGGAGTTTCAAACAGATCCACCAACGCGACTTACCATCACTCGAATTAGAGATAAGTTTGAAGCCGATGGAACTGTTCAGAATGTCCACAAGAAGCGTTCCGGAGGACCACGGACATCGACAAGCCCCACAAAGCAAGAAAGAGTACTGGAAACGTATCACCAAAGTCCAAGAAAATCTGTGCGGCAAGCGAGTCGTGAGGTAGGAATTTCAGAATCGTCTGTCCAACGCATTTTGAAGCGCTGTCAATGGAAAAGTTACATTCCAAGATTAGTCCATGCTATTAATGAAGATGATCCGGACCGAAGAGTGGAGTATTGCGAGTGGTACTTGGCACGATGTGGATGTGGATTGGACGAAGGGGTTTCGTAGAATACCCTCCGCTTTCACCAGACCTCACACCACTAGACTTTTTTTTATGGGGATGCTTAAAAGACAAAGTCTACGCTATAAAACCTGCAACAGTCGCTGAATTGAGAGCAGCCATTGAACGAGAATGCACACAAATACCAAACGAAATGTTTCGTGATGTTTGCGATTCCATTGCTTCGCGTTATCAGCAGTGCTTGGACCAGAACGGACGTCAGTTTGAAACAGGCGTTGACAAAACAATTAAATAATGTCTGTAGATTCTATTACATTTTGAAAATGAAATGTATTTTAATAAACACTGCCTTTATAAGTATTTAAAGTGTGTATACATTTTTTTGGGACGCCCTGTATATATATATGAATGAAAAGAAGAACCAACACAATAGCAAACATTTTCGTTTGTTTTTTATACTTCAAACGTTTCGACAAATCTTTTGTCATCATCAGTGAATTATAAATCTTAAAACCTTAAGGAGAAGTCAATAGCTAAGGAGAAGTCAATATATATATTTTTTTTTTTGTAAAATTCTTTCGATTATACAACATTTTGCCTTACTGTTTAAAATAATTTCTTTCATGTAAGTGGAGACTGAAAGTGGGATGTAGTCTGAAGCCTTAATTACGTTATGGATAAGGAAGTAAAACTGCGCTGTATGATTCCATTTTGGTTCTCGACCAAATGCTGTAATCCTATATGCCTTTTTATTTATTTATTTGCTAAAAACCAAATTGGAAATCATTGTCTCTTTTAACTGAACTCAAACTACTTTTATCTCAATGCAGTAAACTCAGTACAGCGTGTTCAATAATAATAATAATAATATAATAATAATAATAATAAAATTGATTTGGTCACTTTAACTAACATCTAAACATCTAAAAATGTGTGTATATATATATATATATATATATATATATATATATATATATATATATATATATATTCAATTCTGCAAAACTAATCTGAAAACAACATAAAAAATCGTTTAATCTGAAAAATTAAAAAGTCACTAATGGCAACTCTTAATATCAGCGATTAGTAAAATGGTTTGAAGCCATTTGGGTGCTAATAACATCTCGCTTTCCTTTATCACAAACAAAAATATATCAAAACATTTCAATTAATTTCTGTCTTTGACATACTTAACCACTCGTGCACCCGCAAAGACATACATACATACATATATATAAGATAAGGCTGCAACAGCTGTCTTGAGAGGAAATAATCCTTGTGGTACATTTTAAAATACATTAAGAATAATCGTAAATATAAAGAGGAGATGAAATTAGAAAATAAATTCTTTGCATTATTGTGGCTTCAGACAGTCGTAATAAATTTTAAGAGTAAAACCCAAATTTGTCATTTCAAAACATTACTTGGGTTTTCTTTTTGTTTTGTTTCTCGAAATTTCAATTAAAAGTTGGAAAATATATCATTTTTCTTTGTTTCCTTTACTTTTTAGTCCTCATTTCTGAGGATTCGAACCCGCATGCAGGGTTTTACACCCCTTATCTGAATTAACGTTTTGTAAACAGGTGATTCAAAGTTTTTGCAAACGAGTTTTTTTCATGTAAAATTGTTTAATTCTTTATAATAAAAGGGTTTTACTTATTTTGATCCTTATTTATTGTTTACCACAAAAGTTTTTAAATATTTGATTTAAGATTTTTTTTAATATATAAAGAAAACGGGATTAACACGCAAGAAACGTATCGGGGAAAAAAAAAAAAAAAAAATTATTACCCATTTTTAAAAATATAAAAAATTCCTAGACGCCCATTAACGCCCACACACGCCCGTTAACACCCAAGATTCAGTTCGATGCTTGAAATTCCCGCCCATTTCGATACCAATACCTTTCTTATTATTTATGATATTTTTATCGTGCCCGCCATGCAAGAGAGAATATTCTTTGAGGACTAACTCAAAACTTCTTTTTTTTTCTATTTTGATTCTTAGAGAAAAAGTACATAAAGATAAGGTTTGCTTAAAGATAAACTTTACAACGCTATGTTACTTTGTTACCCAAGTTTCTTAATAGCGACTTTATACCCGAGCCTGCTCGGGTTGTAGGCAATAGCTTCATCAAGACTTCACTGTCGGGGGTTCGAAGAAGCGGGATATAATCAGGCACTTCTTTTCGGAAAATTATCCTTATATTCACCATTTCCACGCTAATATTTTAAGCATGAATATATATATATATATATATATATATATATATTATATTGTGTGTGTGTGTGTGTGTGTGTGTAAAATCTCCAAATGGATTAAGTCCTTTAACATTATAGTGTGTAATTATTCAATTTTAAATCTCTCTCTTATAAAAAAAAGTGTATAAATTTCAATATATTTAAATCTTAAATCATTTTATCTAAATTAATTTATAGCTATTAATAACATTTTTCTTAACATGTCATTAACACTTCGTTCGGTTAATATTAAACGCTTTAAATATATAATTTTAAATTTACTCCCCCCTCCACACCCTCACAAAAAATGATAATCTTCGTATTAAAAAGAGAGCTTCAAAGATTTTAATAGAAAGTTTTTTTTTTTTTAAATATTAAATGATTTTTACGCGAGTCTCCCATTACGACGCTGTCATGTTTTCTATACCAACCTTATTTAGGTGCTCGAACATCTGACATCACACGTATTAACGTTACCTGTTAAAAATTAATATTGAATACCCATCCTCTCGAGACTATTTCTACCTGTTGAATTTATTACGCCATAAAGTTATTGGGGTTGATAGAGCGTAAGTTTAAGTGTTTGTTTTCTAAATTTGCACCAGGAATTAAAGTATATTTAAATATCAAATGGTTTTATGAGGTTAAAATATTGTTGAACAAACAATATAGTGTTTCACAAACAACGTACTACTTTTTACCTTTAACTAAATTTGGGATAGGGTGCATCAGAACTTATTTATGTGAAATCGCCTTAGCGACGGAGGCTTAGGGGGAGGGGGGGAAAGAGAAAATGTTAGGTAATACAATAAATGAAATTATTTATATTTATATATATATATATATATATATATATATATATATATATATACTGTATTATATATATATATATATATATATAATGGAAACTTTATATTTTAATTGGAATCGAATTCCATTACAAGAATTCCTTCATAACAAAATAAATAAACAAAAATTAACAAGAAATAAGTAAAATCGTCTGTCATGAACAGAGTTCAGTTTTTTTTTTTTTTTTTAAATAACGCATGGCAACTCCTTTTGCTAATACACTTTTTAGATGCCACAGTGCCTCTTCTGCTTGAACAATCATCACCTTCGGCACTGGAAAAGATTGCGTTTTTCTTACTCTCCTTCGCACAATGGAAGAGTGAAGCAAAAAAAAAAGAAAAAGGATTTTGCCCTTTTCACTTTGATTTTTTATTAGTTATTCTGAATCTTTTGAAGATTCATATTTTGTTGGAGAAAGATTCATATATAGGAGCTTCAAGTTTCACTAACAAAACAATTTAAATAAATATGTACACACGGTTGACCTTTCATATATTTGGCAGTGATGCTTCGAGCTGCTCGTGCCTTGAATATATATGTATGGGCGGAACAATATTTAAGTGTAAAACAATGAAAAGTTTCGTATCTAAATTAATCTGTAAAAACCCGTGTCCTGAGGGTTGATATATATATATATATATATCTGTATTTACTAGTCCTTCCTCTTCTTCTTTTTAATGAATCTACTGTAAAGCTTTTTACTTAAGGACATTACAAATAATTTTGTAGGAGCCATTATAAAAAGTCTACGAATGAAAGTGTCGTGACGTAACCTCGATTTCATTTCAAATTATGGATAACTGAGTTAAAATGAAATTTTAAAATGTTACTATTTTTAATTAATGCAATGACCTTTTAAATTATTTTCAGTTTGCAATAAAATTAGCATATAGGGCATAAAGATGAAGGGCATGCTTCATCTTCGTGGTATGTTAGGATGCAAAATAAGTACGAAAACAACAGCTGGAACAAACACTGAATTTTTATAGTTCTTCGTATTTCCTTATATTTTGTGGACCCATTCTCTGTATTTATTGAATTCTTTTTACCTGGACAGAAATAACGGTATTTGGGGGGGGGGGTCACAGAGTTTTCTCAAGGGTTAAATTAACATTTTGGGCATGCGAGTAATTCATCCTGAAGACTTCCTTTCCTTGTTACAAGTTCTGAGAGATTTAATGATTTTATTTGGATGACAAGATCAATACACGTCTTGCGGTCTGGAATTTTTACGAGTCAACAGTTTTCCGAATGCTGTTTAGGTCACCTGAAGTAGGTGTTCATCCTTGCGCATTGCATTAGCTGAATGCTTAATTACTAGCGCAATAAACTGTGATTTAAACTAATCCTCAGGGTACAGTATCTCGAGACAAAACCTCTTTCTGCATAAATTTTGACTTTGAACTTTGAGTCATCGTTGAAGTGTATTTTGTGCCAACTAGGATTTTTTCCTCGTCATACAAACTGTTTGTGCCTTTCACTTCTTTTTCATGGCCAGAAAGAGTTTATTTTCAAAATTTACACCCTTTGAGGCCTTTGCTTCCTAGTTTATCAATGTTATCTTATTGGTGAAGTAATTCGTCGATATCACATCATTCCATCTACTCAAGGGAGATGTAAGCTTTTTACTGGTGATAAAGAGATGTAGACTTCGTCTGTTCTGATAGATATTTTCTTAAAGAGAGACTCAACTCGTTATTAATATTCGATCTAGTCTGTTTCTCTGTTTAAGAGTTCTTTCATATATAGATGACATAGATGACTGTTTCCACTTGGCTTTCCAAGCAAACCATTAAGTGTTGTCAAGTGGAAAGATTTTTATGAAGAAATGCACGATCGTAAAAGTGTGTTCTCCAAGGGGAACTGCTTCAGTTCTGACTACCATAATTTTAATATAAAATGGTAACTGAAATACGGTAGGGGAGATCGGGGTTAGAAGTAACAGGGGTTGATCGTAACACAAGCAATAATTTAGTCATTTCTCAATAGATGGCGTAATTATTCTATGTGCGCATGCGTAGATTAGTCCTCCATGTCCCATCTGTCCTGTCACCCTCTCTTTTCCTTTTATTTATTACGATCTTTTAATTCGTACTTCCTGTCCTATTCACTCCTTTGCCAATGATTCCAATCTTCACTTCTCCACCCGCTTCCAAAAGCGTCCCTCTCAACAATCGCTCCATGATTCGCGTAGAACGGCTCTGGAACACCTGACCTCTGATCTTTCTGCTATATCTGATTGCAGCAGAGAAAGCCTTTGGTTTTCAATGCCTCAAAAACTCAGTTCCTCCATCTGTCTACTCGTCACAATCTTCCACATGACGATCCCCTTACCTTCAACAACACACAAGTCAATCTTTCCTCTTCTCTTAACATTCTTGGTGTTTCCATTTCTCGTGATCTCTCCTGGAAAGATCACATATACTCTTCCCAAAGCAGCTTCTAAGAAGTTAGGTGTGCTGTACCGGCTTCGCAGTTTCTTCACCCCCAGTCAGTTGTTGTTGGCTCTGTACAGGGGTCTTGTCTGCCCCTGTATGGAGTATGCTTCTCATGTATGGGGTGGCTCAACTCACACAGCCGTACTTGACCAGGTACAACCAAAGGCTTTTCGTCTCATCAGTTCCCCGCTTCTTACTCACTGTCTTCAATCCCTCTTTCTTCGGCGCGATGTTGCTTCACTCTCTCTTTACTATCGCTATTATAGCGGACACTGCTTTTCTGAACTCTCTAACTGCATTCCTTCTCTTTTAAAGAGAACAAGCAGTACCAGACTTTTGACACATTCTCATTTTTCTATCCAACTCTCCAACGCAAGGGTTAATCGGTATTTCTAGTCTTTCATCTACTCAACCGGTCAACTCTGGAACAATCTTCCCCAATTTATCTTTCCCCCCTGTCTATGACCTCCAATCTTTCAAACGCAGTGTCTAGTCATCTCGAAAACCCTGGACCTTGATTTTTTGGCTCTCTTCTTTTCTATTGGGGGGGGGGGACTTTTGCTGGAGTTTGCCCGCAAAAAATTGTTTTATATTCATGTAAGTAAAATTTCAATCTTTCATATATTGTAACGAATATCATGTTTAGAATTTTCTCTTGTAAACTGAATATCTTGCGTTGTTTAGAGAATTTACGTATGTCCTTGAATTTCGCATGTTCTGGTTGCGATGATTAAACAATGAATTGGTTTTCATATTGGTCTTGGGGTTGGTTGTAATACTGTTACAACCAACTTCATATTTTTGCAGCTGAAAATTTTTTCCCATTGTCTGTGATTGATCATGGCAATGAACGAAGTATTGTTTCAGAATTACTTGTTGAGCCAGACGCAGGTATTTCTGTTTCACCATTCCAATCTTACCAAATTGCAAAAACATCGCTACCAAAGATCACGAAACCACAAGTTTTTGAAAATCAACAACCATCCACACCGTTCAACTATGTAACGAAAGAGAGGCGCCTTCAAACACTGCCCCTTCAAATACTGCCCCGAAGTCGTAAGACCGTTTCCAAAAGCACCAGAAAAAAAGATGAACTCAAACAGAGAAAGGAAGAAACGAAAATGTGCCATATTAACTGATACTCCTGAAAAGAGGGCACTGGAAGAAGAAAACACACAATTAAGACAAAATGTCAAGAAGGGACAGAAACAATACAAAAATTGAAATTAATTGAAGGTGGTGATGACGATGAACAAGACTGTTACTGCCTTGTTCGTGTTGAACTCTATTCAAACAGCAAAGCTGGAGAAAAGTGGATCCAGTGTAGGATATGTAAAAACTGGTTGCACCTATCATGCACAAGTGATAATATGGTCTATCTATGTCAAAACTATCTGTGTTACAACCAACCCCAACAGTGAAAATGGTTGTAACATTTAATTACTTGTGTTCAAACTGGTTTTCTGTTGTAATGTGTTTAAATGTTCTTATTTTTATAATAGGAAATAGTGAAGTAACAACACATCTAAATAAATACCCCCCCAAAATTAACTTACCTTTTACCCTTCCGAAATGACATAAAATATTTACGTCAATCTGTTACAACCATCCCCGGTCTCCCTTCCCCCGATATTTATCCCTGAAAAACACACCCTTACCACCAATAACTTAACTGTTTGTGATTGTGTTAACGGAACATTACCTCTGAAAGAAATACTTTTCCCAATTCACCCAAATTTTATTTACAATCGGGAAAAACGTTCCACAACTTTGCTAGAAATGAATCGTCACGGCCGAACCTCATAAAATTTTGTATGTAATTTACAAAATTTTAAACCAGACTCGTATGAAGTGTACAGTTATCCTAAAAAAAACAAGAAAAAGAAAATATATTGAACCACATACAAGTTTAGACGTTTTATATATATATATATATATATATATATATATATATATATATATATATATATATATATAGTACAGGGTGGGCGGAAAGTAGCTCCCTATTTTGGATTGGTAAAAAAATACGTATATTATCCATTTATTTCAGAAGAAATAATATGAAAAGGTAGGCATACATGGTAGGTTTTCTCTAAAATTCAATGTGGGCTCCAACTCTTTCCACCAGCTTCTGGAGCCGCCCAGGAATGGCGTCCACTGACTTTAGCAGGAACTCCGGCGGGATGGAGGACATGACTTCCCGAATTCGGTCCTCCAGTTCTTCCAATGTCCTCGGTTTGGTGCGGTAGACTTCTTCCTTTACCCACCCCCAAAGAAAGAAGTCGCACGGTGTCAAGTCGGGGCTCCTGGCTGGCCATTGATGTGGACCACGACGACCCATCCAACGCCCAGGGAAGTGGGCATCCAGCCACTCACGGACAACAAGAGCGAAGTGCGAGAGGGCGCCATCTTGCATAATATCAGATCGTCGATGTTCTCCCATGTGCTGACAACCGGCCAGACCTCGTTTCGCAACATAGCAAGGTACCGCTCAGCATTCATGGTGTTGCGCAGAAGGAACGGGCCCACAACCTGATCTGAGGTCATACCACACCACACCGTTACACTGAACCGATTCTGCCGTTTTTCAGCGGTAACCATGGGATCCTCTCCTGCCCAGTAGTGGCAATTGTGGCGGTTGACAAAGCCTCCGACGTGGAACACCGCCTCGTCGCTCCAGAGGATGTTGCGGAAGAGATGGGGCCAGTCTTCATGCCAAGCCAGCATGATTTCCCCGAACTCCATGCGAATGTCGCAGTCCTCGTCCGAGAGAGATTGGCAGTAATGCGGCTTCCACGCACGCCAGTTCAGCTCCTTCTTCAGCACAGTTCGCACTGAGTAGCGGGAGAGTCCACTTTCCCGAGCTGCCTGGCGAGTTGACTTTCGTGGACTCCGTGCGAACATTTCCTGAACTGCCTGCACCGTCTCCTGGGCCCTGGATGTCGAAGGGCGACCACATCTTCGAACATCTGCCACAGACCCCGTGGTCATGAGCTTCGAGTGGCAGTTCTTGATTGTTTTCGGGTCCACTTGGGCACGTGGTCCGTGAATGGCCCGCCACCATCTTTGAACTCGAACGACAGATTGCCAAACTTCGTACCGTGCCACCAACTGGGCACGCTCCTGCAGTGTTAAACGCTCAGCCATGTTACCCTTCAATCTGAAATGAAAAAAAAAAATGAACGTTACAATTGTACCACTTTAGAGAACACAAAGAGAACACTTTAGAGAAAAAAAGATTACCGTTACAATTGTACCACTTTAGAGAACACACCATAACAATATAAAATACAATCACAATTTATACATAATTTATATGTAATTTAAATTAGGGAGCTACTTTCCGCCCACCCGTATATATATATATATATATATATATATATATATATATATTAGGGTGAAACTTCTTATAGGGATAAAATTTGAAATTCAAAAAAATTTGCCGGCCATTTGTCCAATGCTGCCACCCTATGAGGAAACACCGTAGACGAAATCTCATGGAATTCGGAAAGCATTTAGGGGTGCCTCGAGTCACATGAATGAAACTGTCGCGCGGAAGAAATTT